>JAIFGZ020000728.1:600000-1129859 GCA_019925245.2 Oryza australiensis | reverse complement strand
GGCATCATCCTAGACCGGCAAGCCAAAAAAGATGAAAGAGATGCCCTTGTCGAGAGCTGAATGAGGCGACCGGCTGCTCAACGTAAGCCTTTGTCTTTCTCTTTAATTATGTCATCATTGTCTTTCAATCGGTCACTCTTTTGCCATTGCGTGCGAGAAGGAATATTGCCGCTCTATGGCAAAATCTGAGGTCTTGGAGAAGTTGGTTCCCACCGAACTCCTTAGAGGACGTTCAGCGATAGCTGAAGGTCACTGGGAGGAGGCGCGTCGAGGAGGCGGCTTTAAGGAGGGAGATCGCGAACTTCGGGAGGCGAATCTCGACCTCCGAGGATCGATCGGGAGTAAGCTCTGCCTCTCCAAGTTTCTTCATGATTCTCATGTTGATCTCGGTTGTTGACGATCTTCTTTTGTTGTAGAGAATTCTTCGGAGGTCCATTCACTCCAAGTCCGCTAGAAGCGGTCGGCCTTGACAAGGCCGAGATGGAGGCCGAGTTTGAAGGTAATCTTTTTGAAGTAAAACTTCTTGTCTGCTTTGTTTCCGAGTGCTTTGAATGATCCAGGGACTTTTGGCACTTACAAGGTAAAGACCCGAGCCCAATACGACGTCTTGCTTGGGCGGGTTAAACGAAGCGATGAGATGCGGGAAGAGGTCGCCAATGCCGCCATGCCGATCTTGCTGTCCTTGTTCGATCAAGGAGTTGGGACCAGCTCAGAGCCGATCGAGATATTCGACAAGCTGCGGCGCTCCCGACCGATACGGCCAATATCACCGAAGCAGCCAGCATGGGGGCTGGTCGCTCTTGCATAGACCAAGTCCCTTTACCCCAGTGGATATCCACTCGGTTGGAGAAGGCTTTGCTGATGGAACGACGGACGAGCGGCCTTGGACATGCTAAGTGAGCGCGCAGGAAGCGGCGAAGAAGATATCCCTTGATGTAGTAAACAACTTCAAGATTTGATTTGTCTTTCTAACTTTATCTTGTAAACGTCGCGTATCGTAACATTCGATGTAGGACTTGTGATATTTTTAGTTTATTTATGCTAATGCCTTGATTCGAGCTTTTGCGTGAAATTTCTTGAGTAGTTTTCGTCAGTTGTCATCAAGCCTAGGCTCGATTAGGTCATCGGAAAACTCTCGCCCCTTAGACACCGAGCTCGAGTCGAAGGACATTAAACAATGATAAACCAAATTATGCACAAAAGTTGATGAGGAAAACTTGAGCTTTATTGACATGTGTACGCCCGATTTGCTAGCTCAAGAAGTCATCTTGCTTGAGGTTGGCAAAAAGGAAAACATGAGGCCTTAGCCAAATTAGGCATAAAATCGTCGAAGATGCTCGATGTTCCGGAGTTCTCCACCATAGACCCGTCTTCGCGCTTTAGCCAGGTATGCACCTGCCGAGTCACTTCAGCGATTATGTACGGTCCTTCCCATAAGAGAGATAACTTGTGTCGGTCTTTGGTGGTCCGGAACTTGCGTAGGACCGGGTCGCCAACAATGAAAGCTCGTGCTCGCATGTTGCGGCCGTGGTATCTTCGAGCCCTTGAAGGTATTTGGCCGACGGATGAGGGCCGCCTCACGGGCCTCTTCCAATCGAGTGAGGTCATCCACTCGGTCGTGGTCGTAGCGTTCATCGTTGAAGGCTGCGGACCCGAAGGGACTCATACTCCATCTCGTTGGGCAACATGGCTTCGCGCCATAGACCAAAAAGAAAGGAGTTTGGTCGGTAGCCCGACCCGGTGTGGTTCGCAGCGACCATAAAACCGAGGGAAGTTCTTGGACCCACTTGCCGGCGTAAGGGTTTAGGCGGTCGAAACGCGGGCCTTGATGCCTTGGAGGACCATGCCGTTGGCTCGCTTGACTTGTCCGTTGCTTTTGGGGTGAGCTACGATGCGTAGCGATCTTGATCCCGAAGTCTTCGCAGAATTCCTTGAAGATGCCTCCCGTGAATTGAGTCCCATTGTCGGTTATGATTCTGTTTGGGACACCGAAGCGGTGCACGATGTTGAGGAAAAGTCTCGTGCTTTGTCGGCAGTAATTGTGGCGGCGGCTTGGCTTCAATCCACTTGGAGAACTTGTCGATTGCGACAAAAGGTGTGTGAATCCTCCGGAGCCTTTTTGAAAGGGCCAACCATGTCCAGCCCCATCTTGCGAACGGCCGGGAAAGTGGGATTGTTTGAAGCTCTGGCCGGGACATGGCTTTGTCGGGCGAAAACTGGCAGCCTTCGCAGGTTCGTACGACTTTATCCGCGTCGGAGACCGCGGTAAGCCGAAGAAACCTTGACTGTAAGCTTTGCCGACTAGAGTGCGTCTTGCCGCGTGGCTTCCGCATATGCACGAGTGGATGTCTTGGAGCATTGTTTCCCTTCTTCGGGTGTGATGCACCTCATTAGAATTCCGGAGGGGCTTCTCTTGTATAGATCGGAGTCAACCATGACGTACGCTTGGCAACGACGCGGACGCGTTACGCTTCATCCGGTCATCCGGCAGCTCTTCTTGGGTTAAGAATTTGATGAGCGGCGTCCTCTAGTCGGTGTCGATCATGGCGACTTTGTTCGTGGTTTGCTCGTTGGGAGTTGTCTTTGCCGTGATGGTTGGTTCGTAGAGATGTTCGACAAAGACGTCGTTGGGGCAGCCTCGCGCTTAGATCCGAACTATGCCGGCTCATCGGCGGCTTCGTTGTTATGTCTCAGGACATGTGAGAGTTCGAGCCCGTCAAACTTGTCTTCAAGCTTGCGGACCTCTTGCCGATGAGGCCTCCATTGTGTCGTTTAAGCGGGACCGAGTCTTTCATCACTTAATTGACGACCAGTGGAGTCGCCTTTACAATAAGCCAACGTATCCCGAGTGAGGCTGCGAGGCGCAGTCCATGTAGAAGAGCTTCGTACTCGGCGACGTTGTGTGAGGCGGAGAAGTGGAGGTGAAGGACATATCTTAGCCTTTCCCTAGTCGGGGATATCAGCACGACTCCGCTCCCAAGCCGGTGATCCTCTTGGATCCGTCGAAGTGCATGGTCCGAGTGTTGGAGGTCTTCCCGAGGCACGTTTTCTTGCTTTGTTCAGTCCACTCGGCCGGGAAGTCCGCTAAGGCTTGTGACTTTATGGACGTCCTTGCCTTAAAAGTCAAGTCCGGCACATCGGTTCTAGGGCCCACTTGGCGATGCGCCCGGTTGCCTCGCGGTTGTGGATGATGTCGCCGAGTGGGAAAGAGGTGACGACGGTGACCGAGTGACTCGAAAATAGTGTGCCAATTTCCTCGCGGTTATTAGAACACCATAGAGCAATTTTTGTACTGAGGGTAGCGAATTTTGGCTCCCGCCAATACTTCGCTAACAAAGTAGATTGGCCTTTGAATCTTCGAGCTCGTCCTTCTTCCTCGCGTTCGACCACGAGGACCATACCGACTACTTGGTGAGTGGCCGAAACGTAGAGCACGGGGGTTCTGGGGTTGAGGCGAGGCCGGACGGGCGGCGTTGTAAGGAACTCTTTGAAATCTTCAAAGGCCTTGTTGGCTTCCGCGGTCCACTGGAAGTCGTCTGTCTTCTTTAGCAATCAAGAAAGGCATGCCTCGTTCGCCGAGTCGGGATATGAAACGGCTTAGCGCCGCCATGCACCGTGAGTTTGGATGTCTTTCTGGTTACTCTGGGGTTTCATGTTTAAGATGGCGTTGATCTTATCTAGATTTGCTTCAATGCCGTGATGTGACACCATGAAGCCAAGCGGTTGCCGATGGAACACCGAAAGTGCACTTCTCCGGTTTAACTTCATTCAAGGCCGGATGTTTGCAAAGGTTTCTTCTAAGTCGGCGATCTGGTCTCCTTTCGCTTGGTTTTGATGACAACATCGTCGACGTAGGCTTCAACGTTCTTGCCGATCTGTGCGTCCTGGAAACATCTTTGGATCATGCGTTGGTATGTGGCTCCGGCGTTCTTCGAGCCAAAAGGCATGGTGATGTAGCGAGGGCCCGAACGGCGTGATGAACGATGTCTTCAGCGTGGATTCTTTTAAGCTGATCCGGTGATAGCCCGAGTAACAGATCCAGGAAGCTCGGGAGTTGGCGGCCATGCTGTTGAGTCGACGACTTGGTCGATACGAGGTAGCCCGAACGGATCTTTGGGACAGGCTTTGTTGAGGTCGGTATAGTCGACGCACATGCGCCATTGCCCCGTCTTCTTGCGGACCGGGGCTGGGTTGGCTAACCGGTCGGGATGAAGGACTTCTTTAATGAAGCCGCGGCCAAGAGCTTTGCGAGTTCTTCTTTGATAGCGTCCTTTTGATCCTGCGCGAATCCGCATAATCGTTGTTTTATCGGTTTAGCGTCATCTTTGACGTTCAAAGAGTGCTCGATCACCTCCCTAGGAATTCCGGGCATATCGGATGGTTTCCAAGCAAAAACATCTTTATTATTTTGGAGGAAGGTGACGAGCGCGCTTTCCTATTTGGGATCTAGGTGCGCCGATCTGCGCGTTTTCGAGGGGTCCGACGGATCAAGGGAGATCTTCTTGGTCTTGGCGTCGCCGGATCCCGATTTGGCTATCTTCTTCACGGGGACTTCGCCCTCTGCCGAAGTTGATGCAGCCAATCGGACTTCTTGTTGGCCACGTAATCTCTCGCGAGATTGGGCCATGTCGCAGCTCTCCTTATCGCAGGTGAAGGCTTGCTTCACATCGCGCGAAGAGTGATGACACCGTTGGGACCCGGCATCTTCATGCAAAGGTAGGTGTAGTGAGGGATCGCCATGAACTTGGCAAGCGCAGCCTTTCGATGATGGCGTGATATGTTGTTTCGAAGTCGGCCACCTCAAAGATGACGTTCTCCGTTCGGAAGTTCTCTCGGGCTCCGAAAGTGACGGAGGAGATATGCCCGAGTGGTGTTGAAGATAGCCACAGGATAACTCCGTGGAAGGGGCTGAGCTTGCTTTCGCCCGGCCCTTGGGATCGCATCTCATCCATGGTCTTGGCAAATAGGATGTTGAGGGCACTGCCCCCATCGATGAGGACGCGCTTAAGCCGATGTTGCGGACCACGGGGTCCGGGACGAGTGGATAGCGCCCGGGTGGACCACTCGGTCGGGATGATCCGAGCGATCAAAGGTGATGGCCACTTCCGACCATCGCAAATGCGAGGACTTCGGGTTGAGCCGCATTGACCTCCCGGTCGGTTAGCTTCGTTTCCTCTTGGACTCATAGGCTAGTGGCCCTCGAAGATATGGTTGAGCTCCCCACCTGGGTCTTGGAAAGGTTCGGCATTTTCAACCGCGTTGTTCTTTTTGGCGCCGAGATGGGCCAGCCTCATCGATTGGCTTCTTGTTAAGCGCGCCGCGTCTTGTTCGCGAACCGCTTGTAGATAAAGCGATCCTTCGCCGCGTGCTTATGATTCGGATGGTGGGTGCACGGGCGTTCATGATGGTGTCGTGGCGGCGACTCGGGGACGGCATTGAGTGTTGGAGGTTGCGGCCACTAGGTCTTCGGGATCGGCGCTTGCGATCTTTCGGCCTTGGTTCCCGTTGTTGCCGCCATCATTCTTAGGATTTCGGCTTCCTCCTGCTTGCTTGTCCTCCCTTCGTCGGGCCGGTCTTGGCGGGCGGCCTTAATGGCGTCATTTGATTTGGCGTATGAGTTCGCCGTCTCGAACATTTGCTTCACCATCTTCGGTGGTTTGCGCCCGAACTTCCCAATGAGCGCTCATCACGGACTCCCTTCCGGAAGGCGGCGATGATGATGTCATCGGTGATATTCGGGATCTTGTTGCGCTTCTCAGAAACGATGAATATAATCCTTCGGGGGCTCGTCGCTTCCTGGATGACATTGTAAAGGTCGAAGTGTGTGCGGGCCTCTCGAAGGTACCTTGGAAGTTGGCGATGAAGTGGTCCCTCGGCTCGCTCCACGAGCCGATTGAGCCTCTTGGCGGCTCGTGAGCCAATTACGGCTGAGTTTGCGAGGGCCACGGGCGGAGTAATTGGCCATGGCTTTATTGTCACCACTGCAGCTCGGATGGCAAGGGTGTATACGGTTAGCCAAGATTCGAGGTCGGTCTTGCCATCGTACCTTTCAATCCCGTAGGCTTAAAGCCACTCGGCTAGTGCACTCGGCGGAGCTCCCGAGTGAAGGCCGTACTCCGTCGTCGCCGCTATCGGGTGACCCCCTCCGATCTTCCCGAGTGCGTCGGTCGCGCTCCCGTAGCGGCGATCGAGGACTTCCGCGAGATCACTCGGCGGGGTCTTCGGTTGGCTGGTTGGGTAGCTGGAACTGTTGCGGCGGACTCGGTGGTGGACGAGTGGTCGTCCATGTCGTTTTGTCGCGGGAGTCGGCCGTCTGCTCCTGGTACTTCAGCGTGGACTCGTGAGGTGGGCCTCTTGGCCTAGTTGTCGACCGAGCCGGCTCGGGCCTCCTATAGTCTCCGACTTTAGAGGTGGAAGCCGGCTCTTGTCCGGCGTTTCGGCCACAGATTCGGTCGGCCTTCGTGCCGAAGTGGTGGGATGGCCGTTAGCCGTGGCAGCGACGATGGTCTTGATCTTGTCAAGTATAGGAGTTACGTTGGCAGAGCCATCTCCATGACGGTGTCCAAGAGCGTGAGTGCGGCGACGCGCGTTCAGCTGTGGCGTCTGGAAGATATTGGTGTTGCGGACCCGTGTTTGGAGTATGGCCTCTGGCGCATCGTCCGCTGCACGTAGATCCCGCTTTCTTTTGTCGCCTTGTCCTTGCGTTGTTTCTCCTCCTCGGCTGTCTTGCGCTCAAGCTCCACCCTGACTCGCTCTTCTTCAGCAAGCCTTCTGGCCATGGCTGAGTCGGACTCGTCCGGTTCGGCCATGAGGACGTCGAAGCACTTCGGCTCGTAGTCCATGCGGCAGTCGGAGTTGTCGGCTTCGTCAGAGGGGATGCCGTAGAGGTTGTCGAAGCCGGCGGGGCTGAGGTATCTGTTGAGCTCCGCGGATGAGCGGGAGCCGAATGATGAGAGGATGGCGCAACCTCCCTTGGTCCTAGGTAACCCGGATCTGGATCGTTCCGATCCGTCGAGTCGAGCTCAGGGGGTAGGCTCCTCAGTGGATCGCCGCCGACTCGGGAGAGAAGTTTCTTTGTAGATCTCGGCGGCGTTTGGTAACCCAAACGGCACCGAGAGGTCTTCGTCCGAATAGATCGCCTCCGTCGGGGAGGTGAGAAAATTGGTGCAGATCTTGGCGGTATTCGGTAATCCGAATGGTGCCGAGTGAAGTCCGTTGTCGGAGAAAGTAGATCGCATCTTGGTCTTCAAGACGTCGTTGTAGATCTCGGCGCTATTGGGGGCCCGAACGGCACCGAGTGGGTCTTTCCTTCCGACCGGTGGAGTCCGAGTCGAAGGAGGAGTCGTTGAAGAAGTTGGCGGCGAAGTCGCTGAATCCTAAAGAGGATCCCATCACGCTTGTCGGCGAGATTGTTGAAGGAGTCTCGACGCGTTCCCCTACACCGGCGCGCCAACCGTCGAAACTTGGTTTCGGCAATATGATTTCGGGTCGCAGTCAAGATCGCCAAGCACGATGGGTTAGAAGAAGAAGATTTAGACGGGTTCAGGCCCTCTCGTGAGGTAATACCCTACTCCTGTTTCGGTGGATTCGATCCGCCGAGTGTCTTTATTGATCTCGTGTTGGGAGGCCCCTTATAAGGGACGCCCCTTACCCCCTTATATAGTCTTGGGAGGCGGGCTTACGGATCGGAAACCCTATCTTATTCTAAGTTGGTTTCCTCAATCTTACCAAACCGTGACTATAGGCCGATTGCCTTATCTCTATCGGCAATCATAACACCCAAGTCAAGTTCGGCTTACAGATATGGCAGGCGCAATCTATCCCTACCTCCAGTCGGATAAGCTTGCCATGTAGATACCCGATTGCCACAATCTCCACACTTCCAATGGACCACGGAAGTCCACAAAGCCCTTGAAGAATTCAAAGAGTTTCTCACGACACCGTCCGTCCTAGCCTCACCTCAGCCTCAGGAACCCCTGTTGTTGTATGTCTCAGCGACTCAGTAGGTGGCCAGTACAGTTCTCGGCGTTGAGCATGAGGAAGAAGGATGAGTCCAGAAGATTCAAAGGCCAATCTACGACGAGAGGAAGTGCTGGCGAGAGCCAAAATTCGCTACCCCCGGTACAAAAATTATTATATGGTGTTACGATAACCACGAGGAAATTGGCGCACTACTTTCGGGGTCACTCGGTCACCATCGTCACTTCCTTTCCACTCGGCGATGTCATCCGTAACCGGGAGGCGACTAGGCGCATCGCGAAGTGGGCTCTGGAACTGATGCCGCTGGACTTAACTTTCAAGGCAAGGACGTCTATAAAGTCACAAGCCCCGCGATTTCTGGCCGAGTGTACCGAACAACAAGAAGATGTACCTAGGGAGGACCTACAATCTTGGACCATGCACTTTGACGGGTCCAAGAGGATCACGGCTTGGGAGCGGGAGTCGTGCGATCTCCCCAGCCGGAGAAAGGCTACGATATGTTCTTCATATTCATTTCCCCACCTCACACAACGTCGCCGAGTACGAAGCCTCGCGCATGGCCTGCGACTTACTTTTTCACTTGGGATACGACGGTTGGTTGTGAGAGGAGATTCCCACTGGTTGTCAACCAAGTGATGAAAGACTGGTCTGTTTAAACGACACCATGGAAGCCTATCGACAAGAAGTTCTCAAACTTGAAGACAAGTTTGACGGATGAAACTATCCCATGTCCCGAGACAAAACAATGAGGCGCGAGACGAGTGGCGCAGTTGGGTCCAAGCGAGAAGCGGTGAAGGGTTACGCGGAAGCTACGCTAGCCGAAAACAAAAATTTTCTACCGCGCAAACCAGGAACACTTGCAAGTAAGGGCCGATAGATCGTTACCGATTGGAGTGTAGTGCAGCGGAATAGCCAATCGGGGCAATCCGATCCGAACAGTGTAGCCGATTCCGGAGAAGCCGATTCGCCAATCGCCGATTCGAGTCGTTCGGCGCGTTCTCACGCCTTGCTCCGTGCGCCCGACCGCGGCCGATTCCACCACAGCCGATCGCTCCGATTGCGGCCGATCCAGCGAGATCAACAGACGCAACGTAGCGGCGCCTCTACGGTATCCACACGTCCGGGGACGAACGCTGTACACCCGTGTGCTAGCACGCGATGCAACGCTAGGGTTTGGCTCGAAAGTGGGGAGGGTTTCCGTGGAGATTGATCTCGGCGACTTACGTTGCACGCGATGCAATTGACATGCCGCAGCTCTTCACCCCTCCCTCCTTTATATAGAGTTGGCCGACGGCGGGACTAGTGGCCGATTAGGACTCTATTTTGAATCGGATCTCATCCGTATCTCATAGAGTTGGCCGCCCACACGTCGTAAGCCCATAGGACTCTATCCGATCGGATCCCTATCCGATCGAGCCGTATCCGAGTCCAACTCGAATGCCCTTCTTATCCCCTTAAGCGTACGACCACAGGGTTCGGGTATACTCGGTTTCGGCTATAGTCTAACTTAGCCGACCGTCGGCTCGAGTCCAACTCAGGCCGACCATGTCACACGGCGCCTAGCAACATATTGACACCATAGTATACAAGAATATAATATCGGCTCGAACGAACGTAATGTGTACACAAATCCCTTTGCCTCACGATACCGGTTAAGCTATAGGCAAGATGTGTGCCATCCCTTCAATAGCTTAACCATTCACTCGAACCGTATTGGATTATCTGTCTTGATTGACTCCTCAATCAACTTAGCATGGCCATGCATTTCCATAATCCATTACCTCGAGGGGCCCAGAGATATCTCTCCAAAGGAGGGGCAAATTCCATCTTGATCACTCACATCCCACTCCATGTTTCATAGCAAACCCGAAAACTACCTTTATAACTACCCGATTACGGAATAGCGTTTGGTAGTCCCAAAGTAGGCTACTACATATGTTGGAATCTATGGTGATCTCGGGTCTAAGGACTTTGTACCAACACTACACGAGACCAACTAATGGCACATTAATTCTGTAGTGTCTCATGGTGGGTCTATCCAACAATGTGTTCTCCAACACATGTGTCCATGTTTATTGATTTGGTATCTCCATACCCATGATCTATGAGACATGATCATCAATCAATAAACATGTCGATCTTAGAATCATATTTGTTCCAACAATATGATATATGATCAGGGATCGTTTAGAAATAGATTCATACATAAAGAGTCTCATAAATAAATCACGTACTTATTGATCAATACAAGATGTCTATTTCATGGAACTGAATAACACTTTATTCATTTATACATAAACATTGACGTGATATCCAACATCTCCATGTTGCCTCTAGGGCATATCACTAACAATCTCCCACTTGCACTAGAGTCAATCATGTAAGTATCTAATACCCATTGCTCTTGTGTGCGCCTCATGCTTGGTGAGGAGAGGTTTTGTCGGCGGATCGGCTATGTTGAGATCCGTGTGCACTTTGCATATCTTGACATCACCTCTGTCCACAATCTCGCGGATGAGATGATATCGCCGAAGTATGTGTTTGGACTTCGATGTGACCTCGGCTCCTTGGCTTGCGCAATGGCTCCACTATTGTCACAATAGAGAGACATTGGACCAGTCGTACTAGTCATCACACCAAGCTCACAAACGAATTTCTTGATCCAAACAGCCTCCTTTGCAGCTTCCGAAGCAGCAATGTACTCGGCCTCCGTTGTAGAATCAGCAACAGTATCCTGCTTGGAACTCTTCCAGCTGACTGCGCCTCCGTTCAGGCAAAACACGAACCCAGATTGTGATCTATAATCATCCTTGTCCGTTTGGAAGCTAGCATCGGTGTAACCACTTACAACGAGCTCTTATTCACCTCCATAGACTAGGAACATATCCTTAGTTCTTCTCAAGTACTTAAGGATATTCTTTACTGACGATCCGATGACATTCACCGGATCGGCGGTATCTGCTCGTAGCACTCAAAGCGTACGAGACATGCAGGCGTGTACAAAGCATGGCATACATGATGGATCCAATGGCCGAAGCATATGGAACCATACCCATCTTATTCCGCTCATCATGTGTCGAGGACACTGATTCTTGCTAAGATTAATGCCATGTGACATGGGCAAGAAACCTTTCTTGGAATCATGCATGTTGAACCTTTTCAACACCTTGTCAATGTATGTACTTTGGCTTAATCCAATTAGCCTCTTGGATCTATCTCTATAGATCCGAATGCTAATATGTATGCTTGCCTCCCCTAAGTCTTTCATGGAAAAACTATTTTTCAATGAAGACTTGACGGATTCAAGCATAGGGATATCATTTCCAATCGGTAATATGTCATCCACATATAAGATTAGAAATACAATTGCGCTCCCACGACCTTTTTGTAAACACAGGCCTCTTCTTCATTTTTGATGAAACCAAACCCTTTGATTACTTCATCAAAACGAATATTCCAACTCCGAGATGCTTGCTTCAATCCATAAATGGATTTCGTAGCTTGCATATCTTTCCGAGCGATTCTGGATCGACAAAACCCGAGGTTGTATCATGTATACATCCTCGCTTAGGTTTCCATTTAGGAAAGCCGTTTTGACATCCATCGCCATATCTCATAATCGAAATATGCAGCAATCGCTAGGATAATCCGAATAGATTTAAGCATTGCGACGGGCGAGAAGGTTTCATCATAATCAACTCCTTGAATCTGTTTAAAACCTTTCGCCACCAATCGCGCCTTATAGATGTGAACATTTCCATCCATATCGGCCTTTTCTTAAAAACCCATTTACACTCAATGGTTTTGACACCATCGGGTGGATCAACCAAGTTCCAAACTTGATTGTCGTACATGGATTCTATTTCGGATTTCATGGCTCCAAGCCACTTGTCGGAATCGGGTCCCACCATCGCTTCCTCATAGGTCTTAGGTTCATCGTTGTCCAACAACAATATATCACGTTGTTCCGCACTGTGTACTGTCGGGCGCACGACGTGATCTTTCGACCTCCGTGGGGCGGTGTATCTACAACGGTGGCGCAACACTTTGTTCCTCTGTTGTGGTTCGTGGTCGCGAAACGTTTTACGGTGTTTCTTGAACTTCTTCAAGATGCACCACTGCTCCCACTAACCCTTCTTGAAAGAAACTCTTTCTCCAAGAAGACACCATGTCGGGCGACAAACACTTTGCCTTGTTCCCAATTATAAAAGTAATATCCCTTAGTTTCCTTAGGATATCCCACAAAGAAGCACTTGTCGATTTGGGTGTGAGCTTGTCGACGTAAACGTTTTACATAAACCTCACATCCCCAAATTTTGAGAAAAGACAAACTAGGGGTTGCCCTGTCCATATCTCATATGGTGTCTTTTCAAGCGACTTAGATGGAACTCTATTTAGTATGAGCGCGCATTGTTTCAAGAGCATATCCCCGAAGGATAACGGAAGATCACTTTGGCTCATCATCGACCGCACCATGTCCAACAAGGTGCGATTTCTCCGTTCGGACACTCCGTTCCATTGTGGAGTTCTGGCGGAGTCAACGTGGAACAATTCCACAATCTTTCGATGATTACTGTCACGCCCGAGAAATTCACGCCGAATTTCTGCGGCTAATTTGTGCATTACATCCTCGTCCGGGAATCAGCGAGGTACACAAATCGACGTTATTGATAATACTGGAATCCTCGTCTTAGAAACAATATAAAAGAGTTACACAAATGCAGCGGAAAGGAAAATAAAACCGACTTAAGCTAAACTTGACACGAGCGAAGCGGAACACCAACTCCACGGCTAAACCTTGACGAGAACAAGCCTACACCTCCTCGGAGACCTCGATCTCAACCTCGGCACGAAGGGGGAAAAAGAAGCAAGGCGAGTACAACCACCGTACTCAACAAGTCACACAAAAGGGGACATGATGCAAGATAAATAACAAGGAAAGGTCAAGGGCTCAATTTGCATAAACGGCGTTTGCGGTATATAATAATAATATTTGAAGACGAAACAAGAGTAATATTTAAGCGGTATTAAATAAACGTTGTCCAACGCTCAAACCACGTTGCAACGAGGCCCATCCATCCACCTGTACTAGTCATACTTCAACATTTCATTCGAATAAAATAAATGAGACTAATCAAGGTGAATCGTCGATCGCCCGTAACCGTGGGCACGGCTATTCGAATAGTTTTTACTCGATCGAGGTGTACAAGCGTACCCACAAGACACAATCCCACAACACGTTACCGTGCGCCGGTGCACCACCACGGTGCCCGGAAAGGAATTGTGACGGGACCCTTCACATAACCCCCTCTAATCAATCGTACCACACCAAGGTTTCGCCCCCATTCCCATCGGGCAATGGGCGCCCCCTCTAGTGCCGCAGTGAATCCGGTAGCTGATCAACCCTTAAACCGGGGCCGACCCAACTCCATCACGCCCACCCTCTGGGATACGTCGACTAGAGACGGCTACGCTACGAGCCCAGCCATTACCCATGCGGCTTGTGGTATGCACGGCATTTCTTCCAGGGTTTCCGAGAACCGGTCCTTAATCGTCATGAGCACGCGACCAAAGTCCAACCATGTGCTCACGACCCACCTTTTCATAAATCAATATTATTAGAAACAAGGTCATGTCTTAATATCATCGGAAGGTCAACTTTAGTAATACTTTCGATTGGTGTGATTCCCTTAAGTGGGCTAGTTGCGCTAAGCATAACTAAGTAACCTTAAACTATCATCTAGTCACATTGGACCCCAAGTTATCAATGGTATAAGGTAAACAATCCTATAGTTGAGTACAATAGGTATAAACATCCCATGAAATGACATTCTAAAACATATGCGGTATTTGAACAAAAAGAGGTATTTACATAAAATAGGTACAATATGGTCAATGTAAGGTATGACTTGCCTTGCTCGAGGCGAGGAACCTCGGCGACTACTTGAAGAGAACGGGCTCGCCCGAAAACTCGGGATCTACACGACAAACAAAGCACTCAACAAACACCCTAAAAAGTCTACTGAAACAGCACTGAAAAGTATTTTTAATAGATTCTTGACATTTTTCTGGATTTAATGAAATTTGAATGGACTAAAACGGAGCTCGGATTCAAAAGATATGAATTTTAGAAGTTTAATTGCGATTTTTAAACTAAACGAAAAGATTAAATTATTTATTGCGCAATTAAGTCCCGATGACGTCATCCACGCGCGCCTCGGGGCTGACGTCCGCATGACGTCGGCGGGCGCGTCACCCTAGGGCGCGTCGGCGCACGGCCGGGCGCACGCGGGCGGGCGCGCGGCGGCCGGATTGCTTGCCACGTGGCGCGATCCGGCGGCCGGATCGGCGGCGATCGGACGGTGCGGACCCGTCGCGATAGGGCGGTGCGGATCCGTCCGTCCGAAAGATCGGACGGCACGAGAGGAGCGACGCTAGGGTTAGGGTTAGGGTTTCACGGGTGGCGGCGGCGGCGGGGACGGCGGCGACGACCCGGCAGCGGCGGGGCGGCGGACCGGCGGCGGCGGCGCGCGGCGGCGGCGAGCCGGCGGCGGCGGCACGTGCGCGAAAAGGAAAAGGAAACGAAAAAACAAAGGAAACGGGAACGGCGGCGAGCTCACCGACGGTGAAAACGACGGAGACGGCGGCGATTCGGGGCTAGAGCAGAGGCGGCGAACAAAAGGGAAACGCGGCGGAGCTCGAGGGGGTTTTAAAGGGAAGAGAATAGATCGAATCGGGCACGGATACGGCGGGGATAAGGTCACCGGCGTTTTCGGACTCGGAGAGAGAGGGAGAGATATCCGGCGGTCGTTTCGGGCGACGACGGCCGTTTCGGCGTGCGGGAAAGCGGGCACGGGTGCGACGGCGCGGGCGGGTCCGGCGTGGGGCCCACGCGGCGCGGCGCGTGGAAACGGCGCGAAAAGAGGCGGGCGGCGCGGCCATGGCGGCGGCGGCGGTTGGGCGGCCGGGTGCGAGGAGCGGCTCCGGCAGTGGGGCCACACATCGGTGGCCGCTGGCGCAAGGAGGGCCGCGGACTTTGCGCGGCGGCCGCTGCCAGTGGGCCTCGGCCTGCCAGAGGAGCGGCGCGCGGAGCCAGGCTGCGGCCCGTTACGGGCGACGGGCGGGAAAACCGTACGGCGTACGGAAAAAGGAAAAAAAAAAAAAAAAGAAAAAGGGATTTAGGGACTTAATTAAATTCTGTTTTCTTATTTAATTGATTAAAAATACTTAGATTGCTCTAAAAATTCCGAAAAATCTGTTAGCGTATTTTGACATGAAGAATTCAAGAAAAATCCTACCATGTCATTTCCATTTATTAATTGCATTTTAAAATTATAGGTTGACTCCAGTTAATTTCGAAATTCCGATTATTTCCGGGTAAATTATTTTAAATGAATTTGGGAAAAACCCGAGGATGTGACAACCTACCCCCTTAAACGGAATCTCGACCCCGAGATTCGGAGGATGTGCGAAGAGGTGCGGGTGCGCGGCCTTTAGCTCATCTTCTCGTTCCCAAGTAGCTTCTTCCTTGGAGTGATGAGTCCATTGAACCTTGCAAAACACGATAACCTTGTTCCGAGTCCTTCTCTCACGACCTCAAGAATACGTCTTGGTCTCTCTACATAGGTTAAGTCCTCTTGGATTTCAATCGTCCGGACTTGCTGCTCTTCGTACCCTTAAACACTTCTTTAAGCTGGGACACATGAAACACGTCGTGAATACCGGTCATGTTGGAGGGAAGCTCCAGTGATAGGCCACTTCTCCTCGACGTTCCCGAATCTGTATGGTCCCACGAAACGTGGTGCCAACTTACCTTTGGTTTGGAAACGATGTACTCCGGAGTGGTGTAACGCGAAGATACACAAAATCCCCGCTTCAAAAGCGAGATCTCTTCGACGATTATACGCATAGCTCTTACGTCGGGGCTGCGCAATCTTCAACCTTTCCCGAATCACTCGGACCTTTTCCTCTGCTTCACTTATTACTTACTGTGCCAAACAACGGCGCTCACCCGTCGATCCCGAATAGGGGTGTGCGGCATTTCCGTCCATACGGTGCTTCATACGGTGCCATTTGAATGCGGCGATAAGCTGTTGTTGTAAGAGAATTGCATAGGGCAAGCTTTTGTCCCATGCTTTTCCAAAATCGAGCGCGCATGCTCTCGGCATGTCTTCCAAAATCGATTCACTCTCTTAGTTTGACCGTCTGTTTGCGGATGATAGGCCGTGCTAAAATTCAAACGGGTACCGAGTTCTTCTTGCAACTTCTTCCGAATTTGGAAGTAACCGACTTCCCTATCGGACACGATCTTCTTAGGCACGCCATGCAAACACATGATCCTTGCGAGATAAAGCTCGCCAACTTCTTCCCGAGTAGGTGGTATGTACTGGTATGAAATGGGCCACCTTGGTGAGTCGGTCCACCACGACCCAAATTGAGTCATATCCGACGTTGTGCGGGGTAAACCCGTGATAAAATCCATTCCAATTTCTTCCCATTTCCACTGAATCGAAGGGGTTGCAACGATCCAGCGGGCCGTTGATGTTCTGCCTTCACTCGCGACAAACATCACAAAGTGCAACAAACTCGGCTATCTCCCTCCTCATGCGACCCACCAAAACCTTTCTTTAAGATCTTGATACATCTTTGTCTTGCCGGGTGAATTGAGTATTGGGTTTGGTGAACTTCCGTAAGGATCGTCTTTTCAAATCCTTGTCTTCCGGCACACACAATCTCTTTCCCATCCAGATTGTGCCATGTTCGTCTTCCGTAAAACCACGAGCTTTTCCGACTCTCATGTTCTTCTTGAGTTCGGCCATTTCGGGATCGACGCTGAGCAGCCCGAATTTGATCAATGAGAGTGGGTTGGGCTTCCGAGCAGCCACAAAACCAAAATCCACCACTCGGAGATTTAGATTCTCGAATTCCTGCTTTAACTGGTCACACATTCCTTCGACACGAGGGTGGTGCGGTAACTCTTTCGGCTTAGTGAATCCGCAACCACATTAGCTTTGCCGGGATGGTAATGTATCCCTAAGTCATAATCTTTGATCGGTTCCAACCATCTTCTCGTCGGAGGTTTAAATCCGGTTGGGTGAAAATGTACTTAAGACTTTTGTGATCCGTATACACTTCACAACGATTACCAATTAGGTAGTGTCGCGGATCTTCGTGCATGAACCACTTTGCGGATAACTCCGGATCATGAGTGGGGTAGTTGTTTTCATGTGGGCGCAATTGACGAGATGCATATGCGACCACTTTGCCTTCTTGCATCAACACACATCCCAACCCTTGGCGAGATGCATCACAATAAACTTGGAAGTCCTTTCTTTGGGTCGGGCGGTATCAACACGGTGCGAGACACCAACTTCCTCTTGAGCTCTTCAAAACTCCTATTGCATTCTGCCGACCACTTAAACTTTCTCATCTTTCTTCAACGGTTGTGTCATTGGCTTGGCGATTTTGGAGAAGTTCTCAATGAAGCGGCGGTAGTAACCCGCAAGTCCAAGGAAACTTCGGATCTGCGTAACCGTTTTAGGCGGGGTCCACTTGGTACGATTCCACATTTGCTTGGATCCACGGCTACTCCTTGGGCATTCACAATGTGACCGAGGAATTGTACCTCCTTTAACCGAAAGCACACTTGCTAAACTTGGCGTAGAGTTGATGGTCTCTCAACTTCTCGAGTCTTGTCAGAAGATGTTGCTCATGATCCTCCTCGACTTAGAGTAGACCAAAATGTCGTCAATGAACACCACCACGAATTTATCCAAGAACTCCATAAACACCTTGTTCATCAGATTCATAAAGAAAGCTGGTGCATTGGTTAAACCAAAAGACATGACCGTACACTCGTACAGTCCGTACCTGGTGGTGAAGGCGGTCTTGGGAATGTCCTCTTCCCGAATCCTCAGCGATGATAGCCCGATCGCGAGTCTATCTTGGAAAATACCTTGGCCCCTTTGAGTTGATCGAATAAGTCATCAATCCGTGGTAGGGGATACTTGTTCTTGATAGTAACCTCATTGAGGGCTCGATAATCCACACACATTCTCTTGGTCTTGTCTTTCTTTTCCACAAAAATCACCGAGCACCCCAAGGCGACGTGCTCGAGCGAATATACCCTTTTTGCAATGTTCATCCACTTGCTTCTTTACTTGGCCAACTCGTTGGCTCCCATCCTAATATGGCCTCTTGTGTATTGGGGCGGTCCGGGTACTAGGTCAATCCGAATTCAATTTCCCTTTTTGGCGGCATCGAGTTAAATCCTCGGGAAAACTTCGGGGTATTCTCGACGATGGGGATATCCTCTAACTTCACGGGGTCTTGGCCGCCATTTCGGACGATTCCCGGTGGAAACATAATTCAAACTTACTATAGTCTTGACTTGCATGGGAGAGCGAAAAACAACTCTTTCTCCTTTCGTATTAATTAAAGTAATGGTGCGACCAGTGCAGTCAATTACTCCTTATGTCTGGACAACCAATCCATCCCAAGAATGACATCTATGCCTTTGGTGAAGGAGGATAAGGTTGGCTAGAAACATAGATCCTTGGATTTCTATGGTCACGAGGGACAATGCGAGTGGTCTCCAAGTGGTTTCCGGGGTTTGAACCCGCATAGGTATCTTAAGTCCCACTCTTGACAACCCATGTGCCCCAACAAATTGCTTTGAGATAAAAGAATGTGTAGCGCGAATCAAATAATATTGTGGCGGGAGTATAGTTTACGAAACATACCCGTATAACCGGGAGCGGTCAGTGCTTCCTCGGCGGACGCATGATTGACTCGAGCTGGATGAACCTTGGCCCAGCGCGTCTTGGCCGGACACTTGTCCGCAAAATGCCACAGGTCACCACGGTTGAAACAGACTCTCGGCTTTCCTCCCGAGTCCTTCCTTGGAGGTGGTGGTATTGATTCTTGGGATGGCATCGTTGGAGGGCGCGGGGCTGGAGTACTGCTTGCTGTGCGACCACTGCCACTCTGCCGGTTGGAAATTCCACAGGTGATAAGGTCGATGCTTGACGAACAATCATGGTGGTAGGTCCATTCGACTTCCGGGCATGAAACGCGGCCTCTGCTGATTTCCCTGTGTTGAGGAGGTCGTGTACGGAATACTTTTCTCTTCTTGATCATCTTGTTGCGCGATCTTCTGTCGAATGGCCTTGTCAACCAGCTTCTCAAAGTTAGCATACTCTCAGGAGATAAGCTTGTCAGTGAGTTCATCATCCAAACCAGCCAAAAACTTTTCTGCCTTTACGCATCGGTGCGCACATCTTCGGGGCATAACGGGCAAGACGATTGAACTCGTGCGGATACTCGATGACGATCGTTACCTGCTCAAGAGAACGGAACTCACGCTTTTACGTGCAACTATTCCCGCAGGAATATGTGCGGTCCTGAACTAGACGAAACTCTTCCGAATACTTCTTGCTCCGCCGGCGAGTAACCAAATAGTTGTCCCACCAAGGCGACGCGACCACATGGCGATGAGTGGCAAACGAGACTTTCTCGATCCGTGCACCGTAGCGATCTAACTTCTTCTCTATGGCATGAAGCCAATCATTAGCCTCCATGGGATTAGTGGTCTTTGGAGAAGGTCGGCGGTCGGACACGAAGGAACTCTGGCGGCTTGGTGGGGTGGTGGGCGGCAAGCGGATTGTTCTGCTTGTTCTTGCATTTGTTGCGCATCTGCTGTTGCATCGATGGTGTTGTTGTTGCATTTGCTTGCATCATTGCAGCCATCATCGTGTCGTGAAGCGAGCACTTGAGCAATGGTGGGATTCTCGGGTGGCGGTGGAGGAGCATTGCCATTGGCGTCGTGAGCCTCGTGGTTGTCGGCACTTGACGCCCATTGTTCTTTGTTGCCCCGTCCAGTGTTCACCATCGAAGGAGACGACCGACCGAGAGAGAAAAAAAAAAACAGGCAGGACTTAGAACTAATCTTTATTATTTGAATTCAAATGCGTTGTTCGATCTTGACTAAAAACAGGGAAAAGCACCAAACATCCTTAATTGGTCGGTCATATCACACTTGATATCGCCCGCTATCCACACACACGCAGCCTAACACACAGAACTACCAAGAAGACAAACTAAGTTAAACGGTAAAACTAAGGAGGGCAACTAGAACGATCCACGAGACGAGGAGTCGGCGCTTCCTTGAAGATCCCCATTCTTCCGAACGGCTCCGGAGTCCTCGGCGTCACCTCGGACTTGGACTCTTCGAATCGGTTACCGTAGCCCAACCGATCCTGCCTCTTCCCTCAGAGAATCTCGAGTCTCTTCGGAGTCCATGTCTTCAGCCGAATTCTCGAGCTTGAGTCACTAGAGACGGAGATCCAACCATTCGCCACCTCCGCCTTGATTCGCCGAAGGCTGGAGCAAAGGTGAGGCGGAACCTGCGCGGAGGAACTGGAACCGTGCGCTGGCTGGAGCGGGTGGAGGCTGGAGAAGGCGGTGGAATCCGAGGTGCCAGTGGATACGGACGGGCGCGGTGGTGGTCTTCCGGCGTAGTGCGGAGCTGACCCCAGCGGTGGCGGAAGTCCCTTCAATTCCGCTACCTCCTTCTTTAGACGAACCACTTCGTCCCCGCCCGCGCGATCCTCGGCATCTTCTTGTCGTTCGGCTCTTTGGTCGCCTTGTGTAGGTCGAGTGCATTTGATCCGAGTCCTTTGAGCACGGTGCACATGTGCCCGAAGGTAGAGTCATTCTCCTCTGCCGTAGACTTGAATGCACCGACCTCCGAGGAACTACCTCGACGGGGATGGTAGCGGTAGGAGGAGGTGCGAAGGTCGGCATCATGCGGCTCCCTCATCTGGCCAACATCGGGTAGGCGGCTTCTTGACAAGCGTGATCGACGTGCCTCGGAAGCTGTGACCTCCATGTTGGGAAGACACGTTCCCACAAACCCGTGAACCTCCAACCGAACACGGTATGGCAACTCGCCACCGAGAGGCGCAAGCTGTTGTATACTGCGGTGCTTCGGGATATCCAACGCAAGGGCCATACGCGCCGCTCGCCACGGCTTGTCATCCCTTTTCCCAGTGCGTTTGGGAACCTGCCATCTATAGAAACAAAGGAGTGGGAAAATCAAAACATGCTCAAAAACCCACGACCAACATCCCATTTTCGCAATTCCTAAACCCTAGCTGACTCCACTTTTCAAAACACCCCCTTTTTTTTAAAACATATGCACATGAAAAGAATTAGAGGGCTCTTAAGGTTTCCGGTTGGCTTGTCCTACGATCACGGGAAGGCTCGATACCAACTTGTCACGCCCGAAATTCACGCCAGAATTTCTGCAGCTAATTTGTGCATTACATCCTCGTCCGAGGAATCGTAGAGGTACACAAATCGACGTTATTGATAATACAGAATCCTCGTCTTAGAAACAATATAAAAGAGTTACACAAATGCAGCGGAAAGGAAAATAAAGCCGACTTAAGCTAAACTTGACACGAGCGAGCGGAACACCAACTCCACGGCTAAACCTTGACGAGAACAAGCCTACACCTCCTCGGAGACCTCGATCTCAACCTCGCACCTGAAGGGGAAAAAGAAGCAAGGCGAGTACAACCACCGTACTCAACAAGTCACACCGGAAAAGGGGACATGATGCAAGATAAATAACAAGGAAAGGTCAAGGGCTCAATTTGCATAACGGCGTTTGCGGTATATAATAATAATATTTGAAGACGGTAAAACAGTAGTAATATTTAAGCGTATTAAATAAACGCTGTCCAACGCTCAAACCACGTTGCAACAGGCCCATCCATCCACCTGCACTAGTCATACTTCAACATTTCATTCGAATAAAATAAATGAGACTAATCAAGGTGAATCGGTCGATCGCCGTGCCGTGGGCACGGCTATTCGAATAGTTTTTACTCGATCGAGAGGTGTACAAGCTGTACCCACAAGACACAATCCCACAACACGTTACAGTGCGCGGTGCACCACCACGGTGCCCGGAAAGGAATGTGACAGGACCCTTCACATAACCCCCTCTAATCAATCGTACCACACCAAGGTTTCGCCCCCATTCCCATCGGGCAATGGGCAGCCCCCTCTAGTGCCGCGGTGAATCCGGTAGCTGATCAACCCTTAAACCGGGGCCGACCCAACTCCATCACGCCCACCCTCTCTGGGATACGTCGACTAGAGACAGCTACGCTACGAGCCCAGCCATTACCCATGCTGGCTTGTGGTATGCACGGCATTTCTTCCAAGGTTTCCCGAGAACCGGTCCTTAATCGTCATGAGCACGCTGACCAAAGTCCAACCATGTGCTCACGACCCACCTTTTCATAAATCAATATTATTAGAAACAAGGTCATGTCTTAATATCATCGGAAGGTCAACTTTAGTAATACTTTCGATTGGTGTGATTCCCTTAAGTGGGCTAGTTGCGCTAAGCATAACTAAGTAACCTTAAACTATCATCTAGTCACATTGGACCCCAAGTTATCAATGGTATAAGGTAAACAATCCTATAGTTGAGTACAATAGGTATAAACATCCCATGAAATGACATTCTAAAACATATGCAGTATTTGAACAAAAAGAGGTATTTACATAAAATAGGTACAATATGGTCAATGTAAGGTATGACTTGCCTTGCTCGGAGGCGAGGAACCTCGGCGACTACTTCGAAGAGAACGGGCTCGCTGAAAACTTCGGGATCTACACGACAAACAAAGCGCTCAACAAACACCCTAAAAAGTCTACTGAAACAGCACTGAAAAGTATTTTTAATGGATTCTTGACATTTTTCTGGATTTAATGAAATTTGAATGGACTAAAACGGAGCTCGGATTCAAAAGATATGAATTTTAGAAGTTTAATTGCGATTTTTAAACTAAACGAAAAGATTAAATTATTTATTGCGCAATTAAGTCCCGATGACGTCATCCACGCGCGCCTCGGGCTGACGTCCGCATGACGTCGGCGGGCGTCGGCCCTAGGGTTGGCGTCGGCGCACGGCTGCGCGCGCGGCGGGCGCGGCGGCGGATTGCTGCCACGTGGCGCGATCCGAGCAGCCGGATCGGCAGCGATCGGACGGTGCGGACCCGTCGCGATCGGACGGTGCGGATCCGTCCCGTCCAAAGATCGGACGGCACGAGAGGAGCGGCGCTAGGGTTAGGGTTAGGGTTTCACGGGTGGCGGCGGCGGCGGGGCGGCGCGGCGGCGGCCGCGGCACGGCGGCGGCGCGGCGACCAGCGCGCCGGCGGCGGCGGCGGCGCGAGCCGCGAGCGGCGGGCACGTGCGCGGAAAGGAAAGGAAACGAAAGAAAACAAAGGAAGCAGGGAACGGCGGCGAGCTCACCGACGGTGAAACGACGGAGACGGCGGCGATTCGGGGCTAGAGCAGACGGCGAACAAAAGGGAAACGCGGCGGAGCTCGAGGGGTTTTAAAGGGGAGAGAAGAGATCGAATCGAGCACGGATACGGCGGGGATAAGGTCACCGGCATTTTCGGACTCGGAGAGAGAGGGAGAGAGTATCCGGCGGTCGTTTCGGGCGGCGACGGCCGTTTCGGCGTGCGGGAAAGCGGGCACGGGTGCGACGGCGCGGGCGGAGCCGCGTGGGGCCCACGCGGCGCGAGGCGCGCGAAACGGCGCAAAAGAGGCGGGGCGGCGGTTGGGCCGGCGGGTGCGAGGAGGCGGCTCGACAGTGGGGCCCACTGTCGGTGGCCGCGGCGCAAGGAGGGCCGCGCGGACTTTGCGCGGCGCGGCGGCACCGTGGGCCTCGGCCACGACCGAGGAGGGCGCGCGCGGGGCGGGCGGCACGGCCCGTTACGGGCGACGGGCGGGAAACCGTACGGCGTACGGAAAAATGAAAAAAAAAAGAAAAAGAAAAAGAAAAGGGATTTAGGGACTTAATTAAATTCTGTTTTCTTATTTAATTGATTAAAAATACTTAGAGTGCTCTAAATTCCGGTAAAAATCCTGTTAGCGTATTTTGACATGAAGAATTCAAGAAAAATCCTACCATGTCATTTCCATTTATTAATTGCATTTTAAAATTATAGGTTGACTCCAGGTTAATTTCAGAAATTCCGATTATTTCCGGGTAAATTATTTTAAATGAATTAGGAAAAAACCCAGGATGTGACATTACCAAACTCTTGGCTCAAGTATTCTCCTCCACGATCTGATCGTAGAAACTTGATTGTTTTCCCTAAATGATTCTGTACTTCATTCTGGAATTCTTTGAACTTTTCAAATGATTCGGACTTATGCCTCATTAAGTAGATATAACCATATCTACTAAAGTCATCGGTAAAAGTAATGAAGTACTGATAACCACCTCTGACCGTTGAGCTCATTGGTCCACATACATCAGTATGTACGAGTGCCAATAAGTCACTTGCTCTCTCACTGTGTCCCGTGAAAGGTGTCTTTGTCATCTTACCAAGTAAACAAGACTCACATGTCTCAAATGATTCAAAATCAAAAGAGTGAAGCAATCCATCCTTATGGAGCTTCTCCATGCGTTTCTTATTTATATGGCCTAAGCGACAATGCCGGATAAACGTGGGGTTTATATCATTAGAGAGTTGCCTTTACGTATTAATGTTATAGATGGGAGACGCTTCAAGATTCAAAACGTATAATCCATTCACCAATGGAGCATGAAAATAGAACATATCTACGAGATATATTGAACAACCATTGTTCATTGATCTAAAATCATATCCTTCCGCTTGCAAACATGAAGCGGAAATAACGTTTTGACATAGTGTTGGAACACAATAATAATTATTTAATTCCAAAACTAATCCCGAAGGTAGATGAAGTGGTACTGTGCCGAACAAGCGTAGCAACGCTTGCTCCATTGCCGACGCGCGGGTTCACCTCGCCCCTTCTCAATCCTCTACTTCTTCTCATTCCACGCAACGATTTGCAAATATGAGCTGCGATCCGGTATCAAATACCCAAGAGTCGGTAGGTGAAGTAGCAAGATTAATGTCTATAACATTAATACCGAAGCGAAGTCGTACTTTGCTTCTTTTTGAGATCCTCCATGTACTTCTTGCAGTTCCTCTTCCAATGGCTGTCTCCTTGCAATAGAAGCAAAACGACATCGATGCCGCCGACCCCTTCTTGCCCTTCTTTGCATTGGAGGCACTCGCGATCTCATCGGGAGTTAACTTCCTCTTGGTGCAAAGTTTCTTGACAGTGGTTTGCGCTTTGCCTTCGCATCATCATCACATGATGACCGTTTTTGGATACTCTCCTCACTGTCTTTAGCATCCCATGCAATTCAGCCAAGGTCCTATCCATATTGTTCATGTGATAGTTTAATATGAATGGCTCGAAGCTCGGAGGGAGCGGCGGAGAATCACATCGGTAGCCAACTCTTGGCTAAGGGAAAACCGAGTTTTCCGGACTCTCAATGTAGCCAATCATCTTTATCACATACGGATGACGGGATTCCCCTCAACAAGCACACGCAAACAAGGACTTTGAGGTGTTGAACCTCTCGGCCCGAGCTTGGTTCTCAAACATGCCACGCAGATCCACGAATAATAGTGTGAGCATCGCTGCTCTCATATTGCTTCGAAGCTCGGGGGACATTGTAGCAAGCATGAGACGGCTTATATCTAGGGCATCATTAGTGTGCTTCTCATAAGCCCTCGTGCGGTTGCGGTGGCGTTATTAGGCAAATCCTCGGGATAGGGTACTTCAAGAACGTACTCCTTACGCTCTTGCTTGAGAACAATTCTCAAGTTGCGATACCAATCCATAAAGTTTGTTCCATTTAATTTTTCCTTTTCGAGAATAGATCGCAAATTAAAGGTGCTGGGTAGTATTAGCCGCCATTTATTCTACAACGAAAAAGCAAAGTTTAGCACAATGTTTATGCTATGTCTATTGTTAAACAATTTAACATTAGACTCCCATTACGTATTTTCCACCTTCCCTCTAGGTTACGTATTGGGTCAAGATCCACATGTTAATTAATTTTCTAGTGAGCTTTGGCATCACTAGAAAATTAGTAACATCGAAGCAACACCTTGCTAATCACATCTCTATGTGACTCTTGTTGTTGGTGTGGCATCTCCATGCCCGGCGCCAACCTATGCCCCAAGGCTCAAACTGTTTTGATAGCCTTGTTAAGTAAACCAAATGCTCTGCTGTATATGTCGACATATACCCCCTCGTGTTATGATAGAGAATGGTACTCTGCTTTGCGGACCCACCATTGACGAGCATAACGGTGACGGTGCAACATTTGGAAGGGCATCATTACTACTTAATATTGTGAGGGATGCTATCCTACCAAACAAACATATCACATATGAAAGCAAGAAGAATAGCATATAGTGAAATAGTATGGCCCCCTTCACATGGTGATCTCCATCTCCATGCCGGTGTACAGGATCTCCATCTTCATCACCGTTCTTTCGAGTGCCGAATGCTTGATTTCTTCAAACTAAGCTACTACTATAGAAGCTCTAATTGAAGATTACATCGACTCGCAGGTCGTGAAAGAATATTACAAGCATTGCACGTATGAAAGAATATTACGGGGATTGCACATATGAAAGAATATTACATGCATCACATGCATCTCATACATACAATAGGGCCATACCATCTCAAAGCATTCTCTGCAAAAACAAGTTAGGCGTAGAAACGTTTTCTACTTATCGCGAGCTACGGCATCGAGACAACCTATAAGGGGGTACGCACACGGCGGTCCCGCTAGCCGTTTAGCGGGCAGGGGTCGAAATTCATAGATCCAATCTATGAAATCGCTTACGGAAACCATGTCGGCATAATCATATTATGCCGTCCCGATACACTATCAAGGGAGATGGTTTGCGTAGGCGCGAGGCAACTAACAAGATCGGACTACGAGATAGCTTCGGCATAATCACATTATACTGTTCCGATACACTATCAAGGAATGCTATCTTGAACCCAACTCAAACTGTGTTATATGGAAATTGCTTCGACGTAATCACATTACGCTATTCCGATACACTATCAAGGAACGCAATTACCATTAACTCTCCTCAACAGATCCCATAAAACCGATTGATCTAATCAACCCATGCGCAAAACTTGTTCCAGATCCAATCTAAAACCCGAACTAAGCAAGATTAGCTCGATACCACTTGAAGGGTTACGCGGAAGCTACGCTAGCCGAAAACAAAAATTTTCTACCGCGCAAACCAGGAACACTTGCAAGTAAGGGTCGATAGATCGTTACCGATTGGAGTGTAGTGCGCGGAATAGCCAATCGGGGCAATCCGATCCGGAACGGTGTAGCCGATTCCCGAGAGCATAGCGATTCGCCAATCAGCCGATTCGAGTCGTCCGGCGCGTTCTCACGCCTTGCTCCGATGCGCCCGACCGCGGGATTCCACCACGGCCGATCGCTCCGATTGCAGCCGATCCGAAGCCGATCAACAGCACGCAACGTAGCGGCGCCTCTACGGTATCCACACGTCCGGGGACGAACGCCGTACACCCGTGTGCTAGCACGCGATGCAAGGCTAGGGTTTGGCTCGAAAGTGGGGAGGGTTTTCGTGGAGATTGATCTCGGCGACTTACGTTGCACGCGATGCAATTGACATGCCGCAGCTCTCCACCCCTCCCTCCTTTATATAGAGTTGGCCACCGGGACTAGTGGCCGATTAGGACTCTATTTTGAATCGGATCTCATCCGTATCTCATAGAGTTGGCCGCGCACACGTCGTAAGCCCATAGGACTCTATCCGATCGGATCCCTATCCGATCGAGCCGTATCCGAGTCCAACTCGAATGCACTTCTTATCCCCTTAAGCGTGCGACCAAGGTTCAGGTATACTCGGTTTCGGCTATAGTCTAACTTAGCCGACCGTCGGCTCGAGTCCAACTCAGCCGACACATCACACGGTGCCTAGCAGCACATATTGACACCATAGTATACAAGAATATAATATCGGCTCGAACCGTAATGTGTACACAAATCCCTTTGCCTCACGATACCGTTAAGCTATAGGCAAGATGTGTGCCATCCCTTCAATAGCTTAACCATTCACTCGAACCGTATTGGATTATCTACGTTGATTGACTCCTCAATCAACTTAGCATGGCCATGCATTTCCATAATCCATTACCTCGAGGGGCCCAGAGATATCTCTCCAAAGGAGGGGCAAATTCCATCTTGATCACTCACATCCCACTCCATGTTTCATAGCAAACCCGAAAACTACCTTTATAACTACCCGATTACGGAATAGCGTTTGGTAGTCCCAAAGTAGGCTACTACATATGTTGGAATCTATGGTGATCTCGGGTCTAAGGACTTTGTACCAACACTACCGAGACCAACTAATGGCACATTAATTCTGTAGTGTCTCATGGTGGGTCTATCCAACAATGTGTTCTCCAACACATGTGTCCATGTTTATTGATTTGGTATCTCCATACCCATGATCTATGAGACATGATCATCAATCAATAAACATGCCGATCTTAGAATCATATTTGTTCCAACAATATGATATATGATCAGGGATCGTTTAGAAATAGATTCATACATAAAGAGTCTCATAAATAAGTCACGTACTTATTGATCAATACAAGATGTCTATTTCATGGAACTGAATAACACTTTATTCATTTATACATAAACATTGACGTGATATCCAACATCTCCATGTTGCCTCTAGGGCATATCACTAACGCAGCCCGAGACGACGTCTTCATAGAACACCTTTACAAGCCGCGTCGCTGCCAAATCAACTCCTAATGAGGAAGCTACAAACCAGGTTGCCATGCTTGACGCCGACTGGAGAACTCCACTCATCAAGTTTCTAACTCAGCAAGAGCTGCCGGAAGACCATGATGAGGCCGAACGCATCCGGCGTCGCTGTCAGGGCTACGTCATGGTTGATTCTGCACTATACAAGAGAAGCCCCTCTGGAGTCTTAATGAGATCCGTCACGCCCGAAGAAGGACGACAGCTATTACAAGACATCCACTCGGGTGTATGTGGCAGTCACGCTGCAGCACGCACCTTAGTGGGCAAAGCTTATAGACAAGGCTTCTTCTGGATCACGGCGGTCTCCGACGCTGACAAGGTGGTTCGCACGTGCGAAGGTTGCCAGTTCTTTGCTCGACAAAGCCATGTTCCAGCCCAAGAGCTACAGACGATTCCATTATCATGGCCGTTCGCAGTTTGGGGCCTGGATATGGTCGGTCCTTTCAAAAGGGCTCCAGGAGGATTCACACATCTGTTCGTCGCGATCAACAAGTTTTCCAAGTAGATCGAGGCTAAGCCGGTTGCTACAATCACCGCTGACAAGGCACGAGACTTCATCCTCAACATCGTGCACCGGTTTGGTGTCCCAAACAGAATTATAACTGACAATGGGACTCAATTCACTGGAGGCGTTTTTAAGGAATTCTGTGAAGATTTTGGCATCAAAATCTGCTACGCATCAGTCGCACACCCTAAAAGCAATAGACAGGTTGAGCGCGCCAATGGCATGGTTCTCCAAGGCATCAAGGCCCGAGTGTTCGACAGGCTAAATCCTTATGCCGGCAAATGGGTTCAAGAGTTGCCTTCGGTCCTATGGTCACTGCGGACTACGCCCAGTCGGGCTACCAGCCAAACTCCTTTCTTCCTGGTTTACGGGGCAGAAGCCATGTTGACGAATGAAATGGAGTATGAGTCTCTTCGAGTCCACAGTTTCAATGATGAGCGCTATGATCAAGATCGAGCGGATGACCTAACCCGACTGGAAGAGGCCCGTGAGGGAGCCTTGATCCAGTCGGCAAGATATCTTCAAGGACTTAGATGATACCATAACCACAATATTCGGGCGCGAGCTTTTATTGTCGGCAATTTGGTTCTACGCAAGACTCAGACCACCAAAGACCGTCACAAATTATCTCCACTATGGGAAGGACCATACATAATCGCTGAAGTGACTCGGCCAGGAGCATATCGACTAAAGCGTGAAGATGGATCCATGGTGGAGAACTCCTGAAATATCGAACATCTTCAACGATAATATGCTTAAATTGCTTTAAGTTTTATATTATTCTCAACTGCCAACCTCAAGCAAGATGACTTCTTGAGTTGACAGTCGGGGGCTATACATGCGTCAATAAAGCATGGTTTTCTTCGACAACTTGTGTATATTTGGTTTATCATTGTTTAGTGTTTTGATTCGAGTTCAATAGATAAGGACTAATAATTTTTTGATGACCTAATCAAGCTTAGGCTTGGTGACATTCGGACAAAAATAACTTAAGAGATTTTCTATGAAGACTCGGGTCAAGGCATTAACATAAATAAGCTAAATACCTACAAGTTCACATCAGAGGTTACAAGCAACATTCACAAAGTCATTAAGATCGAAAGTTATCAACTACATCAGCAACTACTTTTTTGGCCGACTCCTGTGCTTCACTGATCAACTCTAAGGCTTGCTCATCTAAAGTGCCATCGGCGAAGCCTTCCCCGACTGAGTTAACATCTATCTGAGGATAGAGTGACTTGGCCTGCACAAGAGCGAAGCCTGCTCCCATGGTGGCCGCTTCTGAGATATTAGCTATGTACTTTTCCGGGGCCCTCTTGAGCTTGTCGAAGACTTCGACGGCATCCAGTGAGCTTATCCCGAGCCCATGCTGGAACAGCGACAAGAGGATCGGTGTGGCTGCATTAGCAATATCGTCCCTTACGCTTTTGGCTCTTCGGACCTTTTCGACGAAGACATCGAATTGCGCTCGGGTCTTGACTTTATAAGCTGCAAGAGACATATGATTACACAGACGCTCGAAGATGAAGCAAAATGAAGAATGTTATCTTAAAAGAATTTACCTTAGAACTCAGATTCCAACTCAGCTTTGTTAGCATTAGCTTCTTCTAGCTGGGTCTGGAGTATGTGGACTTCTGACGAGTTCTCTGCAACAAGAAAATTTGCCGACGTCAAGATCAAGATAGATTACAAATAGAGGCATAAAGAGACCAAGACGATTAAACTTACTCCCGACTGAACCCCGGAGGTCAAGGTTCTCTTCTCGGAGCGCGGCAATCTCTCTCCGCAAGGCGGCCTCTCTTGATGTAGCCTCTTCCCAAGCGGCCTTGAGCTCTTGCTGGATGTTCTCCAGGGAATTCAAGTGGGGAACCAGCTTCTCGAGGGCGTCAGACTTGGCCATTGATCGACAATATACTCTCTGCACGCGAGTTCAGAGTTAGTCGACTAAAAGAAACCGTGAGGTTATGACAAAGAAGAGCGATGCTTACATTTAGCAGCCGGGTAGCTTCATTAAGGTTGTCCACAAGCATATCTTTTTCTTCATTCTCTTTCTGCTTATTCAAGATGATGCCCTGCTTCAAGCCCTTGGAGTCACGCCACTCTATTTTAATCGGAGGGATCCAGGTCTCTGAAGATTGCAGCCTAGGGATCTCCTCTTCTTTGGCTGATCGATTTGAAAAGACAAATGAAGACAAAGGAAAGACAGATTGAAGACTAAAGTCAAAAGACTGCTTTGGAGCTTACAAGCATCGGTCGCCGAGTCCTCGACTAGTACCTCCCAGCTGCCTTTTTCTTCTTGGTTCACACCCGACTGGCTCTCAGTCGGGGCACCTTGAGCAGCAGTCGGGATCTTCTTCGGCCGACTGGTTTCCAGCAGGGGTTTCCTGGCTGGCAGTCGGGGGCTCCTCCATCGGGATATCTTCACTGGGAGGTGGGAGCTTCTCACTCGGAGCGCTCTCACTCGGGAGAGGGCCCTGAGATTCTTGTTCTGCGGGCTTTGTCTCTTCAGCCGCTGCAGATGGCTTTGAGGCCTCACTTTGCCCGGTAGGATCTATGTTCTGAGGCTTCCTGCAAGAAAAAAGATGGGAACAATCGGGACAAAGGCAGAAAGATTTTCAACAAGGACATGATTTCATTATGAGACATACCTGGTTGATCGGCGAATTTTAGGTGCGAATTTGGTGGATGGCCTCGAAGGGGTTACTTCAGCTTGAGGAGCTGAAACATCATTGTCCGAGTCATTGATCACCAGCCTCCTTTTGCTCGTTCGCTTGCTGATATCCTTATCAGCAGCAGCCCTTTTGCCAACAGGTTCACTCCTAATCTTGACGTCGTCGGCTGGCTTCTTGGCAGGCCGAGCTGGCGTGTCGTCAGGATGCACCTTGTACAGTTTAGAGATGATGAAAGCATTCGCCTGCAAGGAGGATTTTTTTTTATACACTAAGAGATGCAAGATTAAGATTGAAAGAGATTAAAGAAGTTGAGTCAGCTTACCGGGGGAGGAGGACGGTACAAGTTGTATGGGAGAACCGGCAACATATGGCTGCGCTCAACCACGATCCCAGAAGAAAAGATTTTGTACATGCGAGTCTTCAGGGTCTCGTAGCTCAAGGAATCGCGGTCTTACCGATTGGGGTCCTTTTCATCCTCATACTCAAATGTAGGCTTGGATCTTTCTTTAATAGGCGCCAGTCGGTTCTTGATGAAGTGCCGAGTGATTTGTACTCCCTGAAGGCCCTTTTTCTTCATTTCAAGGATATTGGCCAAGAGCTTGTTGGCTTCATCCCAATCTTGGGCCATCGACACAGTGCTCCAGTTAGGCCTCAAAACTGGTGGAAGGCCAATAAAGTTGGGCAAACTGGGTTCAAGATTTGAGATGTAGAACCAGTTCGCATGCCAACCTTTGTTGGAAGATTTCAAGGGAGAGATAAATAATCTGCGGAGAGTTCCGCGGAGTTGAAAGCCGGCCCCACCGACGAAGCGGGGCTCATCCTTGCTTGGATGTGGCTTGAGATAAAACATGCGGCGGAAGAGGTTGAAGTGGGGAAGGATGCCGAGGAAAGCTTCACAGATGTGAATAAAGATTGAGATATAAAGAATGGAGTTGGGATTCAAGTGATAGATTTGAAGACCGTAATACTCAAGGAGACCCCGAAAGAACTCAGAGGTAGGAAGGCCGAAGCCACAGTAGAAAAAAGAGGTGAAAACGACGATCTCACCGGTGTTTGGAGTGGGGAACTCTTCACCGCCGCCGGACGCCGCCGATGATCTCTTTGGCCGAAAGAACTCCGTTCTTCACCATCTCCCGAGAGTCGATTCCTTGACGTCCGAGGTCGCCCATTGTTCGATGGGGATTTCTTTCTCTCCCGCCATGGATGCAATTTGGGGGAGAACAGATCTGGCACAGGAGATGGGGATTCGTCAAGGGAATCTTGGCGGCTGGATGTGGAAGATGGATTGTGGTGGAACGAGAGTTCCTAGATGGATGGATTTGGGCGCGCGCGAGTTTAGGGTTCTCCGTGGAGAGCTTGTGAACAGTGACGTAAAAGAGGAAATTTTGGGAAGACGAAGTGGCGGGGATGACCTCGAGGCTTCGTAAAAAGACTTGAGGGTTTTTGCTAAATCATCTCGCAATTGGGCCGAGCCCATGAGAGACTTATGGCACAGCTAAGGTGTGGCTTGACATGTGTCCTTATGGATTTAAGTGGATGGACTTAAGCAGATTTGCCTTGGCAATATGCACGTGTCACGTAGCCCAATACCTTTAAAATCCTTTTATACCGCAGTTTGTGCAACTTCATGAGAAGTTGGCACGATGCAATTTGAAAGGTGACAAACAGTTAAGCTTTTCATGGTTGTCCTGATGACAGGGACTGTTTGGTTTTTAAGCATTTGATTAAATGATTATATCAATGCTATTTTTCACCTTGGTAAAGATCTTTTTAGATTAAGACTAATATTATGGCAGAAGCTATTTAATATTTTGGTCGTATTTTTCAGATGACTGAAAAATTTGTTTACCCATGAGGGTCGATTAAATTATTTGTTCTGAGATGACTCGGGCAAGTTAACTTGGATAAGCATGATCTTGCCGAGTGAATTGATTTCTTACCCATGAGGGTTAATTAAATTGTTTGTTCCAAGACGATTCGGGCAAATTTACTCGGATAAGCATGAGCTTGCCGAGTGATGTGTTATATGATTTTTTCATGATTGCTTTAGCTTGAGCTAAACATTTATATGAGTATGATTTTTTATATAGTCCTTGACTATATGCTTAGTCTGTTTTTGACTAACCACATAGTCGGGGGCTACACCTAATTAGGTGCATCAGGAGATGCACCTAGATATTTATTTTTGAGAGTTTTTTGAGATATTTTCCAGCCCTTCACAGTCCTTTTATCAGATGATAAAGCATTCGGGAAATTCAGGCAGAGATGATGGAACCACATGGCAGCAGAAGCACTCAGCCAAAGAGTCACTCGGCTGTGTGCTGCTTTGGTTTGAGGCAAAGTTATCTCTTCGACTGCGAAGGTCTCGGGGGCTACTGTGGAGATTATGGCAATCGGATACCCTCATGGCAAGCTTGTCCGACTAGTAATAGGGATAGGTTACGTCTAATGATTATGTAAACAGGCTATGACTTGGGTGTTACGTAGCCGATCAGATAAGGCAACGACTCATAGTCATAACTTGGTAAGATTGAGGAAACCGACTTAGAATATGATAGGGTTTCCGACTTGTAAACCTGCCCTCCAAGACTATATAAGGGGGTAGGGGCGTCCCTTGAGGGATATGAGTAATAGATTGTTGACGAGAAAAATCAACACGTCGGCCTGGGAGATCTGCTTAGCTCCAGTGCAGGTCCTAGAACAGATGAAGCGTGGGCGTGCCAGTCAGTTTGATCCTGCCACTGAAAAGTTATGCAAAACAGAAGAACATAAATCATATCGGCCGATAGACCGATACCAAAAACTGATGAAATAAATACTGATTTAAAGGTTAAAGCACATATCGGCTGGAAGTCCGATGTCATAAATCCCAAATGGTTAAATATCCAATGAAGCCTCTACTGCAATCGGTCGTATCCAACTTGTTTATATTCCTTGCAAGCCGATGCAATATCCAGATAACTCACCGGCTGAAACCCCGATGGAACCCTTAGTGGCAGTCAACAAGCAGGCTAGATATTACGGTTCTAATCACGACTTAGTAGATCAAACTGATGCAGCACTAAGTATGAAAAGAAAAGCAATATCTAGACAATCAAGCCCTTGGCATATTTTCAGCGTGGTAGATGCCTAAGCTAATCTAATCTAATATAACGATTTAGTCGGTATCGGCAGAAACCCTAAAACAAGAGACAACCGATAGGACCAAATCGAGATACTAAAATTAGATTCAATCAGAGATATATGGAAAATAATCAGGCAAAGATATCAACCGAATCGATGCAATCCAAGAGGTCCAATGTACTGATGCAGCCTTGGACGATGCCAACGTAGCCAATACGATTGCCTGAGCCGGCGGGACTTTGGACTTACCCCTTCGCCGGAGATCGACGCCGATGCAGCCCCGCGTCAGGTGCCAAGTTCCGCCGGATGACAAAGTATAATAGATAAAAGAAAGGTGGCGATACGCCGAGTTGTATTGATCGAGAGATGATTCCTTACATGAACCCCGGGCTTACATATTTATACCCGTAGGGTGACAAAGATCCTAACAGATTACAATTCAAACTTTTCTAAAGATAAAAGAAAATAGATAAAGTCCTTATCGGATACTAAACAGACTTTCCTAAAGATAAAATAGGAAACTAACAATTTCTTCCTAATTAATAGATACAAGTCGTATCCTCCCTGGACTCGGTTTCTTATGGATAAGATCTCCTCAAACCGAATCTAACAAGAATTCGACTGCTGGATATATGGATAACAGAAAAACCCCCATCGACTGATGCAGAACTCCAAGCCGATACTGACACTGAGCTGATCCTAACCCTTAGCCGATAAGGACTTCGGGGCTTACCAAATTTTGGCGTTAACACATGCCCCCCAGTTTTGAAGTATGAGAAGTCATACTTCAAAATTGTCCTTGTCTTGATCGCCCCAAAACTGATTTTTTTCCTCCTCTTGACACCGGCTCTCATAAGCCGATACCTTCTGTAATAGCTGAGCCAGGTTGTCGAACTCATAGATGAAAAACCTGCTTCGGTTAGCTACTGACAACCCTTGGAATGCAAGATCTGCTATCTGCTCATCACTTAAGCTCAAACTATAACATCGGCTGTGGATATTACGAAACCTTTGAATGTATTCCTTAGCCGATTCCCCTTCTTCTTTTAACGATATCAAATCTGCAAGCCTCAACTCGCTAACCCCAGACAAAGAAGTACATATGAAACGCTTCTCAAGATCGGCCCAACCTCTGATGGAATTCGGTGGCAACGATGAAAACCATGTAAAAGTCGATCCAGTCAAAGACAATGGAAAAAGCCTAACCTTCAGAGCTTCTTCAGCCGATGCTTCCCCACATTGTGCTAAGAATCGGCTGATATGTTCCATTGTGGATATACCATCTTGCCCTGAAAACATGGAGAAATCTGGAACCTTGTATCGGCTTGGAAGTGGAACCCCATCAAACCACTCAGGATATGGTGGCCGATACACAGAAATTTGATTTTTGCGTTTAATTCCAAACTGTTCCTCCATTACCTTTGCAATTATATCGGCCCAATCCTTTTTGGACGGATATCTTTGAATTTATTCTGGTCGATATTGCTGATGTGGCTGTGCATACTGATATCAATCAACTTGCCCCCTGAGCCAATTTTGCAGTTGCCGATGATACTGGGATTGCTCACCAATTAGCCTCCCATGCTGATTTCTTAAGGCAATCACCCTGGGAACTGTTTCCTCGATCAAACCATGCAATGTACTCATCAAAACTCCAGATTGATCGAAACAGCACGATGAATGATGTTATCAACCATCTCTTGAAGTGTCTCGTCATCCATCGGCTCAGTAGATTGTTCTCTGTCTTCTTTCATCAGCTTGAGAGATTGTTCTTCCTCGGCCTTGACTTTGTCATCAGACATCTTGTTGCAATTATGGGTCCGCCGAGCTGTGTAAAAAGATATGTTGTCCAAAACACTGTCCCACCGGGCGTGCCAAAAATGTGTTGACGAGAAAAATCAACACGTCGGCCTGGGAGATTTGCTTAGCTACAGTGCAGGTCCTAGAACAGATGAAGCGTGGGCGTGCCAGTCAGCTTGATCCTGCCACTGACAAGTTATGCAAAACAGAAGAACATAAATCATATCGGCCGATAGACCAATACCAAAAACTAACTGATCGGCTAATAAGCCAATGGTGCAATTCTAGCCGACGCCGATGCCAGCCGATGGTGTAAAATGTGTTTGAATCCATCGGCTATACGCTGAACAAATATTTATATAAAGGCGATCGGCTGACAATAACATGATATATATAACATTGCATGAACCAACCACATGATGAAATAAATACTGATTTAAAGGTTAAAGCACATATCGGCTGGAAGTCCGATGTTATAAATCCCAAATGGTTAAATATCCAATGAAGCCTCTATTGCAATCGGCCATATCCAACTTGTGTATATTCCTTGCAAGCCGATGCAATATCCAGATAACTCACCGACTGAAACCCCGATGAAACCCTTAGTGGCAGTCAACAGGCAGGCTAGATATTATGGTTCTAATCATGACTTAGTAGATCAAACTGATGCAGCACTAAGTATAAAAAGAAAAGCAATATCTAGACAATCAAGCCCTTGGCATATTTTCAGGGTAGTAGATGCCTAAGCTAATCTAATCTAATATAACGATTTAGTCGGTATCGGCAGAAACCCTAAAACAAGAGACAACCGATAGGACCAAATCGAGATACTAAAATTAGATTCAATCAAAGACATATGATAAATAATCAGGCAAAGATATCAACCGAATCGATGCAATCCAAGAGGTCCAATGTACTGATGCAGCCTTGGACGATGCCAACGTAGCCAATACGATTGCCTGAGCCGGCGGGACTTTGGACTTACCCCTCCGCCGGAGATCGACGCCGATGCAGCCCCGCGTCAGGTGCCAAGTTCCGCCGGATGACAAAGTATAATAGATAAAAGAAAGGTGGTGATACGCCGAGTTGTATTGATCGAGAGATGATTCCTTACATGAACCCCGGGCTTACATATTTATACCCGTAGGGTGACAAAGATCCTAACAGATTACAATTCAAACTTTCCTAAAGATAAAAGAAAATAGATAAAGTCCTTATCGGATACTAAACAGACTTTCCTAAAGATAAAATAGGAAACTAACAATTTCTTCCTATTAGTAGATACAAGTCATATCCTCCCTGGACTCGGTTTCTTATGGATAAGATCTCCTCAAACCGAATCTAACAAGAATTCGACTGCTGGATATATGGATAACAGAAAAACTCCCATCGGCTGATGCAGAACTCCAAGCCGATATTGACTCTGAGCTGATCCTAACCCTTAGCTGATAAGGACTTCGGGGCTTACCAAATTTTGGCGTTAACATAGATGTGATAGGCAATACACGAGATCAAGAGATCAATATAAAACACTCGGCAGATCGAATCCCCGAAACAGGAGTAGGGTATTACCTCACGAGAGGGCTTGAATCTGTCTAAATCTTTTTTTCACTTAACCCATCGTGTTTGGCGAACTTAACTGCACCCCCAATTTCTATTGCCGAAACCATGTTTCGACAGTTTGGATGGAAAAAAACCTCATGTGTCCCTCCCTAACTGCGTCCCTCCCTCCCGTCCCCATCCGCGCCGCGCCCCTCCCTCCTGTCGCCGCTCGGAGCTCCTGCGCCGTCGCCTAGACCTTCGCCCTTCGCCTGCTTTCGTCCCTGCCTCGTCGTCCCTATTGTCGGCTCGCCGCTCGATCGACCGAGAGGCGGACGCCCGAGGCCAGGTGAAGACATAAATAAAAAATATAAATTGGAATTATATGAAACTTCAACTTTAGAATAATTATGATAAAATAAAATGACGCTCGTTGTAACGCACGGGCATATTTACTAGTTTAAGATAATGTGGATACCATTTGCACCGAGGAGGGTGCACATATGGTGAGAATAGACGAATTGTGCGGTAACCATGAAAAACCGTGGCAAACCATATAAAATTTATCAAAAATTCAAATTATTTTTTAAATTTATTTAAATTTAATGGGGTTACCATAATTTTACCCTTACTGTACCCCACGGTAACGCGGTTACCGACGGTTTTGTAAACCCCGAGGTGAACATGGCAAAGGTCATGATGGCGGCGGCCGACTGAGGCAGCCCAACGACGAGAGGAAGCAGGGCAGGGCAGCTAGTCCCCTCTAGCTTTTTCCTTTTGGTCACAACCTCTGATCGGACACCGTTCGCCACCGGCGCTGGCGAGAAATTCGCCGTGCGCCACTACCCTGCTCTCCTCTCTCTCTGTCTCACTGATAAATGGGACCCACTCGGTCAGGCGCTAATGAACACGGTTTGAATACAAAGCCAACACTGATAGATGAACCCCCGCATGTTAATAGGAAAAGATTTAACCCGGGAATATTTTTCTAACAGAAAAAGGGACTCAATTTTGAAAATTCATATAAAATCAAAAATGGCATATTTTGGACTGGAACAAATTTTGTAAGACTCACAAGTTTATACCATGGAACAAAATCACCTACTCATAGTGGGGAATTTATTTTTAAAAATTCATATGTAAAACTAGCTAACCTAAGTTAAGCTTTAACCTATAAAAATTATAGGAAGATCATCTCAACTCCAAATGGAGCGAACTAAAATCCTATGAAACCACAAAAAGATGAACTTCATTTTAAAATTATAAAAGTAAGCACCTTCTGTAACAAATAAATCACTTAGGAATTAAATGAGGAAAATAACCTTTACTTGTACACCTCAACTTCTAAAAATTGTAGAAACTCTATCCAAACTCCCAAAATTGCAAACTAAATTTTGTTAGAACCACATTCTTATGCCTTGCTGAATAAAAATACTTAACATACCAGCAACATAGTAGATTAGCCCTGAATAATTTTGAAATGCACAAAGTTCCATACTTGACATATACACAATTTTATAAAATTTACCACTTTGATAAAAGTTGATAAAATGGGGGCCTTACACAGAAATTCAACCTAAATCTAAGCATCTTCAACTCATATATTGCATTAATTTTAGAGCATGATAGTTTCTATGGGTGGTTGTGATATAAATATTGTGTATATATGTTAGACGAACTGCCGACGTTTTCCGACAAACCTTTATATCTAGCCAAGCAGGAAGAAGGAGAACCAGGCAAGTTTTTCACCTCCCCCTTTGAACACATTGAACCTAAATTTTGGAGGTTATTTCAAAAATGGTTGGAAAATACACATGTTGCTTGTACATTACAATATTAAATCTTGAACAAGATTATTAGATCAACCTCCCGTGTTGCATGTTCCCGTAAACTCCTCATGATACATTAGCCTTTATTCCTAACCCTAGGAAATGATCCAGATGCTAATATTAAGATGTAATCTGAAATTTTGAAAAAAAATATACGAGTGTGCTTAGTCTTGCTCGTAGTGTTTGTTTTCCATGAATACTGGGCAAAGTAAATATGATTTGTTCTAAAGTTTGTCTTTTGAAAATTATGGTGTGATAGAAATGATACTTGATAAATAAAATGGTGAAAAATATGGATTTTAAGTGTGGCCCACAAGTGGTACACATATGTTGATTAGTTGTGTACCGATAGGGGGAGTGTGTGCCCAGACTGCCTTAAGGACTTCACTCAACGTATGTTCATTTTGAAAATAGTACAGCCACATGTGCTAGTATGGGATAGCACAAGATTAATAAAATATTTATGGTTTAGCCTTACATTTTGGTAGGCTGGAGAGTATGAGTTTGTATAACTCAGAGAAACTTCCTGTTTACCCCGATGTGGTAGTCTAGCTGACTAAGTGGGTCCAACAACGATATTGTGCCACGTGGGTGGGTTTCTGTCGTGTCCGCCACCACGGCGTCAAGTTTAAAGTGGGGCCATGCCACTTGACGGTTCTATGTCATATTCCAGTGTGACTAGGATGGATGGAACACGTATCGTGCTGGTGTAAGGCTAAATCATGAATTTTGGAAGGGCTTTGTTGTGTATAATAAATTGGATACTCATGTATCACGTGCCATGCTTTGCATGATTATTATGTCACATCATGTAGGTAAAGTGTCCACACTCTGCAGAGTTAAAACTAATCGATTAGCCATGCTCACGGTTAGGAGCGTCGTGTTAATATGTCGTGAGTATAGACCTGTGTTTCAAAAATCATTTCTAAAGCTGATTTTAAATGTTCAAAAGTGATGGTTAATTGTGTTTTATCCTTTGCTGCCAAGGAGGGCAAAAAGGAGCTATGTTATATGTAATAATAGCTATTAAATGCCCATCTTACTAATTATAAGCTTGCTGAAATTTTGCTTACGAAAATTCTGAGTTTACAAGTGGGCTTTGCTAAAATAAAACTGGCTTTATGCTAAAAGAACCTGATGTGACCCTAGTTTGATATTGCCATGCATGTAGCGTGTAGGTTTGATTGTTGCTTGCCAGGACAATTCATTGTACTGACACTTATTCGTATGTCTATTTTTTTGCTATTTGCATAGACTTGTCTGCAAGTGAGTTTCCTCCAATGATTTCGCCGAAAATATTCCGTTCTTCCAAGATGGTTTTTATTATGGTATCCCCTAGTCAATTGAATGAAAGATCCACTGGGTAGAAGAATGCTTCCGCGAGTTGTTATATCTATCTATGTGTATATTCGGCCTGACGGCCATATGTACCTCTGAACTATAATGTATGTACTTTCTAGTGTTAGAAAGTTGTCTTATGAAGTTAGAGATACCTAATGCTTGGATGAAAGTGCTTAATGTGTTCCTTTTGTTAGGAGCATATTAATCATGAGTATGAGTTAAATATAATTAAGACAATGTAGATCTTTAATTATGTGTCAAGTCTCCTGGATGTGTAACACATTTGGTCGCCGCCATCCAGTGGTTTGACGGGCACATCTCAGGCTGAAGTTGACTGGCAGGCTAAAGGCCCAGCAATGTATCATTTATCTCTCTCGGAGCGTCGGATGTCTTATTATGTTCGTTGGGAGAATCGATGTGTTTCTATTCTACCTTCAAATATAATAAGAGGTTCGGATGGTGTCTCGACACTTATGAAGTCACATCACCTTACTTTAGCCTTTGGATGATTAATCTATATTATCTCCCTTCCTTTTCTTTTCTTATTGAGCCACATCACCTTAGTTTTGCTTTTAAATAATTTAAATTGTTATAAACCATATCATCTTAATAGTTTATAAATTTTTTCAATGGTCAATCAAAGATAAAAAATTATATAAAGTAAAAAAGTTATGTCATCTAGCTATCTTACATATTATTTATACTATTATTATACAGAACTCCCGCAGCAACGCGCGGGATTTCATCTAGTTAATATGGTAGAGCACACCTAGCTGGATATCGAGCGAAGGCAGCACTCGATACAATACATTTGGCAGGAATACAAGATGATGACTCGACGAGGCATAGGTGCAGTGGAGCACGTGGCCTTAGGGAAAATAATCCTAAAATTCTAGGTCTCGATGTAGATCGAACTTCAAACAAGAGTACACTTTAAATTCAATTGATTTTTAATTGGCGAGTGCACATGTTGTTACATCCATGCAGCGTGAGAGCTATAGGTGAGAGGAGGTCCATGGACAAGCGCCAGGGAAGGATGGTGGATGGATTTTGGCCGGGTAGTGGGTGTCGGGGGGACGTTCTTCCATTCGCGTCGGGGGAAGGGACATCATGCGTGCGGGAGTTGCTCGAGAAGGCACAGGAGTGAGGTTGTGCTTATGATGGACGAGGGACCCCATAAACCACCACTACAATTTTTAAGCCTTACAGATTTATTAGTTCTTTACTTTTAAAGTTTGGAACCAACGGTAATATTTTCTAGATCCTTTGTAGCACACTGGTAGTGTAAAGATTTTTTTTCTATTTAAAGCTTGGAACTAATGGCATATTTATTTTAGATCCTTTGCAATAGATTGGTGTTCTTGTAGTATTATATAAACTTTGTTATTGACTATAGCTTGGGGCCTGGCCAACTATCTCAAAACTGGCTTCGCTTCCATTCTATCCGTTACCACTTATTCATGCTAGAGATGGGATTAATGTGACTTCTAGTTTGTTCTGCATCTGAATAAGCTAAACGATGTACCGATGCTTTATGCTTATAGTTTCATGTCACAGTATGGTCGATTCAACAATTTGTTTTCACAAAATAAAAATAACAAGTGTAAATGTGACTTATACAACATTTTTGACAAGTTAAAAGGAGAAATGGACTAAATTGATTTGGACATACGTATGTACTACAACTTTGGAAAACCAAATGCCAATCATGTTTGTCGATGAGCTATACCCAACAACAGTATTTACATTTATAGAGTATGGGGTCGTTAATACCTTGGTATGCGTGAAATGTAGTAAGAAAACAAGGGACATGGGTTCATACTAGTTCGGGTTCTCAAGATGAGTAACAACACTACTCCAGTTTATATGTATATCTTGAGGAAAATATCACATGGATTACAAAGGGAAGGCAAGTTAGCTAATCTAACCAGCCTAGGATACGGGCCGCCAAGGAAACCTTATCTTCTCTGGGTCAGACTCCACTGTCTTCTATTCCCGCGAAAACAGTTTCCTTCCTGACTCGCTTTATTCTCATATTTGAATATACCTTCCAAAAAAATATCAAGTATGCGGTATTTTTGTATATCACGAATCCATATATAGGAGATATGTCTTATTCATAACACTGACAATGTAAATGAAAGCTGACCAAATTTTTTCCATACATCCTCTATAAACAACAAATATTCAAAATCGTGCTCACATATAGCTCCACATCAATATTTTGCAAGGACACATATATGCCTTATTTTGCCACTAGCCTATTACCACAAAATAACCACAAGAAATTAATTGTTTATTCGCTCACACAGGGCGCGATCTCTTTTAAGACAGAATTATTTAGAGGTTGATAATTCTCATGCGACCCAACACAAGAGTACGCATGCCTAGTAATTAGATGTTGATGCCACTCTTGTATTCAGATCCGGTCGTAAAGCTTTCAGGGATGACGTCGTCGACGACACGGTAGCCGCCGTTCTTGACAAGGAAGCGGATAGAGAAGGGGCCCTTGAGCGGCGCTTCACTTTTGATCGTCCACGTATTAGCCGACGACTCCTTGAGCGCCACCCAGTCCTTGCCGCCCTTCTCCTTGACCTCCACCTCAGAGATGGCGACGTTGGTGATGAGCTCTAGACTAGTGTCGGTAGAGCCCTCACCAACCTTGAAGGTGACCTCAGTGGCGCATGAGCCGATGACCAACAATGTCGCCACAGCCACGGCAAGCCGAAAGGAGGACAAGGAGGCCATTGGCAAGCTAGCTAGTTTGTTGGTGCTATCTTTCTTGTTTCTTGACCGGTAAAGGGATGGATCGATGTGTTTGGTGATCCATTTTGCAGCTGGGTGCGTATTTATGGTAGCGGGGGCTAAGAAAACTAGGCATGGATGTACGGTGCAGCATGGAGATCGTTGACCGGCTTTTTCGTTGAGGGACTCTTATACAATTGCTATAAATAGATGTGAGCTGGGTAGTCCCGATTGTTTCGCTGGCGCAGGGCATGCATATCTCTCAAAAAGCATCTATGCTATCCCGTTTATGGAGGATGTGGACCAACGCATGAACAAATTAGGGGTGAAGATGTAGTGTATGATAGAGGGGTGGCAGAGCTAACGATCAAGAATGATGGTAAGGCACATAGGGACACCATGTGGGACGTATAATAGACTTGGCAAAGGGGCCATCAGCAGCTTGATGTTGATGGCACCATGGCGGCAACGGAGGGGTGCAGGTGCTAGCCCGTTGCAGCTCTGTTATTGGGAATATAGGTTGGTGTCAATGGTAAGATAAGGCTAGTGCCTATAAACCTATACAGTTTGTCCCTATTAATTGTAGTTAATTTCATTTTCCTACTATACGGGGCATTCACGTTGTCAACATCCTTTCTCTTACCCTTTGAGGGGTGAGAAATCATATCCCCAGCCCATTTTTTAAACATGGCCTATTGGCAATTATGCAATTAGCAAAATGGAGTACAGTTTGACTCCATTGTTCTTCAAAGTTGAACTTCATTTTGGCCATGAGCTGGCTACTACCCATATTCTTTATAAATTACTCTTTGGCCCACAAATATAAGGACTTCTATCATCCAAATTTATCTACAAATATAAAGACTTCTAAAGTACTGTTTCTCCTCCTAACCACTTATCATTTAATTTTTACACAATCTTTCCCTCGACCATCATCACATTCCCTAGTCTTTTCAATTCCATAGTTATTTTCTCTTCATCTTTAATCTCATAAAAAATCTAAAAATTCTCATATTTATTCATATGGACGGAGGGAGTAAGGTCCATTATAGTTAAATGACTTTCAATTAGTTTCAGTGACGACAGGCATGCAGCACAACCATTGCAGCCAAGCAATCGTCTTGCAGACATTGTGTACAGTACTTATGAAGCACTACCTCCAAATTCTCTTCTAGTTTAAGAATGGGGTTTGATTGGATCTTGTCCTAAAATGAAATTAAATATTTATGAGCAGATGATTGTTATCTATTCCCACTCTTTTATATAGGTCGGAATTCGGGTATGTTTCAAGAAGAATTAATGTGTTTTGTCATACCGATTCTTATAATCTCAACCCCACTAAAAGCAACATGTTTTGGTCAATGAAGAAGATCAGTGGCGGACCCTTAGTAGCCTGGGCGAATCCATAAGTTCCTGTGGCCAAGGTGATTAATGGGCAGACAAGGAATGGCAACTAGTATCGACAAATAGTAGTAACCCACACCACACGTATGGATAGAATAAACAAACTAGGTTAAGGAATCCTAATCAGTGTTATAAAATGTTCTATGTTTCTCTATAAACTTAGTCAAACTTATAAAAATTTAACTTAAAAAATATTTTGACTTAGAAAAATCATCGTTAATTACTCAGTCATCAGCATTGCCGTTGAATGCCGATTAGGTTTAGTTCTCGTTGAAAATCAAATGTCAATGTCAAACAACGTTATCTTGAAAAATAGTATCCGATTGATATCGTTTTTCGATCCTCCGTCCAAAAGGTTGAGATTTCCGTTATGTGAAACGTTGGGAAATCATGGTGGGCCATGGGCCCCTTGCAGTCGAACTCATGCAGGGGCCACGGTTGACGGGCCCTGAGCCCACCACTGAAGAAGATTATGTTCTTGGGGAAAAGTGAGCGAGAAAACGAAACATCAGCAAGGAAAGAGAGACATCAGGAAAGAAATAGCGAGGACGATCAGCAAACAAGATTGTTTAGGTGGAGCACCAATACAAACCAGAAACATAAACGCAACAAACGTGCAAAAGTTCAGACACACAAACGTGCAAAGTACATGATTCTTGCTCAACGTAAATTTCAATCTTACAAACTGCACGTTGGAAATTGGAACAGACTTGTCTAGAGTTCCATTATGGTGCAGTAAAGTAGCTCTGTGATTGCAAGTTATTCGTTCCATTCTCGCTTTTCAGAAGTAAAAAAAAGCAAAAATGATATAAGGGGTAGTTACATTGTTAATCTACACAATCACCATTCTATTGCCCTGCTGGCAATGAATGTACGTGGGCTCCTGTAGTCCTGCTATTTCAGTGCAACTGCTAGATTACAAAATGAAGGTGCAGCACCAGAAATAGCTGCCAGTTGCAACAACAAAGTAGCCCACTAACAAAAGAATTGAATTTACAGGACAAAACTGAAGCAAGTCACTTGAAAATGATACGAGAATTTGATCAAGATCAAGTGAAAAGAAGCCCACCATTAGCATCTGGAGAAGAAGTCGAACTATATGACGCTACCGACCCATGTCGATCCACGCGAGATGCTTTCTTTGGATTGTGGTTAGGTGAGGACGCGTAAATGATGCTGGGATCGCCATTGCTGAGACCATGAATTTTTGGCAGGCCAGTTGCAGATTCAGCGGGGCTGTATCCCTTCTCGACCTTTTCAGCTTCAAGGGGAAATTCCTCGAGCGTCTGAAAAATAAACAGATATCAAAAGATTGCTGAACAAATAGATGAGAACATCTAGGAGACTGAAGATACCCTATGCGCCAGTTCAAGAACTTGGAGTGTTTCTTGTATACGCTGCCTTCTGATAATTACTTCATCAGTTTCCCTCAGCATTTCATCCAGCAGGTTTTCTCTGCAAAGTATAACATCATTCAGAACAACCCTTTCTGTAAAAGTAATCTCGATTCTAAATTAACAGTTTGATTGAACTGCTTGCCAGAAAGTAAAACAAAGAACGACTCATGCACCTGTACAGTTTCCGGATTAAAACATTATGCAGCTCACGCTTTGTGTGGTTCACCTGAGGTAAAATATCAGTCAAAAACCAGTGCTACAGCAACCAAAGATTATATACATAAGAAGTTAGAACACAATTGACCAGTTAGAACACTATATTAACAAATAATGATAGTCTGCGTGGACAATGAACTAAGTCCAGAGTTGATGGAAGTTAGTGACTTACAACCTTAACTCTTTTAAGTTACACGAGATTGTTGTTGAACATAATGAGTTTCACAGGCTTTTGATTCAATACGTGGCATGTGAGTTATACAGGTAAACCTAAAGTAGGCTTTAGTATCATAAGAACTAATAATAATTACTGCAGACCAGATTTTTACGATGACTTCTATAAGTCTCAGTCACCGTCAAAGCTCTTTCTTTTACAGATAACAAGATTAAAAAGCTAAACTTACCAGAAAATGCATTATAGCCTTTGGAACAGCATCTTCAATACTCTTTCTGACAATGTCATAGTACGATTTGATCAATAGTTTCACAATGGCTACCTCTGTTGCATCCTGTGCAGGCTGGTTTTCTGATGGCTTCAAAGTGATTGGTGGCTAGTAAGAAATATAGTGAATAATCAGAAATGGAATATTAAAATATTTTGAATTCCATCTTCCAAAACTGACTTGCGATAGTGAAATCACCTCTCTTAACTGAATGATAGAGATAAGGTTATCTAGGCTGTGAACTCGTGGAACTGACTTGCTTGATGAACCCCCAGCAACCAGTGAGTGACCCCTCTGATTTCTGCCCGCCACACTTGTTCCTGTATTTTCTGAGTCATATGTCAGATCATAGCCAAAACATTTATCACCTACTTAAAGTTGCTACAATCGTATGAACAGTTTAATGTATAGTTTGTTGCAGGAGTCAAATAAAAGCAGGTCGATACTTTCTGGTAGAAGACTATGCATATGAGCTATGGTTCCACCTAGGTACTCAGTTTTTCAAAGAAAAAAAATATAGGTGCATGACAAAGTGCACTAACTAGACTCGTTCCTCAGCAATGTATTATTTCCTTCAGAAGTATTGAGTTAGAATGCCTTCCTAGTTAATTATGTCATGAAAAAATAGGTATATGTGCAATCTAATTACATCAATCATTAAAAAAGGACAGGTCATATCAAATAAATGGTATCCACACCATGTAGCTTTCAAGATAGCACTCTTAAGAATCATGATACAAATAAAAAAGTGGATACAAGACTCCCATTCGAAGGAGAATAGGAGACAAGATTAAACATCAACTGCTGCAGCATAGACTCCAAATTAGCACATAAGCTTGTTTCAGTGTTTTGTCAAATCAATACAACAGTTTGGACAGGCAAGATTATTTTTCCATCAAAAATACAGTTTCTTTTGGAAAAACGAATTTCGAGTTTCGAAGAATACAGGCCTCCAAGAAAGCCACTCCCCCTAAAGATTCCTAATTCCTATTATTCCTCCTCCACTAAATACTCCTTCAGTATAAAAATACAAGTCAGTATTTTGTACAAATTACAGTATGCTGTATCCACAATGCTTGGCTTTTCCTTTGAGTAAATTGCATTGGTGGTGCATCAACTTGGCAGATGGGTGCAATTTGGTGTAACAACTTCAGAAATGAGCATCCTAGTGTAACAACTTGGCAGGTAGGTGCAATTTAGTGTAAGAACTTAATAAGTGAGTGTACGAGTGCAACAATTTGCAAGGTGGGTGCAATTTCGGTACAAGAAGTTAAGAATTGATGAGACAACTTAGTTATTCTGAGCATTTTTGTATACATATTCAATTTTTAAGTACTTATTTTTGCCAATATACTAGCGCGGATTTATATAAGCATATTTAAATTTTCATTCTTAATTACTGAAAGTCAATTAAACTTTACTATGTAAAAATATTATATTTCGGTTGAGATTTGAGAAGGTGAAGAAAAAAATCCGAATTGGTGGTGCAAATTGGATGTGGATTAAATTCAAGATTGTAAGGTAATATCCGTAGGATTGTTATCTGATGGCATATGACATCATGAAAAAAACTCACGTAGCACTCGTTAACCAAAACATCACATACTTAGCCAAGATGTTGCACAAAAATACTAAATTGTCAAGTTCTTGTACTAGCACGCATCCACTTACCAAGTTGTTGCACTTGGATGTTCAATTTTAAGTTGTTGTACTATATCGCACCTACATGCGAAGTTGTTGTACCGTGGCTGTAATTCACTCTTTTTTTTACTATAATCATATTATATCTTGCAAAAAATTAAAATAAATATGGAAGTATTCTGAAAGACAAATCTAATGAAAGCACTCTTATCTACTAAGAGTAGAAGTTTAAAATTGTGGAACACTATCACAGACCCAACAGGACATATATTTAGGAACAGAAAGAGTAAGCAGCATTAAGATGCCAATGGCAGCCTGATACCACAGCTAACAGGTTCAACTCATTTAAAATCATGCTGGGGTTAAGTGTATGACTTGTATAATTACAGGTACACCAGTTTACCTGTATCAGCATCAGTCTGCACTCCCTGTTCAGCAGAAACAGAAGCAGATAATGAAGTGAAGTAAAGAAAATTCAATATCTTTCATTTCAATATGTCTGAAAACTAAGATCTGAAACAAAGAAATAATAGTATTTGAAACCTGATCGGAGGTAGCTCCTCTAGTAGCATCTCTTGCGAAAATAGCACGTGACTTTTGACTTCTGTCAGATGTTAATTGTATCTCAGAACTAATAGCGGTACCATCCTACAGTAAGGGTAATAGAAGAGTAAGCAGTAATATTTTCAATGCAAGAGTACAAAGAGTCAACAGAAAAGTCTGGTGTGTGCTAATATGTTATGTACTATGTCTGGTGTATGCTAATATATTATGTACTAACTTACATGCGAATGGTGAAATGAATTAGCTGGTTTAATTGGGCTAACTTATGTATGGCTTCAATTTCACATTGATTTCAGATTAATAATGGAACATACAAATTGACCTTTTCTACACTTTTGATTAGTTCATTTCTTGTAAGGAACTTGAGGATGACATCAACTATTCAATTATTAATTACAGGTAAACTATGATTAGTTATAGTAAAGAGAATAAAAACAATTTGCAGGATAACACAAGTAGAATTAGTTGAGATGCAGAATAAATGAACAAGCTAAATCCTCATTATTTGGCTGCGAAGGTACAGCCACAGGATTCCAAAACTAATTCTCACTTTATTGTTCTTTTAAGATTAAGAATATAGAAGAAGCAAACCCAAATCTAAGGTGCAAAAGGAAGTACCTTAGGAATCATTACAGAGGTTGGTGCTTTGGGAGGTAGAATTTCTTGCTTAGCAAGCTCAACAACCTTGCTGCCTCCAACAAAGTTTGGATGTGAAGTATTTATGTAATCCATCTGTAGCAAGATATGTGTTATTACGCATTACACATAAGAAAATCAACAAAATACAGATACTTTACTATGCAGAATCATTGAACAACCAACAGGTACCTCACTAGAATGTGGCTCACTACATGTTATTCCATTAGCATGTAACCATACCCAAAATTCAAAACAAACAAAAGCCCATGGTTATTATAGGCTGCTAATAAGTAATCTAAAATATCTAATTACATCAGTAAGTGTAAGACTTGGCAATGAAATTAGATTGTTCCTTAAATTTAAAAAGAATCAGAAATGTGAGATAATTGTGAACATGACACATTCTGAGAGCGTAACAAATATTGAGTAAAAATGAAGATCTCCTTCTGAGAACTTAATTCTCTGTAATTCAACAGGTTAAAGGTTTAAAACAAAACTGTTCATAGCAGCATCTACAGCCAATTTCTTTGCAAAGGAATCCAATAGTGTATCGTAGGATATCTCAAGCGTTTGATGGAACTAAATTTCCAGTATAAACAAATCCTTATTAATGATTACCTTATATCAAAATAATATGAATATACGTAAACACTCATAACAATAAATTTTGTTTCAGAAACAACCCAATAACCTTCAATTGAACAATTAGAACTCAGGGAAGTAGACACTTGCCTCCATCTCAATAATATGGGTTATCATTGTCTCTGCTGGTCGGAGACCATCTCTCAAGAAATTGCTAACTGCTTCACCCATCCGCTTCTTAAGAATAGGGTATTTCTGCAGCTCACTGGTTAAGCAACCACGGCTAATCTGCATGATTTAGGGATTCTTAAACAGGTTGATTAAAGGTATGTATGATATAACAGAGGTACAAACACATACTTTGACTAACTCATCATAGATAAAATTTGCGCATTGAATGCTTGGATCAAGCAAACGACTTATCTGCCTTCGCACAAGAATCTCAAACGGCAACTACAATTCCACAAAAAAATTATGAGCATGAAACAAGTTAGGTAAAAAAAGCATGAATCAGATATACCACAATTGCTCAAACAGTAAACATTTCAGAAAAACTACCTCTGGCAGAAACATAGGACCCTTTGGACCATCAGAATTCTGTATGGCTGTACGGATATCTTCATCAGTTATGCTCTTACAAGGGTCCACTTCCTGCAGATATAAGACAAATAAAATATAAACTAGCAGATGAAACAAGTAAAGAACAATGATGCATGATGTTGCCAAGGAAGTGGAAACGAGAGAAATACAAGGCACTGTGTGATATATGCAGTTTAACAATGTCACAGTTGAACAGAAATATAATTGTTTCTACCTAGAAAATGTGCTTTGCTGCAAGAGGATAAAGTTTTATGGCAGAGTGCACTGTTTCTTTTTAAATAAGCATGTTGAGACAGGTAATATAGAAAGTGTTAGCAGTACAAAGGTCAAATGATGCAAAGCAAAATTTATTTTCTGGATGAGAAACTGCCCACAACTGAAGATGGGTTACATCACAAGAAAATCCCTAAAAGGTAAGCTATGTGTTTCTTTTATTTTTCCACTATTTAAACCATATGACTTGTTCTGGTGTTCACTTCCAAAGTTCTTCTAGAAAATTCACTCACATTCACACATATATATTTTATTATCACACTAACACATCTCTGACGTCTAAATAATGTAAAGCTGTTGCTTTTGCATACCTCCAAGCTCTTGACAAAAATTGACTGAAAAATGTAGTGGATTCTTGCTCCACCAGAAAGTTCATCTGTTGACACTTTATTTTTCCCCTCCACCATGGAAGAAAAAGCTGGAAACAGAGACAACATAATCACATTAGAAGAATATAGCTTAGGGAATCATCAAAGTGGCAGATGAAGAGGAAGAAAAACTATGCACATGAGCAACAATCTTATGAAAGAATGGATTAGTTTCAAATCTCAGTATCGTGTGGTCTAAATATTTGCAGAATTATCCTAGAATGTTTACATAAATCATGGATAATTCCTAACTATCGTTTTTATTCTTGAGCTTTCAATATGATTATTGTGTGGCAGCACGTAAGTTATTGCCACAAGCAGCAAAGGATTATCTAAGAAAAACTACACAAGAGCCACCTGTAATCTCTACTATATAAAAGAACCTAGTGGTGGTGGTGGTGAATCTGCCATCCCCTAGAGTTGGTGGGATCTTCAAAGCCTGGATAAATGGAGCATATCTTTTGTGCAAGTGGCTTGGCCTTTTTGGTTGGATATTTGCTTGCAAATTTTATATGTTCTTTTTTTCTGAGAAGTATATATTTTCAAGTTAAGAACTTCCTTAAGATATATATTTTGAAATCCGTTGCAACGTACGGGTATTTTGCTAGTCCTAAAAAAACTGGTAACAAAGCACAGTTGGTAAGTCAAGTCTTACAGTAAATATGGTAAATTTATTCTCCTTTATTTCTGTACCTTCACAATATTTTCTCAGTATATTCAACAGTTTGACCCCCTGACCAGCCTGCATGCCAGAATGACAAAATCAGCAATAGAAATGAAATGCCCAAAAGCCACTAAAACGTTCTCTTGCAAGGAATCAGCATTAAAAGTAGAAATTTATACATCAAGCAGCTCTCTTGCAAGGAATCTAATAAACTGCAAATATACACTCCCTCTAGTCATATAAGATTTGATACTCACAAACAGATGCAGCCAAAATGCTATTTTAGCCAAAGATACCGCCTAGAATGTATGATTTGGATACATAAAAGTGGTAGGAATAAAGTTATGATTAAAAATACTTCTATAAAATGCACATTTTCAAATGTGCGACAATAAAATTTAGTGATAGAAGTGGCACTTTGTTTACTTTGAAAAGTCAAAAACACCACCCTTTTGTGACTAGAGGTATAGTTTCTGTAGTTAATTGATGAGGCACATGTTAGAAATTTACAATTCTTTGCTAAAAATGTGATTACCGTTGATTCTGCAGTATCACCATATGCAGCATGCTCTTTTGCAACTGCTACCAACTGAGCATTTATGCGAGATTTCAAGCCTGGAAGCATATATGTAATGTGCTTTAGTAGAATCTGCAAAAAGAGCCAAGAGCTGCCTTAATCAATTGTAGATATACGATGTATTAGCAAATCACTGGCAGATAAAGTTACAACACAGTACCAAACTTTCGCATTTTCAATTAAAAGATAAAGCATTGCAATAAGTTCAGTTTTTAAGAGAATAAATTCATCGTTTACTATTTTAAAACCAATGCTCATCTGGGTATTGAGAGTATTATTAAGCACGCCCCTTTAGTGTATGTGATTTTCTGACCTCCTCAGTACATCTTTGGAGGTTTTAATTTAATCATGAAGCATCTTTCTTTGGATCATAATCTTGCACTACATGACTGCTAATTCATTCTAAGTTGGTTTCATCTTAGCGAACCATTTTCATTGAAGCCCATGTTGCCAATGTTTGTTTAGGATATTGACTGGAGGAATCTAAGGAGGCTGAGAAAATGAATATTCAAATGAAAAAAAAACTAGATAACGATAATTAACAGACATACCGTATTAAGCTTCTTGGCCAGTTGAGGAACACCACAGCAATGTGTAAGACCATGATAAGCCTGTTAATAGCACAAAAAAACATTAATCACTAATTTAGCAAAATATGATGAAATGATGGAATAAGTCTTGGCATCTTTGTGGTCTTTATGACAGGTAGTTTGTTTGTCCTTGTTGGTCCATTAGACATCTTGGACTAACTTTAGACTAGCATCTATAGGACAACAGTTAGCATCTGCTTTTAGGACAGCATCTTAGTGTCTTTTAGGACAGCATCTTAGACTAGCATCTTGGCATATGCTTGGCTAGTTAGCAGCCTATAAATATGTATCCCCAACCCCTTGGGTTGGCATCGCATTGTGTGAGAAATAAACCCAGAAAATTGTCCCATCTCCAAGTGTGATCCTCAGAGCCACACTTTTCTGTAGTCTAAACATCTCCTGTTCCACCCCCTTCCAAGCCCGGCTGAGCTCTCGCCTAGCAAAGCAGAAGACCCGCTGCTCCTCCTTCCCTTTTTCTTCCCCCTCTCCACGTAGCGCCTCTCCGAGGCGCGCCATGTCCGGCGTTCGGTCTCGGCGCTCGGTCGCCTCGAGCACTCGGCGTCGGCGGGACGCCGAGCTCGCCGCAGCAGAAGAGCGCGGAGCGAGCAGGCTCAGACAGCTGCAGCGCGAGCGGCGAGCTAGCGCGCGGCGGAGTTAGCGGCGGCCGGGCGGAGGCGGAAGCGAAGGCGGCGGAAGATGCGGCACGTGCGGCGGAGGTAGAGGTTGAGACCTTGCGCGGCAGCATCAACGGCTCCATCGCTGGCGACATCACCGCCGACAGGGAGTTTGAGGAGCTGGCAAGAAGAAGGGCGCAGGAGCGGGCAAAGAGGTGGGCAGCCAGCCCCCACGACGGCGGCGGCGGCGAGGGACCGCGCGCCGCCGGCGGAACCCAGGCGCGCGGGCGTGCGCGCCGGCCGGGCGCGCGCGGCGGCGCTCCCGGTGGAGATGGCTGGCCCGACGGAGAGAGCGGCCTCGCGGGCGGCGCGACTCTCCTCACCGACCGGCGCCAAGGCCACCACGGTGTTCGGACGGTGGTCGGGGATTCTGTCCGGCGGTGGGTGGCCTCTCCTCACCAAAACCAACTACATCGAGTGGGCGCGGTGATGAGGTGAGGCTCCGGTGCGGCACATGTGGGAGGCGGTCCGTGCGGCGACGTCGACTACGACGAGGATCGACGGAGTGCTTGGATGCCCTCATTCTTGCAGATTCCGCCGAGATGCGATTCTCGCTTTCCCGACGGACGCCAAGAAGGCTGGGACGCCATCGCTGCGGCACGCATTGGCAGCGACCACGCCCGCAAGTCCACACTGCAGGCACTCCGCAAGGAGTGGGAGAACCTAGCCTTCAAGCCAGGTGAGGATGTTGATGACTTTGCCCTTTGTCTCAACACTCTTTTGTAGAAGATGGTGCAGTACGGCGACGACACCTACGACAAAGAGAGAGCTGTCGAGAAGCTCTTCCGTTGCGTCCCAGAGAAGTACAGGCAGATCGCTCGCTCAATCGAGTCTCTGCTGGACCTCTCCACGATGTCGATCGAGGAGGCGTTGGGTCGCCTCAAGGTCGTCGACGGTGATGAGCCACAGCCTCTCTCGGGGTCTCGACGGTGACGTTGCAGGGACCCTCGACCACGGTCTCCACTACCCGAGGTGTCCTGGAGAGGCACACTTTGTCGGGTACAGCGACAGCAATCACGCCGGCGACATCAACACCAGCAAAAGCACGAGCGGGATTCTGTTCTTCCTCGGCAAGTGCCTTGTTAGCTGGCAGTCGGTCAAGCAGCAGGTGGTGGCCCTGTCTAGTTGTGAGGCCGAGTACATAGCGGCCTCCACTGCTACGACACAGGCCCTTTGGCTTGCTCAACTGCTTGGTGATCTCCTCGGCAGAGACACTGGAGCGGTGGAGCTCAGGGTGGATAGCAAGTCCGCTCTGGCCCTAGCGAAGAACCCCATTTTCCACGAACGGAGTAAGCATATCCGGGTGAGGTACCACTTCATCCGAGGCTGCTTGGAGGAAGGGAGCATCAAGGCAAGTTACATCAACACCAAGGACCAGCTTGCGGATTGCTCACCAAGTCCCTTGGGAGGATCAAGTTCCTCGAGTTTCGCGCCAAGATCGGGATGACTCAGATTTCCCACAAGACGACGCACAAGACTTAGGGGGAGAATGATGAAATGATGGAATAAGTCTTGGCATCTTTGTGGTCTTTGTGACAGGTAGTTTGTTTGTCCTTGTTGGTCCATTAAGCATCTTGGACTAACTTTAGACTAGCATCTATAGGACAGCAGTTAGCATCTGCTTTTAGGACAGCATCTTAGTGTCTTTTAGGACAGCATCTTAGTGTCTTTTAGGACAGCATCTTAGACTAGCATCTTGGCATATGCTTGGCTAGTTAGCAGCCTACAAATATGTATCCCCAACCCCTTGGGTTGGCATCGCATTGTGTGAGAAATAAACCCAGAAAATTGTCCCATCTCCAAGTGTGATCCTCTCGATGAGAGTAAGGATCGTGCTCACTCCTAGAGCAAGGATCCAGCAACTAACAAAATATGCCAGTTTGCAATGGATAGTACTACTTGAACAAAATATTAAGGTCCTAGCATACAGGTAAAGTTGAGAAAAACTTCTCCTCGAAGCCAAGTGCATCTTTGATGCTCCGATTAAAGTTGATATCCTGTTAGAATCATCCAGATGTTAGATGTTAGAAAAGTATCAATTTGAGTGCAAATATTTCAACTTAGCAATGCATCAACAGATTTAAGACCATGATTATAACCTGAACCAGAATTGTGGCTGTCTGAAAAGGAAGGCATTATGAACTTCTCAATAAAATGATAAGCGCCCAAATTTGGTACCAATACAAAACTATCAAGTTTCACAAGAGTAATTGTTCTTTACGTGTGTACAGTTCATTCATTCATATGTCAAGCTCAATTCAAGGAAAAGTATGACATCTTGTATCCAACTATGTATCAAGCCATCATTCGGTACCAATATAAAACTATCAAGGCATATAAGGCAGAATGCTATCTGACAAGATCCAAGTTTAAATGAACAGTTCAATCTATTACCACCACATATTAAAAAAAACTGTAACTTTGAAACTAAATTCATTTCAATTGAAGATGCATGAGCAAACCATATAATTTTCTAAATTGCAGAAAAAATTGGCATATTATGCGAGACTATGGAACTCGATAAGAAATTCAAGATGATAGTTAATCAATAAAGGTTCATGGTATTGTCATAGAAAGTACCTCTTGGCTACGATTTACAACACCTACATAACCAAGCTTGAGGGGGATCACATTTCCCAGTAAAAAGTTACGAGCATCAGTGCCCCTGTCCATGATGTCCAACTAGGCCATTGAAGCAAGGTTAACATAGTGATCACAAAGTAAGTAAAGGGTATGCACTATTGTTCATATATCACAGAAGTACCTTAGTAATAATACCGATTGTCCGAGAACCTGCCAGAAGGACAATAAATTTTCATCCTTAAATCATTCCACAGTAAAGAAACTTATAGCTACAGCCGTTGAGTTATTTAAGTACCATCAGGATCAGCAAGCTTTGCCAGTTGGAGCGCATCCGAATTAGCTAAATCTGCATTAGCTGGAGTGACGGCCAAGATAATACAACTTGGATGCTTAATGTATTGCATGATCATTGATCTTATTCTCGACTCAATATCACTAGGCTGGTCTCCTACTGGCACCCTTGTTATTCCAGGGAGGTCAACCAAGGTGATGTCTAGGACATTTGGTGAAAATATTTTCAGACGAATCTGTTTCTCAGAAACCCCTTTGTTGCCTCCAGCTTCTTTGTCCGTTTCCAACTGAAGAACAGTTAACATCATCATCTCGTGAGAACATCAAGAAGGCATAAAACAAGACTCCCCAAAGATTATTCAATGATAACACAAATTGAAAGTGTGAAGAAGATACATAAGTAAGCAAAAGTATCAGTGCCCACTGCCCAGTACAATAGAGTGAACAAAGCAAAGGTACCAAAAAGATTTCCATCCACTAAATTAAGCCCAAAATGTTTTTTTACAATAAAATCTTTTTCCCTGGACTAATGCTGGTAATGTATCAAGTCAACAAAGTGAACAGACCCTTTTCTCCAACTGCTAACTACAAGCTACATATTTTTTTCTGGATTGCAAGCTACTCCACCTTTCAACCATCATTTCACAGATTAAAGATCTCTCAAGTCTCAAGCATTGCGCCAAAAGTACCACTATACGCAAGCAAAACAAGCGAAGCTGCAGGAGTAATCACCGCCAGCACTGACCTGGATCTCGCGCTTGATCTGCTCGAAGTCGTGGAAGCGGCGGCCGGGGGCGTGGAGGAACTCACCCCACTCCTCGGGGGCGGAGTGGCGCACGAGCTGGAGCACGAGGGGCCGGCGCGTGCAGATGTCGGGACCCCGGGGGAGGAAGTCGCGGCCGACGAGCGCCTCCAGCACGCTCGACTTCCCGCTGCTCTGCCCGCCGATCGCCGCCACCTGCGGCAGCTCCAGGCCAGCGGCGCCGCCGCCGCCGTCCAGCCGAGCGACGATATCCTGCAGCCTGTTGACGAGCGGGATCACCGCCTGCCCCACCGTCGCCGGGGCCTCCGCCGCCGCCGCCGCAGCCGCAGCCCCTGGCTCCGCCATCACGGCCGACGGAGTAGGGTTTTGGTAGAAAGGATGCAAAATGTGGGTTTCTCCTTTCTTTTTTGGGGTGTTGATTTTGCACGGTTGTGTTGTTGTGTTTGGTGTGACGTAACTGTTGCGATGGAAGATATTGCCGTTTACTAGTACAAATTTTGAATTGATGATAAATTTTGTTCTTATTCATGCTCTTTTGTCAATTCCCAAAATTGGCAATCTCCAATAATTTGGCAAATTTTATTCTCCATTCATGCTATTTTGCCAACAATTTAGGCCGATTTTTAAATTTTTGGGCTAACTTTTGATTTAAAAAATACAAACATTATTATTATTATTATATAATATTATTACTTATTCAGAAAAATTGTAGTGTAAGTGAAACTTGCCTTCATGATGTTTATTTTTATTTGAAATAAAACTTGCATAAATAGTAATATTGTCATTCTTAATTCTTTTAATATTTTTAACTTGCTTACAAATATTATATTATATTTATATTATAAATACAGTTTAATATGCGAAAGGGAGTATAATCAAACACCGTAGTAGCCACACACATGAAAAAAAGAATCAAATTGCTCAAGAATGCACCTCTCCATTATTCTCATCCAGCGTGCATAAATACACACAATATAGCCTATTTTGCCAAGTTTCTAAAAATAAGAAAGTCATTTGCTAAGCTGTTGGAGATTTTTTTTTATTTTTCTCAAAGAAAACAGAACTATGAAAGTTATTTGTCAAACTGTTAGAGATGCTCGTCCTTTTTGTCTCTATGGTTTTGATGCTAAATTTTGCGAGAAAGCTAATGGGTGAGCGATCGCCGATCGATCACGTGTGCGATCAGCAAAAAATTCTATTTCGTTCAGGCTCACACAGAACTTTTTAAAGGGGTGGCGAACTTTCCACAAACCATATACCACTATAATCATACCGCATACCACAAACACCAATACCACATACCATAAATATATTAAAAGAAGTGATGTTGAAAATACCTTTAAAATATTAAATAATGATTAACTTCTATTTTTCTAATAATATATAAACATATCAATAATTAACAGAGGAGACCGAGGAGTCCATGAAAATCTGTCAACAAAGGGAAAATATAAATTAGTAATGTTTGTATCGAAAATAAAAAAATATATATGTTATAGAGAAGTTAAAGAATATACCGGTAACGAAGTAGCTAGTTGATTAGGAGATCGAGGTAATTGCATTTATCTTCTTTCTTTTCCTGGAAAGCTTTCTTAATACTTCGAAGGTCAAATCCTTTGAATATCTCTCGCTCAATGTAATACACCATTAAATCATTAAGCCAACCATCTCATCTTGTTCCTTACAATTTTAATAATCTTCATTGCATAGAGACCCTTTCAACCGATGCAGTCGCTACCGGTAGAAGCAATGCTAACTCTATTAGACGATAGACCAAATGGAAACATAATGTGCCTCTCAAGTTCAACCATTTTATGTGCAAAACTTGTAAGATCATGACACTCTTTGAAATCCTCAATTCTTCGCACATGAATAATGAAAGTCTGTAGTTGATCCTTTATGGACTTACGATCATCGTAAGCTCCTTCTATCCCTTGCTTGAGGAAAATTATGCCAAGTAGGTTGAGTTGGACCTCTAGTAATATAAGCCCGTCTAACTTCATCTCTAATATTTGGAGCAAATTGATCAATTGGAATGCGAAGTCCCGGATCAGAGACAATGTGATCCGGGTTGAACTTGGTAATTATACCTTCAGCTTGAGCATCTCCTTCAACATGTGCAACTCCTTCAATTTGTAGAATTCCTTCAATTTGTGTCATCTCTTCTACTTCATCTACTGCAGCACCTCCACTACCACGCATACTTGGATTTGTGCCACTAGTCCCTTGGCCCCAAAAACTCTTTAAATCTGTTGAAAAAAGAAATTTAACTCTTAATTAATTATCACACATAATTAGAATCTATTCTAAATTCTAATTCAATAATCCAATCCTTAATAGTCTTTGTGATGTCACATCCTTTCCCTTTCTTTTGTCCATGCTCAAAATCCCAAATCAATTTTGATTCTGTCGGGAAGGAACAAGAACAATGAAAGCCTCAGCCACTGTTTGTATCAACGATCATACAGAGAAAAGAAAAAAGCAGACATATGATCGAATTCGTAAACCGAAACCCCTCTAAAAATCTAAACCGCAAAAACTAAAACACATCCTACATGTATATTACACAAAAAGTTTGAATTACAGTATATATTGGGTCAACCACTTTGTAGTTCAAACTTCTAAATTCTAAATTCTTTGTAGACTATAGTTCACCAGTCACCGCTTCACTTCACCTCACCTGGTTGCGTGCCTATGGTCATATGTGTGATGTGCGTTGCGCATCCAGGGCAGGTTCCACTAACCAGAGCTTAACAAACTCTTCACGCCGGGGTTTGGGGAGGCCTGTTCTTGTGCACGCTGCCGAGGGAGGGGAGGCCTATGCTTGCGTCGCTGGTCGCCGCCGCCGCCGTGCGGAAATGTCGGCCTGCCGCCGCCGCGCGCGTTGGAGCTCCGCCGCCGCGCGCACCATGCAGCCACCGCCGTCGCACACACACACACACGCTGTACAGCTGCCGACTCGGAGGTGCGCACGCTATGCAGGGAGGGAGGAACGAGGGAGGGAACCGCTTCACGGTTGTTACAGTTTCGGGTCAAGCCCACTTTTCTTTTTTTTATCTTTGAGCAGGCCAAATTTAAGGGAGAGGATAATCCATGCACATAGGTCTTGTTGGCCATGTATATATTTTTCTGTTGTTTTCAAATTCTATTTAAAATTTATGTTCAATTTTATATGTAGTTTGTGTACAAAATTTATATGCACATGGATCTATGTATAAAGTTTTCATATACAAATATTTGAGCTAAAAAAGGAGTGGACAGGCCTAATGCAGTCCTATAAATGAGTTACACTTGTATCTATACATTGAACGGTAAGAAAGATATCATATGGACTAATATGAAACCTGTCTTGATACATAAACGTGGGATGCAACTTTTGATGGACTTATGGCCTTTTTTACAACTTTTTAACGCCAATTTTTTATTTTTTTTAAGTGGGCCACGAATGCCAAAAACCATGCAATGGCCTGTTTTATAGTAACTAGGCTACTCGAGTCTCATGTGTTTTTACTTTTTATTTTTTAATTCACTTTAAATGCATTTGAAAAAAGTATATATTGAAAGTTTATACGTACAAAGTTCTATATAAAATGTTTGTATAAAAATTGCTACGTATAATGTTTGTATCTATCAACTTTTTTCATGGGCTAAAACACTGTTTGGTGGGCAAAAACATGTGGGCTGAAAAAAGACTAGGAAGAAAAACAGACTGCATGTGCTGTTATTCCAAAAATTACTCCGCACGTGAGCTCGCTTTCTGCACCATGTCACGCAAACAAAGAAAATCGAACGGAGCGGGAGACATTTGTTACGGAAAAAAAATACGTGCAGAATGGCACGAACCTGATCGCAAGCGGCGAGATCTCGCGGTCGGTTGCGAACTAGGCATACCCTAAATTTTGTCCAGACTTAACTTCTGCAGGAAGTACCAAATTTTAGCATTGATAAATATTGGTTTTTCGATGTTTGCTTTGCTAAGTTTTGATTTTGGTTTTGGTTTGTTGCCTACCTTTTCTTTTGTGGTAGGTTGTTTTTGAATTTTCAATGTTAGATAATGTTTGGATTATTATTTTGTCGAGTTTCAGTTTTACTAAATTATGATTTATTTACGTAAAAAACTAAACACCTGCTTTATTCTTTTATTTATTCTATGGGAGTACGATAATATATAATGTTTAAACTACTGTTTTCTCAAAATCCATTACAGGCACCCACATAAACATGCAGACTCACCATGATAAACATATGCACACATGTTCTATCTATGAGCATCTTTGAACCAGCATATCTTAAGATTGACGAAGTCATCACTGGTGCCTCGATGTCAATGAGAAAGCAACGTAACACTAAAAAAATAATTAGCCATAAATACAAAGAACTCATGTCAAAGTCTAATAGTTGAACACAGGTGAATAGGTTCCAATACACACCAGGAGCTTAAGTGCCTATAACTAGTTCAGCTATGTTAACTTAAAATGTTTAAAAATAAAAAATTAGCAAAAGAGGAAAATAATTAAAATGTTTAAAAATAAAAGAAATAGCAAAAGAGGAAAATATATCATGTATTTAGACTCTCTTTGTCTACGCTTATAAGCCAGTTTATGAGCCAAAAAATTTAATCCTAAACAAACGGTATTTTTTGTGGGACTTTTTTAAAGCCATAAGACATTCTTTCTTACACTGTATTCTAAAACCTATATTGGAGAAATTTTTTTAATGCGAGGTAGAGATATGACTCTATCATTAAACTTTAAAACTTTGAATACACCGGTTTATAAATCCTACAAAAGGCAAGCCTAAATTAATAAGCATAAGCCTAAGTAAATAAGCATAAGCCTAAATAAAGAGGCCCTTAGTATCAGAAATTTTATCTTATATGCGCAATCATGAACAAGGAGTAGTATATTGTATAAAAAATATCCACTCAAGAAAAATATAAGTATGTTTAAATACATGTAAATATTTGTTTCTTCTCTTATTAGAATTAATTTTTTCGAGTAGTTGACTCCTTACGTTTAAGCACTCTCTCGGGCGTACGGTATGGGGTACCGTTTAAGTGCGTCACAAGTGGCATAGCCCCTGGGTGAACGGTGTTAGGCACAACCTTGACCGTGTAAGTGCACCGTGAGTGGCGTAGCCCCTGGGCGAATGGTTTTAGGCGTGGCACTGACCGTGTGAGCCATGCGAAGAAACAAAGCTTCACAGAACAAAGTTTGTACTAATCAAGTACTTTTACAACCGTGAAGAGGAAAAGCATAATGTGCGGATGGGCACCTATGAGGTGTAGCCCTCAACTTTCTGCTTAGTTGGGTGACCAACTAAATAGTAACTCAAGGAACAAAACAAATTACTCAAACGGGAATACGATATAAAAAGTAACTTAGCTTGCTCAGTATTCCACAAGTCAAGAACAATCGTGGAGGCGGTGAGGCCCCTCAGCTGCAGAGGAGTTGGCCAATAGGCGGGGACGTGACCGACGTGGAGATGCAATCCCCAGTCGGCAACGAAGAAGTCGGTGAGCCGTTGAGGGGACTCATCCTGATGCACATGCAATCAAACAAAACCAATAGATATGGTGGGTTGCTTTGCTTGATGTGAGACGGAGCTTGAGTCGTTCGTGGATGAGGCGGCCGGCACACCGCGGTGGCCGTGGTTAAATGCATGGTCTGACGGTAGCTCCGTCGACTACGTCGAACGCGATGCTCGCTCCTGTGCATGTGTTTTGCCAAATCCAATCTAGCAACCTTAGCTCCAAATCCCAGTGATGTCGAAGATTGAAACCATCACTCCATGGCGATTGATGTAGAGCCCTCTTACCTAGCATGCCAACTGTCGATTCTAGAGATCGACAATAATATTGATGGGGTGCACAAGATCAAGGAGAGATGGTAACACAGAGATTATACTAGTTCATGCCCTCGGCAAGAAGTAATATCGTAGTCCAATTGAGTATATTAGCTCTGTATCAAGGTTTCACAATACGACGTTAGGTATAGCACGTAGCGATCGCCCCTGTTAGGGTTCCCAGTTCCCTTTATATAGACGTAGGGAACCGGCTGTAGATGGTAGCGTAACCCTCACAATCCGGATACCTACCATCTATTTACATGTGATAAGATTTATAGCCTTATCTTTAATCCCTTTCTTAGATTACAAGTTAGCCACATGGGCATAGGGCACTCGGGCCACTCTATGCTATTTGGCACAAAGGCCCAACATGAGGTACCCGGGTACCATGTACTCCACACTAGCTATCTGACCCGTGGGTCTCACTTGCCAGTCACTCGATCCTTTCTCCACTCAAGTGATATTGCATTACACTTAATGGTATAATAATAATTAAACAACTAAAAAATATCCACTTTAATTGCACCTAAAATTCGGATGGTCTTATCTGAAGGGTTACGCGGAAGCTACGCTAGCCGAAAACAAAAACTTTTACCGCGCAAACCAGGAACACTTGCAAGTAAGGGCCGATAGATCGTTACCGATTAGAGTGTGCAGCGGAAACAGCCAATCAGGGCTATCCGATCCGGAACAGTGTAGCCGATTCCGCAAGCCGGCCGATGCAGGGACAGCCGATTGCCAATCAGCCGATTCGCAGATGCCGTAGCCGATCCGAGTCGTCGATGTGTTCTCGCGCCTCGCTCCGTGCGCTCGACCGCAGGCCGATTCCTCCACAGCCGATGAACAGGCGTGCAACGTAGCGGCGCCTCTACGGTATCCACACGTCGGGACGAACGCCGAACACCCGTGTGCTAGCACGCGATGCAAGGCTAGGGTTTGGCTCGAAAGTGGGGAGGGTTTCCGTGGAGATTGATCTCGGCGACTTCTTGCACGCGATGCAATTGACGTGTGGCAGCTCTCCCACCCCTCCCTCCTTTATATAGAGTTGGCCGACTAGGACTAGTGGCCGATCAGGACTCTATTTTGAATCGGATCCTATCCGAATCTCATAGAGTCGGCCGCCCATACGTCGTAAGACCATAGGACTCTATCCGATCGGATCCCTATCCGATCGAGCCGTATCCGAGTCCAACTCGAATATCTATTCTATCCCCTTAAGCGTGCGACCACAGCAGGTTCGGTATACTCGGTTTCGGCTATAGTCTAACTTAGCCGATCGTCGGCTCGAGTCAAACTCAGGCCGACAGTCAATAGCGGCGCCTAGCGGCACATATTGACACCATAGTATACAAGAATATAATATCGGCTCTGAACCTGTAATGTGTACACAAATCCCTTTGCCTCACGATACCAGTTAAGCTATAGGCAAGATGTGTGCCATCCCTTCAATAGCTTAACCATTCACTCGAACCGTATTGGATTATCTGTCGTTGATTGACTCCTCAATCAACTTAGCATGGCCATGCATTTCCATAATCCATTACCTCGAGGGGCCCAAAGATATCTCTCCAAAGGAGGGGCAAATTCCATCTTGATCACTCACATCCCACTCCATGTTTCATAGCAAACCCGAAAACTACCTTTATAACTACCCTGTTACGGAATAGCGTTTGGTAGTCCCAAAGTAGGCTACTACACATGTTGGAATCCATGGTGATCTCGGGTCTAAGGACTTTGTACCAACACTACCGAGACCAACTAATGGCACATTAATTCATGTAGTGTCTCATGGTGGGTCTATCCAACAATGTGTTCTCGAACACATGTGTCCATGTTTATTGATTTGGTATCTCCATACCCATGATCTATGAGACATGATCATCAATCAATAAACATGCCGATCTTAGAATCATATTTGTTCCAACAATATGACATATGATCGAGGATCATTTAGAAATAGATTCATACATAAAGAGTCTCATAAATAAGTCACGTACTTATTGATCAATACAAGATGTCTATTTCATGGAACTGAATAACACTTTATTCATTTATACATAAACATTGACGTGATATCCAACATCTCCATGTTGCCTCTAGGGCATATCACTAACATTATCTCGGCCATAAGAGCTCCAAATTGACATGTTCAAATTGCTTAATTTTTGTTATAACTTAAAGAACCCATGTTTGTTGTTTTATGTACTATTGTCGTTTCTTTTTTAGAGTTGTAATCTTGTTTTTGTTGTTCATGTAGTTGTTTTCGTTTCAGAGATTCCCATGGCGCAGTTCTTGTTCGTCACTGAAGCTTTAGAAGCTGTTCATTGAGAAAAGGCAAGTCACACTCCCATTGAGCATAGTGAATCCCATTATTGTAAAAATTATATTTTTTAAATTATTGCATTCGCTTTACTAAATTTACCGTGTTATAACTGTGTTACTTAGTTTCCTATATTTCCTTATTATGGCCTTGTTTGTTGAATATTTGTGTAATTACCTTTAACAACCCTAGGTAACAAAAACCAGCTAGTGAGAACTCTATATGTGATGCTTACTATAAATATTAGGACCTTTCCATCCTAAAGCTTGTCACACATTAGCAAAATCAACATCTATACCTGTTTTGACGAGCAGGTCCGGGTCATATGCTCGCATGTGAGCGAACACCTAATCCTTGAGGATGGCATAGGCTTGCTTCTCCTGAGCACTCTGCAAGATGAGCTCCATGTAACGACATAAGTTCGTCTCGCCTCGGTCCTCATCCATGGGCACATGGCCATGGGACTTCGCTTGCTCTTCACTCGACGCGTACTCGTTGGATGGGCACATGCTCGAGCTATGGGAATGATGTCGGGAGCTCGAACTCGTCGCTCTCTTCATTGCGCTGAGGAAGCGTTTTGTGCCTTTCTTCATCTGGCACACACGAGCAAAGAACACAAGAATACTCGAGAACAGGTTATGTTAGCGAAATCAAGTTAGCCGTCCGAGAGTTAGTCGTTTTTGTGGAGCTTGGTTGCCACCACAAAATCATCCTTGCGGTAATAACACTCCACAAAATCATTCTTGTGGATGAGTGTCACGCCCGAAAATTTATCCCAAATCTCCAAACTATTATGCGTATTAAATCCATGGTACACAAAATAACAAATTAATACACAGATCCACATGTAAACATAAAGCATAAAATAAAAATACTTACAGCAGAGACACTTAGTCCTCACACCCAAAGATAACAGTAGCGAAAAAGAAAAACAATCCTAGCGGGGATTCAACTTCACTCCACAGGCAAACTCAACTGGGGTCTAAGCCTTGATCCTCTAACACTATCTTCAACTCGAAAGCACTACACTTCTGAAAGGGGGAAAATTGTAATGTTGAGTACAACCACTGTAGTCAACAAGCCACACCAAGGATATAGACATGCAAAGGAAAAGAAAGAGTGGCCTAGGCTATTTTGCATAAAATGCAGTTGCAAACTTTTATCGTTTAAAAATCAGTAAAACAGTTGACTAAGTTGAGTCATGTTTTATCCTTCACTGAACAACGTTGTCCCACGGTGAACATGCCCAACCATTTCACCCGAACTAAACCAGTTCCATTATGTCCAATTATTAAAGATAAGACTAGTCATGGTAAATCTGGTTGATCGCCCATAACCGCGGGCATGGTAATTCAAATAGTTTTACTCTGATAAGAGGTGCGCAACTTTACCCACAAGACACGATTCCACACATGTTACCATGCCCCGAAGTACCACCATGATACTTCAAAGGGGAAATCGTGACAAAACCTTTCGCATAACCTCCCCCTAATCAATCGTACCACACCAAGGTTTCGTCCCCACCCCTCGAAAGGCAGTGGACAACCCCCCGAGTGCCGCGGTGAATCCGGAAGCCGATCAACCGAGCGTCTCGGCCGACCGAACTCCATCATGCCCACCCTCACTAGGGAATGTCGGCCAGAGGAAAGCTATGCTACGAGTCCAGCAGTTGCCCTTCTTGCTTGTCGTAAGCACTGTAAGTCTTCCAGGGTTTCTGATGAACCGGTCGTTAACTGCCATGGGTGCGACAATCAAAACCATGCACCCACACCCATCATTAAGTCATATTTTAGTTCAGATAATTATGATCAATAGGACATGGCCAGGTGTTTTGAGCTTGCAGCTCATCAGAGACTAGAGTAAAGAGTGTAATTATCCCATTTAGTGAGCTAGTGGCAATTAAGCATGGTTAAGCATATAATTCTAGCAAAAGTCAACATAAGCGATTAAAGTTAATCAATTATCACCCAAGGTTAACAAAGGACGGATATCAAATAAATATGGTACAAGCAAACAGATAGATAATTCCATCATTCCATGTAATTAGCAAAACATGCAATGTTATTTACAAACGTAGAACATGTATAAAAATAGGATCAATATGCTTAAGGAAAGTGTGACTTGCCTTGCTTCTTCAAACAACCTTCTTGACTCTTTTCCTCGCGAGTGGGAACTCCGAAAATGGCGGAATCAATACGTTGGCACGCAAAACAAGGAAAATCCTAATAAAAACTAAATAACAATACATGAAAAGTAATCAAATATGTATATCTTAATTTCAGATGAACTTTAAAATTTGAATGACCCAATTTGGAGTTCGTATGGATTAGATATAAATTTTAGAAGTTTTGGACCATTTAAATTAATTCTGGAAATTAAAATAATTTACTGCATATTTTTTAATTATTTTCAACGGAAAAGGGCTGATGTTGACGTCAGCGGCAAGGGCTAACGTTAAGCTGATGTCAGCGAGGGCAGCAACGCATGGCCGATCCACGGTGAACCCGGTTCACAGGGATCGGTCCATGGCTGGCACACCACGTGGCGCACACGCGGCGCCGACGCGGTGGCCACACGGGCGGCCGGAAAGGGATGGCCCCGATCTACCCCCGAGGTAGATTGGACGACTAGGGAGCAGCGCGGGCGTGACACGAGCGTGACACGGGCGTGGGGAGTGGCGTGGCGGCGAGTGCGGAGAGCGGCGAAGGAGAAAAAGGGGAAACGGCTTACCGAGCATGGGCGAAAAACGGCGGCGCGGACCAACGACGGCGGGGGGGCTGCGGGCGGTGCTCGGGCGCATGGCGGCACGGCGGCGTTGCGCCTTCCGAGGCGACGGAGGGATGCCGAGGGGCGAAGAGGCGTGGCGGATCCGAAGGACATGACGATGACGCCCGGGGAGCGGCACGAGAAGCCGGCGAGAAGGAGTTCCGGCGATGGCCCGAGGGCGGGTAGTGGTGGCTGGAGTTGGGTGGATGCAAGGAAGGTGGCAGTGGCCTTAGCACATGGAGGCGAGGCTTGGAACAGCGGCGGCGCATGACCGGAGTGACGACGGCGAGCGGCGAAGCATGAAGGAGCGCAGGGAGGTCGAATGAGGGCACGGCGAGCACATGAGATTTGGGAAAATGGAGAGGAGCACACGGGGAGTGGAAATTTATAGGCACGGGCTCAGATTCGGCCGGGTGTGAGCGGATTTTGCGGCGGAGCCGGTTCGGCCGGCGGCGGAAATGGCGGGTGGTGGATAAGGCGGATCTGGTCGTTTTCGGCCGCGGCGCGAGCGGGACGGGACAGGGAAAGTGGGCGGCGGTTTCGACGATACGGGCGTGTCACGTACCCAAATTCTAGGGTCGACGAAATTTTGTCCAAATAAAATGAAAGAAAATGTTTTCCAATTTTGTGAACCAGGAATTTTCATTTTCTACCTTCGGTTAAGGAACTCCAACCTATTTACATGATTCAAAAATTTGAGAACTAAATTTTAGTTTTCTAATTAGGTGAGACCGATCTTGATTCAAAAATTTAAGAACTAAAATTTTCTTTTCTAATTAGGTGAGACCGATCTAGGCCTGTGCATGGTAGACCAAAACTTTAGAATAAATTTAAATATTTTCATTTATGACCTAGGATGGAAGTGCAAGCTCATGAAGAAGCATGCATGCTAACATTCCACTTTGACGTAGGTCATTTACGTATATTCGGATTTCGAAAACGCATCTCATTATAGGTCATATATGTGTGGCCTAGCCAAGTTAAGTTTATCAAGCAAATCTACAACTAATTTGGATGCAAGCATGTAGAATTAAAAATTTAATCCAAAGATCTAATTTTGGATGCAAGCATGTAGACTTAAAATTTAATCCAAAGATTATTTCCTCAGCCAGGGGGAAAGTTAATACGAATCCGAAGAATAAAACAGTCGCGTGTACCTAGCGTAGACGCATAAACCTAGGAAGACTGCCTTAATTTTCTAGACTAAACCATATAGGATAAAATCATGGAAAATTCATGAAGGTGCTAAATGTTATGTACAACTTAACCTAATTTTAGTGCAATTTAATAACTAGGTTTGATGCCCCAAACAAATTAAACAAAACAGACTCATAATAGGCCAATTAATAACCCTAATCGGCTAAAATGCCAACTTATCCAAAAAACCATTAAAGTGCACACAAGTATATACATGAAATAACTTAATCAAATACAAGGTTAATTAACCTAATTAAATATAATTTTTCTAGAATTTTTCTCCTCTCATTAGGCCTCTTAAAAATTCAAACCAATTTTCAAATACCCTATCTTTGTTGAATTACTGGGAACAAACTACTTAATATTTTTGAGTGGAACCAAATAAAATGGAACCTAGGGATGCTTAACTACCCCCAGTAAAAATTTCACCAATTTACCTTGTCCACAGGATGAGTTATTGAGCTGCAAATTAGAGGGAGGAAAATAATTCGGAATTAACTCAAAGACTCAATGTTACTTCCCTCTGTACCCACCTCTCTCCCCTGCCATTGCTCTATTTACGTTGACCCCACATGGCAGCTGCACAAACTTGCCCCATCTCTGTGTCAAACACCACACCACTCAAGGGAACGCCTCGCAACGGCCAGAGCGTGGGAGAGCATGTCAGTGCTGCTTCCATCCACCTCGCCACGCCGCTGCCAACACAACCTTCACCATTTGACCGGCCGCTTCGCCACTATATTCCACGTCCTTTCCTCAGTGCGTTCCTGTTAATGACCAAATTTGATAACCAAATCCCCAAGTTCAAGTTTGAAATTAAAGTGGAATTGGATCGGAAAAGTGATCTGCGGACAAACAGAGGCTGCATCGGCCATGATTAAATCGGTTGGGAGACCAATCGGCTGAGGCCAAATCAGATCGGGATGGCCGATAGCCGATTCTGATTCAGAGAAGAAGATGAAACTGTTTTCGATAAAGAAGCTTGAAGATAAAAGGAAGATTTGCTTCCCAAATGATTGTTAAGATATTGCCATCTATGGATAGAGTCCTGTAACGGCAATTGCATCTGTAAAATAGGGATTTGTATATATTTTCCTTTTGTAACGCGGCATGGGATTACTTCCCGAAATATTGTTGTACCATGTATAGTAGATAGATAGAAACCATGTTCTACACGGAGTTTGTTGTACTTGGGTATAAATAAGACCCGAGACCCCTTGTAGAACACACACACATAAATACAAACTCGGCGCGTCGCCAAACCTTTTTCTTTTAGATGAGTTCTTGATCCCGCTTCGGGCTGCATCAATCTCGACCCCCGAATAAGGTAAAAACTTGTCATTAGTAGTTTGTATCGTCGAGTCTAATGCTTACATCGTCATGATACTCTAGATTTAATGTTATAGACTGCGTAAATTATCATATACGTCATATAATCTAGGGTTATATCTAGATCTATCTTGCCATCAGCTCGTTTCTCTTAGGAGACAGTAGCCGATAAAGCTAGATCTAGATGTTGAACTAGTTTATATGCTGTATCCACCGTATCGAGGGGTTTACATTGGTTCCTATAGATCTAGTACTTCTTTTTTTACTTAATGCTGCATCATTATGACCTATTAAGTCGCCCTTAGAATTATTATGATCTATTCGGCTGGATATTTGTCATTAGAGATAGTGCCGGGGTTTCAGCCGGCCTTATCTGTTTTAATTATCTTTTAGCATTATTTACTATTAGATATATTAAAACTGCCTCTTATATTAAGATCTCAATTTGATTACATGCTTTAAACCGGTATCAGTTTGTTAGCATCAACCGATAGCCGATTGATCTAGATTTAGTGCATTTAGGTTAGATTAATATCTTTTCATAAGATGTATCGAAGTAATAACTGATCCATGTTAGATCTGCAGCATCGGCGAGGTTATAAATGCATATATTTGTTATCCTGATGTATATTTAGATTAAGTGGTTTATACTGTCTCGGCATAACCGATCTATCCCAATCACTTAGTTTAAATGTGCTTTGGGATAACAATTATATGTAAATTGATTCCCTGAGCCGATTCGGTAGGATCTACCCTTAACCTTAACGTATGTATCTGTTCATTTCTTGTTGGTTAGTAGATCAAACCAGCTGGGACGCCTAATTCATCAAAGGTAGCCAAGGACGGACCTGCACTGGAGTTAAGTAGATCTCCCAGGCTAGCGCGTGGGAAAGATTTCTCATCAACACGCTTCTTAGCATGCCCGGTGGGAAACCGTACGTTAGGGAACCTGAGGTGAGGGGCCTCCGAGTTATCAGACACCACAACAACTGCGACCCGCACTGGCGCTGCGAGTTTTTCCGATTCTGCTGGGAATCGGGCATGAGGCTGCTGATGATAGACAACTGCTCGCCCTACAGTGAATATCGTGAAGACGAATACAAGGATCCGCCAATGCAAAGCCCTGCCCAATTCGTCCCTAGGGCCGTGCAGCTTAACCAGAGGGGGAAATCGGTACATGATCGGCTTGGGCTGATCCACCAAGACTTCTTCGAAGACAAAGACGGAGACGAATACTACGAAGAAGAAGCCGAAGATGAGCAATCGGCCAACCCCCAATGGTGCCCTTCGAACCTCTTCACTAAAACACAAAAGAGAAGCATCCAGCGGCTCAAGAGCAAGGGGCGAGAGGAAGAAGTACGACAGATGATGTGGACCCCCGTTTTTGAGACGGGAATCTTTCGTGTTCATCGTACCATTTTCCTGGATCGAGTAGTTTGGTACCCACGAAATACAGTACTGAATAATCAGGTGCAAATGCACGAATAGTCTTACAACAAAAGTATTACAATATAGGCCCGAAGGCAATATCCAGCATATAGGACCTCATGGTCCAGATACAACCAAAAGTAGAAATTAGGTAAGGCAGCGGAATGAAGGCAGCGGCCTGTCGATTGCCACAGGCAACGACCGAAGACTAAGACCTAGCAGGCACCATTGTCTTCTCCGCCCTCCTGGTAGTAGGAATATGGATCCTCCAAGTCTTCATTTACACCATCTGAAGGTTTGTGCGTATAGCAAGGGTGAGTACCAACCGTACTCAACAAGCCAACACGGAAGGGTGCACATAATAGGGGATTCTCAAGGAGATGTCATGGTTTATTTGCACAAAGCCAATTTTATAAATCTTTTCACAAACCTATCATCTAGCCAAGTCAAGTTTTAGTTCCATAGTTCATTAAGTCGGCGACGGTTCTGTCTACCATCCAGTGTGATTCCAAGGATGGCTTCCCGCCTCCGGTTCGTCATGGTTTCTGCGGGAGTCTACCCCTTCTCGCCTTTCGAGAAGTTGATCCACCAGTGAATAAGAATCATCATGCAAACCCATCCCATCATTTTAAAGTTTAGAGTCTAGCCAAGCGAAAGTCTTGTCACGATACTCTATATCCGCGAGCACGGCTATTCGAATAGATTGATTCATTCACACCTGCAGTGGATGTACACTTTACCTGTACTCCGTGACTGCCCAACAAATGAGCCTACGTAACAACACATGAGACGGTCACGGCAAAGCCTTTCGATAACCTCACTTTGGCAGTACCCGCTCCATGAACTTAAGCCCTCATGCACTCTAGCCGTCATTTCCTAGCAGTGAGAGGAGTTCTGGCGCTCCCGGGGTAAGGGAAGACTTCATTCATCAAGTTATAATAAATTTCGATTTTCAATCATCCATTTCCAATCTCATCTCATACATAAGAACCACTATGCAGGGGTACCGCCTCCGCTCGGCTATTTACTCCGCTAGGTCTATACCCATTCAAGAAGTACAGTTGTACTGGCTCGTTTCCCGGCTATCTCATGGCTCGGTCCTTAATTGACCAGGGCCGACACTTGCTTTTCCGGAATCCACCCAAATCATCCAGCCGCCCCAGTCTAAAACATTTGTTTGGTATTTTCAGTTTTCATCAAAACTTATTTGATTATTCTCATGGCAATGTGGCGCTCATGTCTCCACATGCCGTATCTCAACTACCTTTCCCAAAGGTAGTTGCCCAAGCATATAGCTATTTGCAAAAGCATGAGTATGCATGATCTAATAATAGCATGGCTAAGCATTTTACCGAAGATATTCTTCGGTTGTATGTATCACATCGAGGGTTACAAGGAATAATTCTAAAGGTAATCAATAACAAGGTATGGCATAACAAGTATAGGTAATTCTTTGTGTATTGCATGCATGTTTAAAGTTTAAAACAACATCATTTCGCAATTGGGATCAATATGTTCAAAGAGTGTGATGACTTGTCTTGCTCGCACGCTTGTTGAGCGAGGTCTTCAATGGAGTCGGTGCCTGCTTCTTCAGGTGCTAACCGTACGTGCGAAAAGAAAGATTGAATTCGATCAGAATTCAATAAGAACGAATAAAAGATCAAGAAAAACCATAAAAGAATTCTAAACTATCTACCCTGTGATTTTATTCGAGTTAGGGAAGAAATTTGAATGAAATCCGATCGAAAAAGCGAGTTAGGGTTATTTTTAGGGTTTTCGCCAAAATACCGATTAAAGATAAGGCGATAAACCAATAAATATTGTTTGAAAAGATTTTCCATTTAGATGTGGTGAGTTAGAAGGCCAATCATATTTTAAAAAGGCAAGAAATAATAAATAAATCCCCAAGAAAATTTACGCGAAAAGCGAAGTACTGGAAATCTTATTTCGGAATCCGAATTTTTCTCCAAAGAAACATATGAGAAAACCATATATTTTTGCACAAATATTTCCCAAAATTCCCCAAAAATATTTCCCAATTTTTCTAGAATTTTTCCCCATTTTTTTCTAATTTTTCTCTCCTTCTTTTCTTCTTTTTATTTTTTTCCTTTTTCTTTTCTCCCTTTTTTCTACCCCGCACTGTGCCTTTCTCTCTCCTCTACCCCCCTCCTCTACCCCCCTGCCGCCCGCTCGACCGAACCGGCGGCGATGGCGCGGCGGTAGAGGACGGCGGCGACGGTGATGGCGCGGCCCAAGGTGGAAAATGGGACGGCGCGGGGCTCACATAGCGGCGGTGGATGACGGCGGCGGCGGCGTGCGGTGGATGGCGGCGAACGGCGGCGGCACACGGCTCGGCAACCGGCGGCGACGCGAACTCGGCAACTCCGATGACGGCGAGAGAGAAAAGAGGAAGAAAAGGCGACGGCGTGGTTTGGAGGGAAATGGGGGCTATGCCCTTATTTATAGGCGCACACGGGAGAGAAATCAGAGAGGGTGAGCGCGGGGTCCGGGCGGCGACGGCGGCGAGCGCCACGCGGCAACGGTCGGGGCGGGGTCCGGTACGGACGGGCGATGGCGTGCGCCACGCGGCGGTGGTCAAGACGGGACCGGCGCGCGTGGGGAACACGGCGACGTGGCGCGGCTTGCGGCACGGCATGCGCGCGACGAAGGGCGGCTGCGGCGTTGCCGTGTCGCGCGGCGTGCGGGCGGCGGGCGCGGGCGCGCGGGCGCGGGCGGGCGACGTGGGCACGCGCGGCGACACGCGGCGAACGACGTGCACGTGCGGGCGGGGCGGGCGCGCGCGCGGCGCGTGCGCGCGGCGACACGCGGCGTGCGGGAGCGGGGCGGGCGCGGCGCGTCCGGGCCACAGGACTCGGTCGAACACAGTGCATGACGAACAGTGCGATTTCCTATTTTCCCGAATTAAAAATCCTATTTTCCCATTTCTATTTCCTTTCACTCTAAAAATTCAAAATAAATTCTAATATTCCCAAATTGAGTTTAGAAATATATCTTCAAACTTTTTCCCCACTTTTTATTATTCAAAATATATTTTTATATTTATTTTATTCCTCCCTTTAAATTCAAGAAAATAGGTCCTTTGGTTAAAAATAAGTTTCTAATTTCTTAATTCTTTTTCAAAAATATTTTCATCATTCAAATCCAAATGTTTACTATTTTCCCTTCACCAATTTAGGATTTAAACCAACATATATTCTTTTTAAAGTATCCTTTTGTAGTCCACAAAATTATATATATGCTCTTTTCAAATATATATATTTTGAAATCTTTTTCTCTAGCTAGGATTTCAAAGCCTAGGGTTTTTATCCAACTTCACATCAAAGTAATTCCAGAAGAAACTCTTACGCAACTGAACTGGCAAATAAGATCGAAAAACACGATAAGAAGCAATGACTCCAAAAGGTTTTTGTGAGTTCCAATTTTTAAATTCCGATTTTAATTTCTTCGATTTTCAGGGTGTTACAGATGATCCAACAGCAACAACGTTGGCAAGGCGCAAAACAATGGCGCGTCAAGAGACAGGCGTCGACTGTCGATGAGAGCCCATCCGATGAGAGCCCAACCGACCAAGCTAGGAGGGCGCCAAAAGGAAAAGGAAAACCTACTGCATCGGTTAACATGGTCTTTATATTACCAACCATATTCAGTGCCACAGATGCCTTGGCGAAACTAGCACTCTCCCCGGAATAAGCTGTTTCTAAACAACCGAAGGGGAATGACAATCGGCACCTCAAACCACTGTACGTGAAAGGATTTGTTAACAGAAAGCTGATGTCAAAGATGCTAGTCGATGGAGGAGTAGCAGTCAATCTCATGCCCTATGCCACTTTTCAAAAGCTGGGCAATGGAGCCGAAGATCTAATCAAGACGAACATGGTGCTCAAAGACTTCGGCGGCAATCCATCGGAGGCCAAGGGCATGCTGAACGTCGAGCTGACCGTCGACAGCAAGACCGTGCCCACAACATTCTTTGTCATCGACGGGAAGGGATGTTACAGCCTGCTACTTGGGAGCGACTGGATCCATGCAAACTGCTGTGTCTCTTCCACAATGCATCAAAGTCTGATCCAATGGCAAGGCGACAAGATTAAAATCGTGCCAGCCGACACGTTAGTGAACGTTGCTAACGCCGATTTGCCACTTTGGAAAATCGACGGTATTGATTGTCTGTCTGGCAAAATCTGGCAAGCCGATTTTCTAAAGGTGTCCGATTCTGCCATATAGCCTATTGGAGATGAAGAGCCTCAATTATTACTTTGAGGGCGTCGTGGAGGGCTCGAACGTCTATGGCAAGGACACCGCGGACGACGACGATGGCAAGGTTGGGCAAGGTTTTATGTCGACCGATGAACTGGAAGAAATCGATATAGGTCCTGGGGATAGGCCTAGGCCGACATACATTAGTAAAAATTTTACTTCTCGTTGTAGATCCCAGCTTATTGAGTTATTAAAGGAATATAAAGATTGTTTTGCTTGGGAGTATTTCGAGATGCCTGGTCTTAGCCAGTCTATTGTTGTGCATTGGCTGCCTATCAAGCCGGGGTATCGGCCATACAAACAGCCTCCTAGGAGGTTTAAAGCCGATATGTATGATGCTATCAAAGCCGAAATCACTCGGCTATACGATGCTGAATTCATTCGGCCTTGCTGATATGCGGAGTCGGTTTCGAATATTGTTCAGATACCTAGGGTGTGTATTGATTTCAGATACCTCAAAAAAGCTACCCCTAAGGACGAATACCCAATGCCCATAGCCGATTTGCTCGTAGATGCTGCTTCTGGCCACAAGATCATAAGTTTTATGGATGGTAATGCAGGTTATAATCAGATTTTTCTGGCCGAAGAAGATATCCACAAGATTGCTTTCAAATGCCGAGGAGCAATCGACTTGTATGAATGGGTCGTCATGACGTTTGGCTTGAAGAATGATGGAGCAACTTATCAAAGAGCCATGAATTACATTTTCCATGATATGATCGGCTCTCTGGTCGAGATTTATATTGATGATGTTGTTGTAAAATCCAGGGAAATGGAAAACCATATAGCCGATCTTAGACAGGTTCTGGAGCGGACAAGGAAATATGGCCTGAAGATGAATCCACTCAAATGCGCGTTCGACGTATCGGCCGGGCAATTTTTAGGGTTTCTTGTTCATGAGAGAGGGACTGAGGTTACACCAAGGAGCATTAATACCATCAAGACGATACAGCCTCCGAAGGACAAGAAGCAACTACAATCTTTGATCGGCAAAAATCAACTTCATCAGGCGATTCATAGCCAATCTTTCAGGAAAGATAGAGCCGTTCACACCATTGCTTCGGCTGAAGGCCGATCAAGCATTCACTTGGGGGGCAGAGCAGGAGAAAGCATTGAACAATATCAAGGATTACTTAAGCTCACCCCCAGTCTTGATTTCCTCGCAAAAAGGGGTACCATTCAAACTGTACCTATCAGCCGACGACAAGTCCATCGGCTCAGTCCTGATTCAAGAGATTGAAGCAAAAGAGAAAGTCATCTTTTATCTCAGCCGATGGCTACTGGACGCAGAGACAAGGTATTCACCAATGGAGAAATTATGTCTTTGCCTGTATTTTTCATAAAGTTGAGGTATTATTTATTATCCAACGAGTGCACAGTGCTATGCAAAGCCGATGTAGTCAAATATATGCTATCGGCTCCAGTACTCAAAGGACGAGTTGGGAAGTGGATTTTTGCTTTAACGGAATTCGACTTAAGATATCAGGCACCTAGGGCAGTTAAAGGACAAGCCATAGCCGATTTCATCGTAGAACACAGAGATGGTTCAATCGGCTCGGTGGAGATCATGCCTTGGACTTTTACGTTCGATGGCTCGGTTTGCACGAATGGATGTGGTATAGGCTTGGTCATCATATCACCAAGGGGGACAAGCTTCGAATTTGCCTTCTCAATCAACCCCCATGCCACAAACAATCAAGCCGAATACGAGGCAGTGCTTAAGGGATTGCATTTTCTCAAGGAAGTTGAGGCCAACGCCATCGAAATAATAGAAGATTCATTGTTGGTCATTAGCCAGTTGTTAGGAGAATATGACTGCAAAAATGATGCGTTGATGGTCTATTATCAACGATGCCAAGAATTGATGGATAGCTTTCGGCTAGTAACATTAAAGCACATCCCCAGAGAGCAGAATGCAAAAGCCAATGATTTAGCTCAAGGGGCATCAGGCTACAGGCCGATGACAAAAGATGTCGAGATTGGGATTGCCACCATGACAGCCGACGACTGGAGATTTGAGGTCTACAACTATCTGCAAAACCCCTCCCAGTCGGCTTCAAGAAAATTGCGCTACAAGGCTTTGAGGTATGTCTTGCTCGATGAAGATTTATACTATCGGACAATTGATGGAGTGCTTCTCAAGTGTCTCAGTGCCGATCAAGCCAAGGTAGCTATCGGAGAGGTGCATGAAGGAATCTGCGACATGCATCAATCGACTCACAAGATGAAATGACTAGTTCGGAGAGCAGGGTGTCGAAACTTGGTTTCGGCAATAGAAATTTGGGGGTGCAGTCAAGATCGCCAAGCACAATGGGTTAGGTGGAAAACAAGATTTAGACAGGTTCAGGCCCTCTCATGAGGTAAAACCCTACTCCTGTTTCGGGGATTCGATCCGCCGAGTGTTTATTGATCTCAAGATCTCGTGTGTCTAGTAGCTTGTATGTCTTTCGCACACACCTGATATCCCTCAAGGGACACCCCTTACCCCCCTTATATAGTCTTGGGAGGCGGGCTTACAAGTCGGAAACCCTATCTTACTCTAAGTCGGTTTCCTCAATCTTACCAAACCGTGACTATGAGCCGTTGCGTTATCTAATCGGCAACATAACACCCAAGTCATAGTTGGTTTACATAATTGGCAGGTGCAACCTATCCCTATCTCCAGTCGGATAAGCTTGCCATGTGGATACTCGATTGCCATAATCTCCACAGTAGCCCCCCGAGTCCTTTGCAGTCGACGAGATAGCTCGGCTTCGAACCAAAATAACACACAACCAAACAAACCTTTGGCCGAGTGCTTCTGGCGCCTAGCGATTCCATCACCTCTGCTTGAATCTCCCGAGTGGCTCCAAAGACTATGAAGGGCTGAAAAATATCCCAAAAAATTCCCAAAAAATAAATATCTAGGTGCATCTCCTGATGCACCTAATTAGGTGTAGCCCCCGACTATGTGATTAGTCAAAAACAGACTAAACATATAGTCAAGAACTAAAAAATCATTCTTATATAAATGCTTAGCTTAATGCTAAAGCAATCATCATAAAAAATTTCACCACTCGGCAAGCTCATGCTTATCCAAGTGAATTTGCCCAAGTCATCTCAGAACAAATAACTCAATCAACCCTCGTGGGTGAAAAGCACTCAGTAACCTCATGTTTATCTGAGTGAATTTACTCGAGTCATCTCAGAACAAATTTTTTAGTCATCTGAAAAATATGACCAAACAGTCCTTGTCATCAAGGCAGCCATAAAAAGCTTAACTGTTTGTCATCTTTCAAATTGCATCGTGCCAACTTCTCATGAAGTTGTGCAAACCGTGGTATGAAAGGATTTTCAAAGGTACGGGGCACTCAGACACGCGCATATTGCCAAAGCAAATCTGCTTAAGTTCATCCACTTAAGTCCCTAAGGACACGCGTCAGGACACACCTTAGCTGGGCCGCAAGTCTCTCATGGGCTCGGCCTAATCGCGAGAAAACCTAGCGCAACCCTCAAATCTCTTACAAAACCTCGAGGTCATCCCCGCCACTTCATCTTCCCAGAAAAATTCCCCACTTGCAACACTATTCACCAGCTTGCAGCGGAGAACCCTAGGCTCACACGCGCGCCCAAACCACAGATCCAGGAGCTCGCACTTCATCACCAGCTAGCCTCCGCATCCACCTCGAGAGAGCCCCATCCCAAATCCCTAACCCTCGAGCCAGATCCATTTCCCCCAAAACCACATCCATGGCCGAAGAGAAAAAGATCTCTTTCGGGCAATGGGGTACCTCGGATGTCAGGGAGTCCACCCTCAAGGAGATGGTGAAGCACGGAGTTCTCCCTCCTAAGGAGATCGTGGGCTGGCGCCCGGCAGCCGGTGAGGAGTTCCCCACTCCGAACACCGGTGAGCTCGTTGTTTTCACTTCTTTCTTCTATTGCGGTTTCAGCCTCCTTGCCTCTGAGTTCTTTAGGGGTCTTCTTGATTATTATGGCCTCTAACTTTATCATTTGAACCCAAACTCCATGCTCCATATAGCTCTTTTCATTCATGTCTGCGAAGCTTTCCTTGGCATCCTCCCCCACTTTCAACTCTTCCGGCGCATGTTCTATCTTAAGCCGCATCCGAACAAGGATCAGCCCTGCGTTGTTGGTGGGGTGGGCTTCCAACTCCGCTGATCTCTCCGCCGAGAATATTTTTCTCTTCCCTTGAAATCTTCTAACAAGGGCTGGCACGCGAACTGGTTCTATATCGCCAACCTTGAACCCAGCCTGCCAAACTTCATTGGCCTTCCCCCTGTGCCTAGACCCAACTGGAGCACCGTGCCGGTGGCTCAAGACTGGGGACGAAGCCAACAAGCTGCTAGCGAAGATCTTGGAGATGAAGCGAAAGGTCTTCGGGCGAGCGAGATCACTCGACACTTCATTAGGAACCGATCGCTCCGATCAAGGAGAGGTCCGGGCACCGCCTTTGAGTACGAGGGCGAGAGGGACCCTAATCGGGAAGACCGCGACTCCCTCAGCTTTGAGATTTTGAAGATTCGCATGTACAAGATTTTCTCGACTGGGATTGCAGCCGAGCGCAGCCTCATGCTGCCGGTCCTCCCATACAGCCTATATCGCCCTCCTCCTCCGATAAGCTGACTTAGCTCCTTTGTTGCCTTTCAATCTTGATGTCACACTTCTTAGTGCTGAAAGAATCTTTCTTGCAGGAAAATGCCTCCATCATCTCAAAGCCATATAAAATTCATCATGACGACGTGTCGGCTCGGCCTGCCAAGAAGCCAGCTGGCGGCATAAAGATCCAGGGTGATCCAGTTGGGAAGAGGACGGCCCGGAGTGAAGACATCAGCAAGCGGGCAAGCAAGAGGAGGCTGGTCATTGATGACTCGGACGACGATGTCCCAGCCCCTCAAGCCGAAGAGACCCCTCCAAGGCCGTCACCGAAAACAACGCCCAAGATCCGCCGATCAACCAGGTACACCTTACGACTAAATTTGAGCTCTTTATTGAAAACTTCTCCGTCTTCATCCCGGTTGTGCCCGTCCTTCTCTTTGTAGGAGGCCCCAAGACATTGATCCCACTGGACAGAGTGAGGGCCCTACGCCAACCGCCGTGGCTAAGGCTTCAAAGCCCACAGAACTGAAACCCCAGAGCCCTCTCCCGAATGAGAGCGCTCCGAGCGGGAAGCCCTCACCTCTCAGTGAGGATATCCCAAGGGAAGAGCTCCCGACCGCCAGTCGGGGTACCCCGACTGGAAACCAGTCGGCCACGGAAGAGCCCCCGACTGCCACTCAAAGGGCCCCGCTGAGGACCAGTCGGGCAAGAGCCAAGAAGAGAAGAGCAGCCGGGAAGTGCCGGTCAAGGATTCGGCCACCGAAGCTAGTAAGCCCAGAATCAATCTTTCATCTTCTGATCCCCAGTCCATCTTTCCTGTATCTTCATTCGCTCCTTCTGAATCAATCAACCAAAGTGGAGGAGATCCCTAGGTTGCAGTCTTCTGAGACCTGGGTCCCTCCAATCAAGATCGAGTGGCGCGATTCTGAAGGCCAGAGACAGGGCATCATCCTGAACAAGCAGATGGAGAACGAAGAAAGAGACATGCTTGTAGACAGCTTGAATGAAGCGAAACGACTGTTAAACGTGAGTTTTGCTCCTTTTCTGTTGTAGCTTTGTAGTCGCTTTTCAGTCGATCAATCTTCAGAAATTGTGTGCAGAGGGTGCATTGTCGGTCGATGGCCAAATCCGATGCACTCGAGAAGTTGGTCCCGCACTTGAACTCCCTGGAGAACATCCAACAGGAGCTGAAGACCACTCGAGAGGAAGCCGCATCAAGGGAAGCGGCTCTGAGAAAAGAAATAGCCGCACTCCGGGAGGAGAACCTCGACCTTAGGGGTTCAGTCGGGAGTAAGCTCAATCCCCTCAATCTTTTTGCCTTTAATTGTAGTCTGCTTTGATCTTGGTCGTTGACAACCTTTCTTGTTGTAGAAAACTCGTCGGAGGTCCACTCGCTCCAGGCCCAGCTGGAAGAAGCCAACACCAGCAAAGCCGAGCTGGAGGCCGAGTTTGAAGGTGAGTTCTTTCAGAGCAGCGTTCTTTGTGTTGCTTCATCTTTGAATGCTTTGTGTGATCATATATCTTTGGCAGCTTACAAGATCAAGACCCGAGCTCAGTATGATGTTTTTATTGAGAGGGTCAAAAAAGCCAAAAATGTTAGGGAAGATGTTGCTAACGCGGAGACGCCGATCCTGTTGTCGTTGTTCCATAATGGACTCGGGGCCAGCTCGTTGGACATCGTCGAGGTCTTTGATAAGCTTAGGCGAGCCCCTGATCAATATTTGGCCAACATTTCCGAGGCGGCTATCATGGGAGCGGGCTTCGCCCTTGCACAGACCAAGTCGCTCTACCCCCGAGTGGATGCTGATTCAGTCGGGGAGGGCTTCGCCGATGGTACTTCAGATGAGCAGGCCCTGGAGTTGATTAGCGAAGCGCAGGAGTCTGCCAAGAAAGTAGCCGCCGATGTAGTAAACAACTTCCGATCTTGATTGCCTTGTGAACATTTGTATGCTTGTAACCTTTAGACGTGACTTGTAAATATTCAGCTTATTTATGTTAATTCCTTGATCCGAGTTTTTATGTAAGATTTCTTAAGTAATTTTCGTCCGACTGTCACCAAGCCTAAGCTTGATTAGGTCATCAAAAAATTCTCAGTCCTTATACATTGAACTCGAATCAGGGAACATTAGACAATGATAAACCAAATATGCACAGGTTGCCGAGAAAACCATGCTTTATTGACATATGTACAACCCCCGACTGCTGACTCAAGAAGTCATCTTGCTTGAGGTTAGCAGTCAAGAAGAACATGAGACTTAAGGCAATTTTAAGCATAGTATCGTCGAAGATGCTCGATGTTCCAGGAGTTCTCCACCATGGATCCGTCTTCACGCTTTAGTCGATATGCTCCTGGCTGAGTCACCTCAGCAATTATATACGGTCCTTCCCATAATGGAGATAGCTTATGATGGTCCTTAGTGGTCTGAATTTTGTGTAGAACCAAATCGCCAACAATAAAAGCTCGTGCTCGAATGTTGCGACTATGGTATCGTCTGAGTCCTTGAAGATACCTTGCCGACTGGATCAGGGCTGCCTCACGGGCCTCTTCCAGTCGGGTGAGGTCATCCACTCGGTCTTGATCGTAGCGTTCGTCTTTAAAACTGCGGACTCGAAGAGATTCGTACTCCATCTCGTTTGGCAACATAGCTTCTGAGTCGTAGACCAAAAAGAAAGGAGTTTGGCCGGTAGCCCGACTAGGCATAGTCCGCAGAGACCATAGAACCGAGGGGAGCTCTTGGACCCATTTGCCGGCATAAGGGTTTAGACGGTCAAACACTCGGGCCTTGATGCCTTTAAGAACCATGCCGTTGGCACGCTCAACATGTCCATTGCTTTTGGGATGTGCAACCGATGCGTAGCAGATTTTGATTCCAAAATCTTCGCAAAATTCCTTAAAGATGCCCCAGTGAATTGAGTCCCATTGTCGGTTATTATTCTGTTTGGGACGCCGAAACGGTGCACGATGTTGAGGATGAAGTCTCGTGCCTTGTCAGCGGTGATCGTAGCGACCGGCTTAGCCTCGATCCACTTGGAGAACTTGTCAATTGCAACGAATAAGTGTGTGAATCCTCCTGGAGCCTTTTTGAAAGGACCAACCATGTCTAAGCCCCATACTACAAATGGCCAGGATATTGGAATTGTTTGTAGTTCTTGGGCTGGGACATGACTTTGCCGAGCGAAAAACTGGCAACCTTCGCACGTGCGGACCACCTTGTCAGCGTCGGAGACCACCGTGAGCCAGAAGAAACCTTGTCTATAGGCTTTGCCCACCAAGGTGCATGCTGCCGCGTGGCTTCCGCATATGCCCGAGTAGATATCTTGGAGTAGTTGCCGTCCTTCCTCAGGTGTGATGCATCTCATCAGGACTCCAGAGGGGCTCCTCTTGTATAAATCAGAATCAACCATGACATAAGCCTGACAGCGGCGTCGGACGCGTTCTGCCTCATCCCGGTCTTCCGGCAGCTTTTGCTGAGTTAAGAATTTGATGAGCGGCGTCCTCTAGTCGGCGTCAATCATGGCGACTTCGTTTGCAACTTGCTTGTTGGGAGTTGGTTTGGCTGCAACAGTTGGCTCATAGAGATGCTCTACGAAAATGTCTGTTGGAGCAGCTTCTCGCTTGGACCCGAACTGTGCCAACTCGTCAGCTGCCTCGTTATTATGTCTTAGGACATGGGATAGCTCCAGTCCATCAAACCTGTCTTCAAGTTTGCGAACTTCTTACCGGTAGGCCTCCATGGTGTCGTTTAGACAGGACCAGTCCTTCATTACTTGGTTGACAACCAGTTGGGAATCCCCTTTCACGACGAGCCGACGTATCCCGAGTGAAACTGCAAGCCGCTGTCCATGTAGCAGGGCTTCGTACTTGACGACGTTGTGTGAGGCGGAGAAGTGAAGGTGGAGAACATATCTTAGCCTTTCCCCTGCCGGGGAGATTAGCACCACTTCTGCTCCCAGGCCGGTGATCCTCTTGGATCCGTCGAAGTGCATGGTCCAGTATTGAAGGTCTTCTCGAGGTACATCTTCTTGCTGTTCGGTCCACTCGGCCAGGAAATCCGCCAGGGCTTGTGACTTCACAGACATCCTCGCCTTGAAAGTTAAGTCCAGCGGCATCAGCTCCAGGGCCCACTTCGTGATGCGCCTAGTCACCTCCCGGTTATGGATGACGTCGCCGAGTGGGAAGGAAGTGACGACGGTGACCGAGTGACCCTGAAAGTAGTGTGCCAATTTCCTCGCGTTTATCAGAACACCATATAGTAATTTTTGTACCTGAGGGTAGCGAATTTTGGCTCCTGCCAGCACTTCGCTAACGAAGTAGATTGGCCTCTGAATCTTTTGGACTCGCCCTTCTTCTTCGCGCTCAACCACAAGGACCGTGCTGACCACTTGGTGAGTCGCTGAGACGTACAGTAGCAGGGGCTCTTGGGCTGAGGTGAGGCTAGGACGGGCGACGTCGTGAGAAATTCTTTAAAATCTTCAAAGGCCTTGTGGGCTTCCGTAGTCCACTGGAAGTCGTCCGTTTTCTTCAGTAACCTGAAGACGGGCATGCCTCGTTCGCCGAGTCGACAGATGAATCGGCTTAGCGCCGCCATGCTGCCAGTAAGCTTCTGAACGTCTTTCTAGTTACTCGGGGGCTTCATACTCAGGATAGCGTTGATTTTTTCTAGGTTAGCTTCAATGCCGCGATGTGACATCAGGAAGCCGAGCAGTTTGCCTGATGGCACGCCGAAGGTGCACTTCTCCGTGTTCAACTTCATTCTAAAGGCCCGAGTGTTTGCAAAGGTTTTTTCTAAGTCGGCAATCAGGTCTTCTTTCTGCTTGGTCTTGATGACGACATCGTCGACGTAAGCTTCCACGTTCTTCCCGATATGCGTCTAAAAATATCTTTGGATCATGCGTTGGTATGTGGCCCGGCATTCTTCGGGCCGAAGGGCATCGTGATGTAGCAATAAGCTCCAAACGGCGTGATGAACGATGTTTCAGGCAGTCGGATTCCTTCAAGCTGATTTGATGATAGCCCGAGTAACAATCCAGGAAGCTTAAGAGCTGGCAGCCGGCTGTTGAGTCCATGACTTGGTCGATGCGAGGCAGCCCGAACGGATCTTTGGGGCAGGCTTTGTTGAGGTCGGTGTAGTCAACACACATGCGCCATTGCCCCGTCTTATTTCGGACCAAGACTGGGTTAGCCAACCAGTCGGGATGTAAAACTTCCTTGATAAAACCGGCGGCTAAAAGCTTTGTGAGTTCTTCCTTGATGGCATCTTTTCGATCCTGAGCGAACCTGCGCAATCGTTGTTTGATTGGTTTTGCGTCATCTTTGACGTGTAAAGAGTGCTCGATCACCTCCCTAGAAATTCCAGGCATATCAGATGGTTTCCAAGCAAAAGCATCTTTATTATTTTGGAGAAGGTGACGAGCGCACTTTCCTATTTAGGATCTAGTTCAGCGCCGATTACAGCGGTTTTTGAAGGATCCGATGGATCAAGGGAGATTTTCTTTGTTTTGGCATCGCCTTGTCCCGACTTGGCTATCTTCTTCGCGGGGATTTCTCCCTCTGCAGAAGTTGATGCAGCCAGTCGGATTTCCTCCTGGCCACGCAATCTCTCACGAGATTGGGCCATGTCGTAGCTTTCTTTGTCGCACGTGAAAGCTTGTTTGACGTCGCTGCGTAGAGTGATGACGCCGTTTGGACCCGGCATCTTCATGCAGAGGTAAGTATAGTGCGGTATCGCCATGAATTTGGCGAGTGCGGGCCTTCCGATGATCGTGTGGTAGGCCGTCTTGAAGTCGGCCACCTCGAAGGTGATATTCTCCGTTCGAAAGTTCTCGCGAACTTCGAAGGTGACTGGAAGGGCGATGTGCCCGAGTGGTGTGGACGACAGCCCCGGGATAACTCCACGGAAGGGGGCTAAGCTTGCCTTGAGTTCAGTTCTCGGGATTTGCATCTCGTCCAAGGTCTTGGCGAACAGGATATTGAGGGCGCTGCCCCCATCAATGAGGACACGCTTCAGTTTGATGTTGCGGACCACCGGGTCTAACACCAGGGGATATCGCCCCAGGTGAACCACTCGGTCAGGGTGATCTGAGCGGTCGAACGTGATGGCCACCTCCGACCATCGTAGGTATTGTGGGACTTCGGGTTGCGCCGCATTGACCTCACGGTCGGTTAGCTTCTGTTTCCTCTTGGATTCATAGGCTTGCGGCCCCCCGAAGATGTGATTCAGGCTCGCCCACGGGGTCTTGAAAGGGCTCCGTATTTCCAGTAGGTTGTTCTTCTTGGTGCCCGATTGACCGGCTTCGGTCGGCTTCTTGTTGAGTTGTGCCGCATATTGCTCGGCGAATTGCTTGTAAATGAAGCAATCTTTGGCCGCGTGCTTGTGGTTGGGATGATGCGTGCACTGCGCGTTCATGATAGCGTCATAGGCCGCGACTCGGGGACGGCGTTGGGAGTTGGACGTCACGGCGACTAGGTCTTTAGGTCGGCGCTTGCGGTCCTTCTGGCCCTGGTTGTTGTTGCCATTATCCTTCTTAGGATGTCGGCTTCCTCCCGACTGCTTGTCGTCCCTTCTTTCAGGCCGGTCTTGGCGCGCCGCTTTGATCGCGTCGCTGGACTTGGCGTAAGAGTTTGCCATCTCGAACTTCTACTTCACCGTCTTCGGTGGCTTGCGCCCAAATTTTCCGATCAACAGTTCATCACGGACTCCCTTCTGGAAGGCGGCGATGATGATGTCGTCGGTAATATTGGGGATCTTGTTGCGCTTTTCGGAGAAGCGCCGGATGTAGTCCTTCAATGGCTCATCCGGCTTCTGGACGACGTTGTAAAGGTCAAAGTGGGTCCCGGGTCTTTCGAAAGTGCCCTGGAAGTTGGCGATGAAGTGGTCCCTTAACTCACTCCACGAGCCGATCGAGCCTCTTGGCAAGCTCGTGAGCCAGTTCCTGGCTGAGTTAGCAAGGGCGACTGGCAGGTAACTGGCCATGGCCTTATTGTCGCCTCCTGCCGCACGGATGGCGAGGTTGTACACGGTTAGCCATGACACGAGGTCAGTCTTCCCGTCGTACTTCTCGATTCCAGTCGGCTTGAAACCATTCGACCAACGCACTCGGCGAAGGTCCCGAGTGAAAGCGGGTACTCCATCATCGTTGCTGTCGGGCGATCCCCTTCAATCTTCGCGGGAGCGCTGATCTCGTTCTTGATACTGTCGGTCGAGGACTTCTCGCAGATCACTTGGCGGGGTCCTTGGCAAGCTGCTTCGGTAGTCGGAGTTATTGCTGCGACGGACCCGGTGGTGGACGGGTGGTCGTCCATGCCGCTTCTCGCGGGAGTCGGCCGATTGTTCCTGATGCTCGAGCGTGGTCTCGTGGCGAAGGTCTCTTGACCTAGTGGTCGTCCGGTCTTGCTCGGGCCTCTTGTAATCCTTTGACCTCAGCGGCGGGGGGCGCCGTCTCGATCACGGCGTCCAGGAGCGTGAGGGCAGCGACAGCGTTCTGCTGAGGCGTCTGGAAGATGTTGGTGTTGTGGATTCGCGTCTGAAGTATGGCCTCCCGAGCGGATCGTCCGGTTGCCCTCAAATCCCGCTTTCTTCTATCGGCTTCCTCCTTGCGCTTCTTCTCCTCTTTCGCCAGCTTGCACTCTTGCTCAAGTCTGGCTTGTTCTTCTTCTGCGACCCTACAGGCCATGGCTGAGTCAGTCTCGGCCACCTCAGCCATGAGGATGTCGAAGCACTTCGGCTCGTAGTCCTTGTCGCAGTCGGAGTCGTTGGCTTCGTCCGAGGGGATGCCGTAGAGGTCGTTGAAGCCTAAGGAGCTAAGGTATTCATCAAGTTTCAAGGATGAGCATGACCCGAACGGTTGGAGGATGACGGCGATTTCTCTTGGGCCCGGGTGGTTCGGATCTGGATCGTTCCAGTCCGAGTCGAAGCTCGATGGCGTGGATCCCTCTGAGTGGGTCGACCTCGACTCGGGGGAGAGGAGCTTGCAGTAGATCTCAGCGGCATTTGGTATTCCAAACGGCGCCGAGAGGTTTTCTCCTGAGTAGATTGGTTCCGACGGGGAGGTGAGGAACCACTGTAGATCTCAGCGGCGTTCGGTAGTCCGAACGGCGCCGAGTGGATTCCTCCTTCAGAGTGGATTGACTGCATCTTGGAACTCAGGATTCGGTCGCAGATCTTGGCGTTGTTCGGTAGCCCAAACAACGTCGAGTGGGTTCCCTCTCCCGACTGGTCCGACTCCGAGTCGAGGGAGGAAAGCTTGTTGAAGCCGTTGGCGGCGAAGTCGCCGATGCCTGAAGAAGATCCCATCACGCTTTCCGGCGAGATTGTTGAAGAGGTCTTGACGCGCGGGCCCCTACCTGGCGCGCCAACTGTCGAAACTTGGTTTCGGCAATAGAAATTTGGGGGTGCAGTCAAGATCGCCAAGCACAATGGGTTAGGTGGAAAACAAGATTTAGACATGTTCAGGCCCTCTCGTGAGGTAAAACCCTACTGTTTCGGGGATTCGATCCACCGAGTGTTTATTGATCTCAAGATCTCGTGTGTCTAGTAGCTTGTATGTCTTTCGCACACATCTGATATCCCTCAAGGGATGCCCCTTACCCCCCTTATATAGTCTTGGGAGGCGGGCTTACAAGTCGGAAACCCTATCTTACTCTAAGTCGGTTTCCTCAATCTCACCAAACCGTGACTATGAGCCGTTGCCTTATCTAATCGGTAACGTAACACCCAAGTCATAGTTGGTTTACATAATTGGCAGGTGCAACCTATCCCTATCTCCAGTCGGATAAGCTTGCCATGTGGATACCCGATTGCCATAATCTCCACACAGGGTATTTTTGGCTGACGATGCTGGAGGATTGTTTCAGGTACTATAAGGGCTGCCAGGGTTGTCAGAAGTTTGGAGCTATACAAAGGGCACCAACATCGGCTATGAACCCAATTATCAAGCCTTGGCCGTTCAGGTTGGGGAATCGACATGATCGGCCAGATCCATCCACCCTTGAGCAAAGGACATAAATTCATATTGGTGGCAAAATATTATTTCACAAAATGGGTGGAAGCAATTCCTATAAGGAAAGTTGATTCAAAGGACGCAATCGAGTTTGTTAAGGAGCACATTATATACCGATTTGGCGTCCCTCAGACAATAACAACAGATCACGGATCTATCTTCGTATCGAACGAATTTATTCAGTATGCCGACGGCATGGGCATCAAGTTACTCAATTCTTCGCCGTATTATGCTCGGGCTAACGGACAGGCAGAGGCCTTTAACAAGAGTCTAATCAAGCTGATAAAGAGGAAGATCGCTGAATATCCTAAGCAATGGCACAGCCGATTAGCCGAATCACTTTGGGCCTATCGGATGGCTTGCCACGGATCAATCTAAGTTCCTCTATATAAAATGGTATATGGACATGAAACAGTCCTGCCATGGGAAAACATCATTGGCTCGATAAGAATTCAGTTACAAGATCAGCTTACAGCCGATGATTACTACAACCTGACGGTCGATGAATCTGAAGATCTGGTGTTGTCACGGATGAGGGCCTTGGAAAAGGTAACAAGAGATAAGGAATGAGTAGTCCGTCATTACAACAAGAAGGTTGTGCCTAAATCATTTGAAGAAGGTGAACTCGTTTGGAAATTGATATTGCCGATCGGATCAAGAGATAATAAGTTCGGCAAGTGGTCACCGAATTGGGAAGGAGCTTATATGCTAGAAGGTTTGGATGGAGAAGTGTTTGGGAGGGCTCTGAACGGCAAATATTTAAAGAAATATTACCCAAGTGTATGGATCAACTCATGATTCGGCTATGGTTATGCCGATTCATGTTAGCCGATGCGTTGTGATGCACGCATCGCCTTTAGGACGATATTACGCAAGTTTCCCCTAATTTTTCTACATCGGCTCAGCTTAGCCGACAGCGATAGGATATTTGATTTGATAATTTTGCTAATGCTGGGAACACCATCAACAAAATTAGGGGGCATATACAATACAATATGATGTCAAGAAGGCAGAGCGAATTTTTCAAATTTTTTGAACCCTTCAAGCAAGTTCGAAATGATCGGCCAGCATACATGTGAATAACATTAAACAAGGATTAAGTTGCAACCAGCCGATTACAGAAGAAGTTTAAGCTGATTACAAAAGGCATAGAGAGTTTGAGTTACAAGAATGTCCTAGTTGGCTATTACAATCGGCTTAACGCTTCAGGAAGTCAGCGATAGCCGATATCGCCCTGCGGCGAATCTCATCAATCTCTTCGACCGCCTTGGCATCGGCTGCATCAGTGCCGGCCACCGGTTTCACTGCCTTTGTTAAGTCTGTTAAATAGGACACGGCTGCCTTGATCTTTGCACATTGATCTTCAATTTCTTTCAGCAGGCCGACTACTCGTTCTTCTTGGAGTTGGATTTCAGTTTCGGTCTTGACGAGTTTGGCCACCAGTTCATCCCTGCGCGCATGAAGCCGATCAAGTTGGGCAATCGGCTCCATCTTTAGACTGTCGAACTTGGCTTTCTCTGCCTTGATCTCTTCTTGATTGACCTTGATCATAGCCGCTAGTGACTTGTTCTCTTGGTGATCGGCTATACGCTGCTTTGCCCGCTCGTATTTATGCCGATGCGCTTCAAGGAAGGTTGCTGGCGCGATTGTATCGGTCAACTCGTCTGGAAGTCTGGCTTGGATCTCTTCGAACCGATTACGGACGGAACCGCAATCGGCTACCAGCGCGTCCAATGAGCCCTCCAGCCGATTGGTGATGTCGGCCAGCGTGGTCCTTAGATCTTCGTCAAGCAGCACCATGGTCTTGCTAGCATCTTCGTCTGGATCGACAAACTCAGACAGGTCGAAACCCAGGAGATCGGCTATGCTCTGCAGAACAAGGAACGGTTTTAACATGGGTAAGAATTATAAGGCCAATTGCGAAGAAGACAGTCATAGTACTTACTTGGAATGCTGGGGCCGATGTAGCTTCGTCATCATCATGTTCGCCACCTGCAGCCAATAGAGTGTGCTCGCTTGAGAGTTGGGGGGCAGGCGTCGGAACTCGTGGGGGCTGAAAAAGAGTCAGTTCAAGAATCGGCTGATTAAACAAGGAAAATACAATGGCTAAAAGCTTACCGGAGAAGGGGCCTTTGTCGGCCTAGTGACCACTTTCTTCCTCTGCCGATGCAACAAGGACAGTGAGAAAATTCGAATGAAGTCATTAAAAGATTGAGCAAGGAGAGTGGCTTACTGGTGTCCGACGAGCAGTCCGCTTTGGAGGACTCGGGGTTTTCTGAGCCGATTGCTCGCCGGCCGACGATCTCTGAGCATACTTTTCTGAAAGCTGGTGTCGGCCGCGGCTTCATGAACAGCTTTCTCCATTTCTTCGAATCTGACCTCATCGTCCAAAAAGGCGTCCAAATTCGGATCGATTTGGGGGAGGTCGTCGGCTGGAACTCATTTTGGCTTCTTCGAAGCTCTTTTCTTTCGTTCAGTGCGGGGGTGGCGGCCCGATGGTATTGTCCTCTTCGGCCGCTGGAGCGGTTCACGAGTCTGGCCATGAAGGAGCGTGCCCACCTTCGGTGCGTTATGGCCGATGATAGACGGTGCCATCCCACAACCGTTGGGAAGGATGTCGCGAGCATAAAGGATGGCTACTCCTGTGTTGCTGGTATGCGGAGGGGAGTCGTCGATTGTCTGCAAAGGAATAAGATGAGGTCAGTTGAGAACACAAGTGATAGCCAATGAAGAAGAAGATTAAAAGACAAAACACTCACCGAGGGGACCAAGTCAGGGTCGACGATTGTCAGGTACATCGAAGCCGATTGGTGGAACAGATGTTGTTTCCATTCATCCTACCATAGGCTGAAGATAGCTGTCCTGGTCACCGCCAAGTCAATCTTGTTGATGCTACCCAAGGGGGGACCACGGATGCGTAACAGCCGATGCATCATGATATTGCCTTCAATTTTTCCTCTGGTTTGGATCTTGTCGGTGTAATAAAGACCAATCGGCAGTTGACCCAATCCAAACTTCTTTGCAGCTACCATTGGGTGATAAAATTCATAAGTGTTGGTAACATTACGTCCTTGATGGATGCCGACAGGGAGGATGCACGTCCTTGATGGATGCCGATAAGGAGGATGCAGGGAGTGATGGCCATTATATAGATTTCCCTCGGCTTTAAATACTCTTCAGAATTAAGCTCGTCTAGTCGAAGATCATCTGGTTGTTCAAATTTATCGAAGTTATCATAGGCAAACCAGATCTTCAAGGTGTTCGGAAAGCCACTATATAGATGGTCAAACCAATTCTTGAACTGGTCGACTGTTAACTTGGATCCGAGGTAAGTGGCAGCTGCCTCCCCATATGACATGCACCGTCGAGTCGTTTTCTCTTCATCATCTTCGACTCGTGGCTCGGGCAAAGGGAGATCGTCTTCAAGTGGGGGCGGCCTTTCAGCAACTTGGTAGAGGTGAAGATTGAGCCATAGCTGTAGTAGCCACCAGGGCCCCCCTGTGTTGATGGCTTGTTTTGAAGCCAGCCTGGCCGACGAACAACATCTGATACACATAGCCAAGCAGATACTTTCCCAAAGGGATCTTCTTCTTGCTTACTAGGGCTTCGGCTATATGTTGCCAATTGCTGGTTGGTTCGTAGCTTGATCCACAAAAGACAAACTTTTCTAGCCACATCAGGAGAAAAGCTGTGTGTTCCCTATCGGAGATCGGCCCATCCTTCATGTTTATTGCTATAAAGCCGCTCCAGCCCCCTATGCTTTTGATCTTGAAGTTGTGATGGCATTTTACTTGGAGTCTGTCGGGGTTGGCTGTGGATGTTATGTCTAGTCCGGTGATCATTGCTACATCCAGGAGTGTTGGGGTCATTGGTCCTTACCTAAACAAGAAGGCGTTGAGGGTGTTGGACCAGAAGTAACTTGCAGCCTATAGGAGGGGTTCGTCCTTAGGCATGTCGGCTATTGTCAGTTCTAAGCATTGGCTTATGCCAAGCTTGATCCAGTGGGTTTGCATCCTAGCCGACATTCTAAAGTACCATGCTGGCCAAGATTTGTCCATTGAGGGCCAAGATTTAAAGGCACTAGTCGAGTATGTCAGATCTGGGGTTGAGAACCTATAGGGGATCCGATCGGTTTCGGTGTTGATAAATTCACTTGGGTATGGGTTGCCGATCGGCCCTAATAGATATTGGTCAGGATGAACAAGATCTGGAATGGCGATTTGATGTGAAAGGTGCTACAAGGTTGCAGGAAAGAACAAAGGAATCACAAAAAGCGAAAAGATTGCATCATGGAAGAAAAAGAGTTATGACCGACGAGACTTACCTCGGGGTACACCTGTTGAAGCGCGTCGGCGCGTGTGCTTTAGGATGCCATTGGTGGAGGGGATTGTTGCTGCAGGGAGATCGCCAGAGGGGTTATGCTTCGGTTCGCCGGAATTGCCAAAGGGAGAAGGAGAGTTTTTCTGGCTAGGTCTTGAGGAATAAAAGTGACAGCGTGGCTTGTTTCGGCGCCGGGCGAGTAGTATTTAAAGAGTTTTTTAACAGCTAGAACATAATAGGACGGGAGTCGCGCGGGAATTCAAAAAAGCGACAAATCTACGATATTTCTTATCACGGACTTGGGGGCATGTGTTAACGACCAAATTTTGTAACCAAATCCCCGTTCAAGGTTGAAATTGAAGTGGAATCGGATCGGGAAAGTGATCTGCGGAGAAACAGAGGCTGCATCGGCCATGATTAAATCGACTGGGAGACCAGTCGGCTGAGGCCAAATCAGATAGGGACGGCCGATAGCCGATTCCGATTCATAGAAGAAGATGAAACCGTTTCTGATAAAGAAGCTTAAAGATAAAAGGAAGATTCGCTTCCCGAAAGTAGCTGATATGAGCTGATATGAAGAAAATAGACTTACAGGGATGACGGGAGCCGATGTTGTTTATGCCTCAACGTTATGGCTGCCCCTAGCTGATGGGGTCCTCTCATTTGATGCTTGGGGGGCAGGTGTTGGAGCACGAGGAGGCTATATATAAAGAAATACAGGTTTGGCTGAGCATCGGTTAGTTTAATATTTAAGAGGAGTTTGGAGTCAAGTTATCGATGGGGCTAGAGCCGATTTCTTCCTTGATGCCAACCTCTTTTTCTGCAAGACGGGATGTAATGAAAGATTGCATATGAACTTGGAATGGGAAGTTTCTTGATAAATACATACCAGCTGAGGTCGAGGTTGAGGTTGATGCCTTGGAGGCCTTGGCGTTTTTGGGGGTTGATTGTCGGCTAGCGTTTGAGCAGTTGTTCTTGGTTTATCTACTTCAGCCGTAGCCTCATCAATGGCTTCTTCTACTTCCTCTTGATTCAGGAAAGCTTCTAAGTCTGGATTGATCTCCGGTAGATCATCGGCTATGGTTTTCTTTTGTTTCTTCAAAGACTTTTTCTGCATAACCGACGGATCGGCAGTCGATGGTTTGGCCCTCTTTTTCTTTGAAGTGCTTCACGGGTTTGGTCATGCAGCAGGGAGAACACCTTCAGCGCATTGTAGCCGATTGCCGAAGGGTCAAGGCCACCGCTTGGGATAACTCCTGTAGCATATTGGATGGCAATCCCGGTGTTGCTGGTGTGAGGGGAGATAAATCGGTAGTCTACAAACAAAAAGAGTTAGCCAAATGATAAGGAAGGACAGCCGATGATAAATAACAAGTGACGAGAGAGAAGTGTTTACCTCTGGGATTAGCTCCGGATATATGGTGGTGAGGTACATAGAAGCCGATTGGTGAAATAGATATTTTTTCCATTCACTCCACCATCGGCTGAAGGCTGCAGTCCTTGTGATCACCAACTCAATGTTGTCTATACTTCCAAGAGGAGGGCTTTCAATGTTTAGTAGCCGATCCATCATGAGGCTTGAGCTGATTTCACCTCTGGTTTCGATCTTGTTAGTGAAATACAACCCGATCGGCAATGGTCCCATGCCCAGTTGTCTGGCAGCGCTCATAGGATAGTAAAATTCATAAGATACTTGCACATTCCTGCCTTGGTGGATGCCAACTGGGAGGATGCAAGGCGAGATGGCTGATGTAAAGATTTCCCGGGACTTCTCAAGTTTTTCTGAGTTTATATCATCGAATATAAAGTCACTTGGGAGTTCAAAGTCTTCAAAATTTTCATAGGCAAACCAAATTCTCGAGGTTCTTGGGAATCCGTCATAGAAGTTGCCAAACCAATTTTTAAAGAGATCGGCTGAGAGCTTGGATCCTGAGTATGATGATGCTGTCTCTCCGAATGACATGCATCGGCGGGTTGTGACTTCGTCGCCATCTTCATCTGTGGTCAGCTGTGCTAGTGGGAAGCTGGCGTCTTGCAATTCCGGTTTTTGAGCAACTTTGTATGTGTGCAGATTTAACCATATTTGCAACAGCCACCAGGGGCCTCTAGTGCCGATAGCTGAGTTCATGGCAATTTTGGTCGATACATTGTTCATCATTTGATACAGATACCCTAGGAGATATTTTCTCAAGGAAATCTGCCTCTTTTCTACTAGGGCCTCGGCTATGTGTTGCCAATTGGTTGTGGGACCGCAGCTTGGTCTACAGAATAGGAATTTCTCCAACCACATAAGAAGAAAAAATGTGTGCTCTCTGGAGTCCACTGGGCCAATCCCCATGTTCAAGCTTGTGAACCCGTTCCAACCACCAATAGCCCTGGTCTTGAAGGAATATTGGCATTTGGTGTTTAAGCTGATGGGGTTAGCCGATGATGTGATATCAAGGCATGTGATCATAACTATGTCCAAAAGAGTGGGGGTCATCGGTCCTTCATTAAACAAGAAAGAATTCAGCGTGTTGGACCAAAAGTAACTCGCAGCCGATAACAGGGGCTCATCTTTAGGCATGTCGGCTATTGTTAGGGCTAAGCATTGTGCTATCCCTAGTTCCTCCCAATGGCTCTGCTTACTAGCCGACACCCTTTTATACCATGTTGGCCAGGTCTTATCGGTTGATGGCCATGATTTAAAAGTTCCATTCCAATGAGTGATATTAAGGTTCGATAACCTAAAAGGGACTCGGTTGGTTTCAGCATTGATAAACTTTGAGGGGTCTAGGTTGCTGATTGGACCTAAAAGATACTGGTTGGGATGATTGAGGTTGGGAACTGCGATCTGGTGAGCAAGATGCTACAATGGACAAAGAGCAAATCATAAAGGGCGGACGCTGGATTGCGGTAAAGAAAAAAGAGAAGTTGAAGCCGATGGAGCTTACCTCTGGAAATTCGGTCGATGGCGCCGTGGATGGGGTGGTTGAAGTCGACATCGTCGAGGATGAGTTCGTCGTCGCGCGGAGGACGCCTGCGAGTTCGCCAAGGACGCCGGGGAGGTCGACGGTGCAGGTTATAATTGTTCTGGCTAAAGCGGTGAGCATGTAAGTGACGGCGTGAAGACTTCAAGGCACTAGGAGTTATTTAAAGAGGTGCGGTAACGACCGAAACAGAAATGCTCTAGGTTTTCTCGGAGGATAGAATCACACAAAATCCGTAACATTAACAATATCACGGACTTGGGGGCATGTTTTAATGACCAAATCTGGTAAGCCAAATCCCCGGGTTTGAAGCTACAAGCGAAGCAAAATTGGAGTGCGTGATTCCTGGAGACAGAGTGCGCGTCGGCTGAGTCCAAATCGGCTGAGGGGTCAATCGGCTGAGACCGAGTCGGATGAGGATATCCGACATAGCCGATTTAGATTGGGATAACAGATGTGATAGATTCTGGTGGAAAGGCGTGAAGATCATAATTGGGTTCGGTTTCCAAGTGCTTCAGAGATATTGCCATCTACTGATAAAGTCCTAAAAAGGCAATTGTATCTTTAATTAGGATATTTTGTATAGTTTTCTTATAGATAATGCCGGTTTGTTTTAAGCATATTTGTAATTCAATCTGTAATAGAGATAGGAATCATGTCTATTATGGACTCGTTGTATATCTTGGTATAAATATGACCCAAGACTCCATAAAACATATCAAGCATAACACAATCAATACAACCTCGGCGCATCGCCACCTTTTCCATTAATAGTTTTTGACGAGTTTCTGCTTCTAGTTGGGCTGCATCGTTTGATCTCTAGCGAAAAGGTAATTCTTTTCACAGCAGTTTGATTTGTCGGGATTAGTGCTTTCATCATCATGATACTCTAATCTTGTCTTTGTAATCTGCATAGTTATCATATATGCTATATAATGTAGATTGATATCGTGGTCTAAACCCTAATCGGCTAGCATCAATCGCTAGATGATAGCCGGTAAGTTTAGATTTCAATGTTAATCTAGATTATGTAGTATATCTACCATCTTGAAAGATGTTCATAGACTCGTACTGATCCTATGCTTCTTTTGGTACTTAATGCTGTATCGGTTAGGTTCGATCTATTAAGTCACCTTTAGAATCATAACAGATTTATCTTGTTTTATGATGATTATTAGAGATAGTATCAGAGTTTCAGCCGATCTTATCTATTTTAACTGTCTCATATGTTTTATATTTACTTGATATATTAAAGCTGCCCTTTATATTAAAATCTCTCTATAATTAAATATATTAATCTTGTAATCGATTTACTAAGTCATCTTAGTACATAATCGAGTACATAATCGATCCTTGTTTAATATATTTAGCTAGCAATGATATCTCAGTATAAAGCGGTATCGGAGTACTAACCGATACACATTAAACTTATGACATCGGCTATGATTGAAATATATATAATCTGCATATTGGAACACTTTTAGATTTAAGTGATTTATATTGTCTCGGTATACTACCGATCTATCCCAATCACTTAGTATAAACGTGTTTTGATATGTGGATTATGTATTATGAATATATTGAGCCGATCGATTAGGTTTAATTATCTTAGCCGATTCAGTGCATACCGTAGCTTAACATTAGACGATATGTCATCGGCCACCAGCCGATCGGCTACCATTGGCAAATTAATACTTTCTACTGTTTCTTGTTGATTGCAGGATCAAATCAACTGGCACGCCTACGAACCTTGAAGCAATAATTTGGACATGCACTAGAGTTAAGCAGATCTCTCAGGCCAGTGCGTGCGAAATTTTCTCATCAACAACCATTTATGCGGAGTTAGATTTCTCTGGCTCTCACATCAATGCATGCATCCACTGTGCTTAGGAATGGCCACCCAACGATAAGTGTTGTATCCTTGTCGGTGTCCATGTCCAGCATCACGAAGTCAATAGGGATGAAGCAACCCCAGATTCTCACTGAAATGTCTTGGGCATGACACTGACGCTTGCTTCAAGATCGCATAGAGCGTGGTCAAAGTGTTGTGTCCTAATTATGCACTTGATGGTGGGAAACCCCGGATCCTTCTTTTCAAGAAGTCGGTTGAGTATAGCCATGTTACACTCCTCCGTGAGCTTCACAATCTCTGTGGTGGGCATCAATCATTTGTTGTTGATGATGTCTTTGAGGTAGCATGCCTAGGTGGGCACCTGCATCGCATCCAGCAGTGGGATATTGATGTACATCTTTTGGATTACCTCATTGAATCGACCGAACTGCTCATCCATGATTGGCTTCCCGTTGTGATGGGGAACCACTAGATATTTTTATCATGGAATTCATGCGGAGCCGTTCTCCCATCTTGTGCCTTGTTGGAGTTTTCAAAAGGGGGATCCTCCTCCCGCCTCTCCTTCCTCTTGCCTACCTAATTTGGGTATGGCAGATTACGAGTGGTCTTGCCTCCTCTCATGGACACCACATTAACCTTTTCTAGGGACGGTTTAGGTTGCCCTGGAATCTTTCCTGTCTCAACAGAAGGAACGGCAGCTGCCAGCTGAGCTAGTTGAGTCTCCAACATCTTGTTGAAGCTTAGTTGGCTCTTGATAGCTAAGGAAAGACCTTCCATATTGGTATGAATGATTTCCAAGGATTTGTCATTACCCGCTAGTTTCTTGGACATAGTCTCGTTGATCTTGGCATGGCCGAAGATGAGATCTTTCAAGGAGGCCAGGTTAGGATTGAAATTGTCATTGTTACCTGCTTGATAGTATAGGCATGGTTGATTCCACTCCTGGACTTCTTGTGGACGGTACCCGTTGTTGTTGTTGTTCATGAAGAATACTTCGGTCTCGGGGCAGTCATTGCCCGAGTGTCCAGTATTGCCACAAGTCTCACATGTCATCTGGACTTCCAGTGCTTGGGCAGTACCGTACATCTCCGCCTTGTCATGAGCACGTTCGTCCAAGCGTTTCATGAGAAGGTCCATCTTAGCGCGAGCATGTCCGTCTCCTTACGTATGCATGCCCCACTGACGAGGTTGGAGTCGTTCTTCGCTCCACCCTTGGTTAGAGAACATCTTCTCTATTAAGTCTGTTGCACGAGCAATAGTCAGAGAGAAAAAGGCTCATCCAACAGCAGCATCGATGTGATCACGAGTAGCAGGTGTCAGCCTATTGTAGAAGTTTTGGATAATGAGCCAGTCACCTATCCCATGGTGAGGGCAAGCCAGAATGTACTCCTGGAGTATTTCCCATGCCACCGGAATTGACTCATTTGACACTTGCTCAAAGCTCGAAATCTTTCCACGAAAGGCGTTGGTTTTGCCCATCAAGAAGAACTTCACGAGGAACGCAATTGAACACCCCTCCTAAGTGTCTGCCACACCTCTCTTGGAGTAAAACTAATGTTTCGCTCTCCCTAGTAGAGAGAACGGAAACAGTCGGAACCTGATGGCATCCTAAGTCACTCCCTTGATGACAATGGTGTCGTAGAGTTCAAAGAATTGTTGAAGATGAGCGTTCGCGTCCTAATTGGCTTTCCCACAGAACGGGATATCCTGCACCATAATGATAAGACCCGTCTTGATATCCAAGTTGGCATCCTAGTGTTGACAACGACCCAATGGGCACGTTGGCAGCAAAGGGAGCCAAGTACTCACAGAGGGTCCTTTGAGTCATCGGCTTTGAGCGTGATGGTGCAAATATGACTGGATTGAGTGCCGAGAGTCTGATTTATGAAGGAACGATGTGAGGTCGGACTCTTCTCGTAAGCTTTTCCGGGTTATTGGTGAAGTTTGTCGGCAAGTCGAAACCAGTCATACACTACCTGTTTTTACACAAGAAGAAAACAAATCAAGGTTAACATGTTAATCATAGTTATAACTATGAATATATGCAATCTACTCACTAGTGCCTTCCCTGGAAACGGTGCCAGAAATGCTTGTTGGTATTTGATATGGTCACAGATAAATCCACAAGCGCACGAATATCGCTGTAGCATTTCACCTGGGAGTATTCCATCGGTATCATTATTTGTTTTTGTGTAGGGAACATGGTGGTGTAAAGAGTGGGTTCATATATTCGTAATCATTCTATAATTAATATATCAATCTAAATAGGGGTTAAGGATAATAATGATATTGGAGTAGTGTGACACACAAGAGATTCATCTCTAATAATGGTACAATAGACTGTGGAGAAGGACTAAAGAGAGCTACGATTTGTATGTACTTCTATATTACTAGTGTTTAGTCTATACTTAACAAATACATGTTTACAAGACTACGACTTAGTTCTAGGGACCTAGGCACTACCAAGAGACCACTCTCTACTAGTCTGCCAGCGTGTTATGGCATTTTACAAACTCTTAAGTCATACCCAGATATGGAGGAGTACAAAGGACGGACAGGGCTGTCACCACCTACCACCTACTTCACTTTCTATGGGGTATACCCGCATCCAATGGCATTTAATTAACCCAAGCACCATGCTTATGTTAATAAATAATGACACTAATCCCCTCGGACTCCCACCCTTTGGATGGACAAGTTAGAACTAGTGCAACATGTCAAGATCACTGGACCGATGCCTTGGCATAGATTGACTAGCCTAATCAAGTGAAGCATATGAATAAAGTGTAAACTATTCATAGAACACATAACTAGTAAAACAGTATATGAACTATGCACATTAATAAATAAAGAAGATAATTCCTTTATTAAACTCATAGTCTTACAAGAAAAGTAAAGTACTAAAGACATATTGGAATCTCCGAGAAGACTATGTAACTGAAGACTACTCTAAACCTAACTCCGCTAATACTATGGAGAATACAATGTAAGATAAAGAGAATTGTTCCTTGAGTGTGTTGTGAAATGAGGGAGTGATCTCTATTTATAGCCTACTTAAGATGGTTAGGGAGGTTGGTTAACACCCATAACGTCCATTAGGAGATAATCAGAGACGTCCACGTGGAAGGTGGAGATGAGGGGAGTCCAAGGCGGTTTGACCGACCCGTAGTCCCACTTCTCTCCACCGCCTTTCTCCAGGGGGCTGCCATGTGGGCACTTAAGGTGGTGCATAGTGGTTTGGCCCCACTTTGAGTCGGTTTGAGCTGACATGTGGGCCTTTCAATCCGTGTGCTCGCACGTGATTCGTTGGAGGCGTGTTTCTTCGCATGCCTACTCATTTCTCCTTTACTTTATTGTATAATCTCTACATCCATAGTATTTCTCCAATATAAGTGGAACTACATTATATAGTACTAACATACGTGTAAGACATGTTAATTCTCTCTTTATTTTGTTGAAGTAATTAACGGTCAAAATCGGTACTAAACGACCATCAACAGCGTACCGTCAAGGTTTTTTCTGGTAGACTGCTGTCACAGATGCTGCAAAATTGTTCAAACTTGTGACAATTGCCAATTTTTTGCTAGACAAATCCATGTCCTGGCTCAATTATTGCAAATGATACCTCTTTCATGGCCTTTCGCCATTTGGGGGCTTGATATGGTGGGTCCCTTCAAGAAGGTGCAGGGCGGATTCACGCATTTGTTCATTTGAAGAAAATCTAGACGACTAAGGTTCAACATAAGTTATCTCTCTTTTGGGAAGGGTCTTATATTATTTCAGAAGTAACTCGCCAGGGGGCTTATCGATTGAAAAGAGAAGATGGCACAACTATGGATAGTTCTTGGAATATTGAGCACGTGCACCTTTTTTACTCTTAGAATTTCGTATCTACTTCTATATGTATTTTATCTTCAACCGCCTATGTTAAGTATTTTGTCTTCTTGAGTCGCCAGTCGGGGGCTATCAATAATAATCATGGAGTCTTGTGTTTCTTCAATGATTTTTCTTCAAGTTTCAGTTCTACTTATCATTGGCTTATTTTGGTTGTATGATGTTGTTAGATAGATAGTTTTTTACTTGCTCAATTAAGTTTTAGGCTTAGTTCAGTCGGATAATGATTTTCTTAGTTAGAACGGAGTCATAAATAAGTTAGACTATTACATCTATCAACCAGGAAATTATATTACAAGACGTGAAGTTCAATTACAAATGCGTTCCACTACATCCTTGGCAATTTTCTTTGCGGACTCTTCGGCTTCATTGATCAGCTCTAAAGCTTGCTCTTCAGTAGTGTCTTCTGCATAGCCGTCCCCAATGGCATGTAGATCCACTCGGGGGTACAAGGATTTTGTCATCACCAAGGCCTAACTTGCTCCCACGGTAGCAACTTTGGTGATGTTCTTGAGTTATCCGTCTGGAGCACATCGCAGCTTGTTGAAAATTTATGTGGCGTCCTTAGAGCTCGAGCCAAGTCCACCTTGAAAGATGGAGTTAAGAATAGGTGTGGTTGCGTTTGCAATATCATCTCGGGCGGTCTAAGCTTTCTTCACTCGAGCAAAAAAACTTCAAATTGGGCTTATTTCTTTATTTTATGAGCTGAGTTTCATGATATAAAGGAATCAATATTTGAGGAGGAAAAAACAGGGATAGAGAGCCTTTGAGGTTACCTTCAAGCTCTACCTTGACTTTAGTTTTCTCTTCTTCGAGCTTGGAGATCTTCTTTGCCTTATCCCGTTTGGTTGTTAGAGTTCGTAATTGGGAGTTTGGGCTGGAGGAATGAGATAAATGAGAAGATGACAATAATAAAGATAAATTGGAAGAGGGAAGGCGTGATAATACTTACCTCTGATTGATCCCCTATATTCAAGATTAGCTTCGCGAAGACTTCTGATTTCTGCCATTAGTTGATGCTCCTTGGCCTTAGCAGCGTTCTTGACATTAGACAATTCTTGCCTTAATGCTTCAAGCGTCTCAAGGTGGGGCACCAACTTCTCCAAAGTTTCAAATTTGGCTTGCGGTTGGAGATATATTCTCTTTGCAGGTGCAAGAATATGAGTCAAATGCAATTTTTCTTCAAAGATACCTAACACGACGAGCAAAGAGGTTTACCTTCAGCAACTTAGTCGACTGGTTGAGTCCCTTTACAAGTAGGTCACGTTCTTCAGCTTCTTTCTACTTGTTCAAGATTATGTCTTGAATTTGTCCTTTGGTGTTTCGCTATTGGATCTTGACGGGTGGATTGGAGGCCTCAGTCGCTTGAGGTAAAGGATTTCCTCATCGTCTCCAGTCATGGGTCCTGACCATGGCAAAAGCATTAAGAGAACATGGTGTGATTAAAATGTTAAGAGCCTACCTGTTATTACTTCTGGCCGTTGGCGTGAGGGGCCTTGGACCTTAGCATCAAGCCTGGGTTGATTCCTACTTGGGGTAGTGTTGGTTGCGTTCTTCCCTTGATTTTCTTCTTTGGCTTCTGATGACTTCATGAGCTTCGTCGCTGATTGATTCCCGACAGGGGGTTCTTGATCTATGCTAGCTATTTTCCTTCTACCGACTCCTTCTATCGATCGGTTTCCAACTGGGACTCTGGCTCTCGGTTGTTTTATCCTGTTCGGTTGATGGCTCCATAGTCGGTGGTCCTTGGGCCTGTTGGCTGGATGTTTGGGCATCAACTTTGGATAGCTGGGCAACTTGAGCACCCATTGTGGTTTCTGCTTCACCGATCGGATCAATGTCTGAAGGTTTCCTGCAGGACCAAGACAAATATCAAAGATTTATTTTTTTCAACTACTGACTTTGCTTATATGGCATAATATTCCTTCGGGACTCATTCACCACTTCACATAAAAAGGACGGATAAGTTACCTTGAAGAAGTCTTGATTCTGGTGCCGGTTGATTTCTTGGGGTGGTGATGGAGGAGTTTGGTCTACGTCATGAGCCCATTTGTCACCTTTATCGTCTAATGACTCTAGTATGAGCTTCCTTTTCTTTCTCTGGGCTTCTTTGTCTTTTGCTCATAGGCTGGTCTTTTACTCCCTTGAGAAGGGTTGCCGATAGTAGCCCCCCTGCTGCTTGTCCGGTGCTGCCAGGTGTTCTCCTTCGAGAGTAGTGGGCCGCAGCAGGTAGGTTGGAAATGATAAGTTTGTTCTCCTGCACAAGTGGATTATAAAAGTTTTAAAGTTGATCAAGTTAGTTGGTTAAAAGAATAGTTGAGATGATATTTGAAGACACATACCTCGGGAGGAGGGTTGAAGATGTGATAAGGCACATTGGGAGTTGGTTAGAAATGTCTACGGTGATCCCAGATGAGAAGACCTTGTACATCCTCTTGCACAAGAGTTTATAGTTGAGTGAATCTAGATCTTCTCAGTTTTGATCTTTTTGGCCCTTATATTCAAATGTCAATTTGGCCCTTTCTTTGATCAGAGCCAGTCGACGTTTGATGAAATGTCGAGTAACTTGTTTGCCCAATAAACCTTTCTTCTTTTATGGTTTTGATTATAGAGAGAAGCATCTATGCTTCGGCTCTGTTTGGGCCCTTAGGCATTGAGTTACAGCCAGAGTGATGAATAGGAGGGAGACCAACAAAATCAGGCAGACAAAAGAGCAGGATTGGAAATGTAGGACCAGTTGAAATGTCAACCCTTGTTGGTTGATTTCAAAGGAAGTGAGAAGTATGATTCTTTAAGATCGTCATGGAGTTGAAATCTAGAACCACCTACTATGCAGGTATTTTTCTTGAAAGGATATACTTTAAAATAAAACATACGACAAAAAAGATTGAAATGGGGTATAATCTCAAGAAATGCTTCATATAAGTGAATAAAGATGGTGATATGGAGAATTGAATTCGGCTCGGATGATAAATCTTAATCCCGTAAAAATCAAGGAGGCCACAAGAGGTTGGAAGACTAAAGCCGTTGTACAAGAAGGGGTAAAAATATCACAATTTCTTTGGTGTTCAGCATTGGGAACTCGCCATGCGTTTTTCCTTTGTCGGGAGGACACCGTCTTGCATCATGTCTAGCAGATGTTTCTCATCCATATCTGAAATGGACCATTGGTAAAAGGAATTTCTCTCTCTTCCGTCATGAGTGGAAAGGGGAAGTCTGTGTTAGGGTTTTTTTGTTGGAGAATTGGATATGAAGTGCAGATGTGGATAGAAAGCGCTAGTGCGTGGCAAGATTCAATGGAGATTTGATGAGTTCGTCTCCGTCGACCCACTCCCCCGGCTCGGTCATCGTCAACGTTGACGACGTCAGCTGTGGCCTCCTCAAGCCCCAGCGCAACGGGCAGGATGAAAGACGGGGATGATGGAGAGGGCAACGCTCCCTTTGCTGCCGACAAGTTGGCACCGGTGGCATAGCGATGGAGCTAGCGGTGATTGCCGGTGAGTTCTTCCCGCATCGGAGGAAGGAAGAAGAAGAACCAGGGCATTTTTGTTCAAGATGATATTTTGACAAATAACTTTTAGTTAAGAGTGATATTTTAACGAAAAGTTTTAAGTGACGGTATTCCAGTGAATCCAATCTTTATCGACGGTAGATATGCAATTCTCTCTCCCCGTTCCCAGATCCACGGTCGCTCTCCACCTGCTCTCGACAGGAAGACGCGCCGCCGCCGCCCATCCGACGCGGCGACACCGACGTGCCGTGCGCCCGTGACGCCGCGCCGCCAAGTCCGCCCGCCTTCGCGTCGTGCCGCTGCGCCGTCGGTAGTCGCCCGTCACCCGTCGCCGGCTCGCCGCGTCGTGGGGTGGCTCGTCGTCGCGCCTCGTATCCACCCCGGGCCGCGTCGCCGCCCCGCGCCGGCGCGCCGTGCCGCCGCCCCAAGAGGCCGAGACGCCCAAGTCCCAACTCCCAGGCCGCTGGACTCCTGCTGCACTCTGTTCGTTCTAGTGTCGTTTGCCTCACCGTGCTTTGTTGCTGTGGCTCAAGCAGGGAGCAAGGAGGTGCTTTTTGAAGGAAGAATAGAGGCGGGAAGGTAAGAGATTGCGTTTCTCATCTTAGGTAAATTTTCCTCATGCTGATTCCTGGATTTGAACCATGCTAGTTCTGTTTTAGTGGCTTGATTGGTTCTAGGGAGCTTGATAGAAGGGTAGGACAGAGGCTGATTTTACTGTACGCTAGTTTTTGTGTCGATTTTGGTTATGTCCCCTGCCAAATCGCGAGATGCTATAGTTACCAAAATTGTAGAGCTCTTTCCAAGGTTACGGATAAGTTTTTGGTTGGACGGTTTGGGAGAAAAACCCCCTGGGAGTGCTGCTGTTTTGAATCGGATGGCTGTCATTAGCTGTTTTGTTTTTCTGGTTTGTACTGAATTGGGATGTATTCATAAAACAAAAGTAACAGATAATTTTGTGTGCATGCCCGAAAAGTTAACATTTTCAGGGTTTGGAACTATAAGTGGAGGTTATGATTTGGTTTTGGACAGAACAGTCATCGAGGGTTGAAACAGTAATCTTTTTGACCAAATTAAGGGCTGTGGCCGATATGAAATAGTTGGCAAACTGAGTCTAGTACCTGAAAAGAGTATTATGTAGAATTTTCATGTTGATAAATTGAGAGTAATGAAGTATAGATCGTTAGGACAGCAAGCTAAATCACGGTTTTGAGAGGAGGCTTTTAGCGGGTTATGCGTAGGACGTTTGCTTTATGTTTTAGAATTTTATTTCATGTTTTCTCTTGTTTTGAGTTGTTTCTTAGTGTTACTGATGAGTAATCAGGTCAAATCAAGGAGTGGAATTCTCCACTCGTCGCTCATCTTCACATGAGTAAGTAGTATATGGTTAAACAGTAAATTGTTGATGAACACGATTTGTATTGTCAAGTGATGTTACTTGTTGCCTTGTATGTTCCTTTGATGTTTATTATGAAGTGATCTATATGCGATGGTTATGTTATGATAATGGCTACATGGTGAAAATGGAGTAAGTTAACATTTATTGCTATACATGACCGCATCATATGCGTACATGACATGAATGAGAAAGACCCACTTTGGTAGGCACGAGTCCTACTTTTGTACGCCTCCACAGGATGTAGAGAGATCCCTGTGCCGTTGAAGACGAGCTTATGAAAGGGTAAATGTCGATGGGCATTTACTCAAGCAGTACCGCTATATGTAATGGGATGAGCAAATGAGCATGTAGACTACTTATGCATTGCATTTGTGACTATGAGAATGCTTAACCTGAACATGGACTATTTTTGCTAAGATGTTTACTATTTATATCATATACTTTGCTGAGTCTTGGACTCACACTTGTTTCCTTGATGCCTTTCTTAGGTAATCGTTGAAGGTGACAGGTCAACATCCCACGCCATGCCTCTCCTCCGCCGGCCGCCGGCTGCTCCCCACAGCACCCTGATCCACCATGATCAGCACCTTCACCTCTTCAATACACACAACACCCGTCATAGAGTTACCATCTCATCTCTCCCCGTCACCTGCCTTCGCATCCGCTACGGCAACAACCCGGTTCAACACCTTCGTGGCATTCCATCAAGCAGGTGCCATGCGGCTGCTGATCCGGCACCCTCTAAGATACCAGGAGGCGGCAGCAGTGCATTGGAGGCTGGAGTAGTAGGTTGGCGGGATCTGCTTTTGCAGGTTGGCGAGGTGTTGTCGCTTGGGTTCCCAATGTGGGTAGCGTCCGCTTGCGCCATTGCGCTTTGGCGGCCACCGGCCTTCCTCTGGGTCAGTCCCATGGCCCAGATTGTCGGCATTTCCTTTACCATGCTGGGTCTGTACCATTCATCCCCTCTACTACTTAGTATTACCTACTTTCCTTCTGTGTTATTGTATCACCATGCCTGTCTTCAGCTTTTTTTTCTCAACCATGCACTCAAAAAAATCAATTTTGTTTGTGATGGTTCTAACATTGAAGATGGAAGTGTTAGCTTTACTGCATATGCATAAAAGGTTTCTTCAATATAATTTTTAGCACATGTCACCTGAAACAGCAAATATCAGAGATGGCCGGTTATACATAGATTGGTCATTGACAGACAGGAAATTCTTTTCCTTCTATTGTTGCCAATTTTATACTGGAAGAGGGAAGGGCGCTATGAACTGAATTTTCTTGTGCATGGCGGTTTAATTTAGTAAAAATTTGTGACTGATATACAGTTGAATTTATTTTGTTCAGGAATGGGTATGACATTGACATTAGATGACCTCAAAACTGCACTATTGATGCCCAAGGAGTTAGCAGCTGGGTTTGTACTTCAATACTCGGTCAGTTCCCAAACTTGCTGGCCACTTCATTTCATAACCCAACAGGCCATGAGATCATTATTTCAATTAAAAAACAAAATAGCTGCAGTTTTGGACTTGCCTATTACTAGAGGTGTAGGAACCTTTGTTGAATCATTTTCGCCAAAAAAAAACCTTTGTTGAATCAATGCACAGATGTCCTATACATTCATCAAGATTATCAATGGGCAGCTGACATGCTATGCATTTAGAAAAAGCCATATCGAATTCTTATTTGTTTGTACACTACCAGCGCAGAGGATCGTACATTTAAAGTTCATTGTGATCATGCATGTTTTTATGGTTTGCTGTTTCCATGTTATATCCAAAAGTCTAGAGCTAGCAATTTATGTACAGGTGATGCCACTGTCGGGATTTCTCATCAGCAAGCTATTAAACTTACCATCCTATTATGCTGCTGGATTGATATTGGTGTCCTGTTGCCCTGGAGGTGTGCACACACTTTATTCTTTTTGTTTATATTGGTGCCAGTTTTTAAACTGAGAAAGGCAAATACTCTTTGCAGGCACAGCAAGCAACATTGTTACATATTTAGCAAGGTAATGAGAAAAAAACGTAAATATTAATGTACTCTCTCCATCCCACAATAAGTGCACTTCTAGTATTTGAATTTTGTCCCAAAAAGAGTGCACTTCTAGAGTACTACTTTTCCTTCCAATCATCCTTCATTCAAATTTCTCCCCACCTTACCCCCAAGCACCCTTCCGCTCCCAATCACCTCTCATTTAATGAGGGGCATCTAGGTCATTTCCCTCCCCTGATAATGTTTTTTGAATCCTAGAAGTGCACTTATTGTGGGACGGAGGGAGTAGCAATCTTCATTTAGTCACGGCCTTGTTACAAAATGTTGGAAAATGTGTCAATCTGTTGATAATTTTTCACGCCGACTATGGCACAAGCCTATGAAATAGGGAAAATTGCCAAAATGCCACAAAGTTGAGGTGCTTTCCAGATTTGCCACATAGTTGAGGGGGATATCCTCTCATTTGCCACATTATCACTTGAATTACCCAAAGTATCCCTGTATTCTTCCTCATTCCTCATTCACTTTCCACTCCAGTGGTCAACGCCACTGCGCCGGTGTTGTGCTAGCACGCTGCTGCCACAGCCGCTCTCAGCACTCTGCTCACTGCTGCCCAACACCTCCACTGCTCGCACGTGGTCACCTTGCTCGCTGGTGCTCTGCTTGGCTGCTAGTCGCTGCTTGTCGTCGTCACTGCTTGCCCATCTTGCCCCGCCACTGCTTGTGGAGTTCACCCGCCGCATCCGTTGGCCCGCTGCTGGTGCTCTGCTCGTGGCAGCCCACCACCAGTGCATGCTCGAGTGGTTGCCGCCAAAGCCACTGTTTGCGCAGGCTCACCCGCCGCCGGACTGTGCTCACCCACCGCTGCAGCCGCTGCGTGCTCATCTGTGCTCTCCCACCACCGCCGCCACGGCATGCACGAGCTCGTCCATTGCCGGTGTGTGCTCACCTGCCATACTCATAGTTTGACCTCCAGTCGCAGCAGCTGTCGCCTCTTCATTGGAAATAGAGGGAGGGAGGGAGAGAGAGAGGTGAGGGCAAATTTGACCTTGCATGTGTCAGTGTCAACTATGTGGCAAAAGTGAGCATGCACCTCAACTTTGTGGCATTCTAGGAATAGCCAATTCACGAGCTGGACTCTTAACTGGTAATGCTCTATGGAGATACTAGTTGGTCATGAAATTGGTTGAATTTATTAGCTGAGGAAGCATTTTAAATTTGAAAGTATACTAGTGACAGTCCTGTTACCAGCTGTAACTGGTTATACCAAATCAGGATAATTTAAAAGTTGCTTTGCCAACTTGAAACAAAGTTATCTGACGTAACAGATTTTACAACACTCCTGATCAAGTATATAGATGGATATTTAGGTGAAAACATGGTCAGCAACAACATAGTTGTCCTTGGATTGCAGCAGATCTTTGAAATGAAACTTTAGCATTACTCAACTGGTCAGCAACATTCCTTTGAGTGGACAATCCTGTGCATGGCAATATTGTTACTGTCAAGTGGTCCCCAGCAGCCAGCATCCTAACTACTCCCTCCATTCCTAGATGATCGTCATATTACATGGTGCACCAAAATCAAGGAAAGCTAATAACTTTCTCATACTATATTTACTCCGGCAACAAATTCGATGTATGCATCATCCCCACTATTTTTTAGCTAATAGCAACGCAAAACACTGCATGTTGGTTGCAAATACTTGTATGCATGGATGCATACATCAATGTTCATTTATTCTAATGCACAAATAACGAATAGACTTAGAAAATGAATACAAATATGATGATCATTTGAGAATATCCTCAAGAAAATTATATGATGATCATTTAGGAATGGAGGGAGTATATGGTTGATTTAGTGGATCCCCGTGATGCATAAACAGAAATGTAAACAAAATAATTTGTTCTCTAGCTGAGTAATAAATTTCAGGTGTATCTTGAAATTAGACTGTGGAGGTCAGCAGAGGATCCATTCTCCTTTGACTTTTGACGCAAATGTATTTTCTATGAAATCGAGCATTTGCATTAAATTTGTATAGCAAAAATATTAAAAGATGCATTGTTAACTGCACAATATGTAGACAAATTTGTGGCAGAAAATTGTTCGAAAGAACCATATGTATAACAACTATGAGAGGACATCTTTCTGTACCTTCTTAGTATTATGAAAATGCACACAATTAAGACAAAATTAGCATCATTGTGTGGCAGGGGAAATGTTGCTCTTTCGGTACTGATGACAGCAGCAAGCACTTTTGCTGCAGCGGTAATGAACCACTCTCAGATCTGTTTTTATCTTTAAACTGAACTCCAAAAGCTCTTTTTTATGCCTTCTGTAACTTCCTGATGCAGTTCATAACTCCCCTTCTGACATCCAAATTGGCGGGACAATATGTTGCAGTAGATCCAATGGGATTGTTTGTATCAACATCTCAGGTGCTCGAAATCAATGATGGTATACTGTTGAATTTCCTTACTTCTAGCTAAGCTGGATATACATGAATGCAGGTTGTCCTAGCACCTGTCCTACTCGGTGCTCTACTTAATCAGTATTGCAACGGTTTAGTTCAGTTAGTTTCTCCCTTGATGCCATTCATTGCTGTGGCAACTGTAGCTGTTCTTTGTGGCAATGCTATTGCACAGAATGCTTCAGCCATTCTGTCATCCGGTCTACAAGTGGTTATGTCTGTTTGTTGGTTGCATGCATCTGGCTTTTTCTTTGGCTATGTTCTTTCTAGAACGATTGGCATCGATATCTCTTCATCACGAACAATCTCTATTGAGGTTGGCATGCAGGTAATTTCTTCTTTTTGTTTGCAACTTACAAGCAAATTTACAGTTCCTTCTCTTCCTAATTAAAAAAAGTGGCTTGTTGCTAAACCATGCTATGGCTTTCTAATTTAGACATATATTAATTTTGGCATGTTCTCATGTCATGCCATTTGGAATAAACATGTCCAGATTGTTTTAACATTGTAACTATTTCTATAACGGACATTAACGGTGCGAAAAAAACTAAAAGTCCCATTTTCTATACTCCTTTAAAAAGACTTCAATGGTGGTTCTACCACCCCACCTACTCTCATTGCAATTTTTACACGTTACCCCTTAAACTTTTTAATATTATATAACAACTAAATCTAAACAGATAGCCACATAATTAATGTGGATAGGGAGAATATGGGTAACATATTTCATGAAAAATATGATTTATTTATTTTAGAAAATATTGTGATATTTTTTCTTTTATCCGTAGCAAAGCACGGGCATTTTAGCTAGTTTTTAAAAGTTCACTCCTACCATGTTACAATTGAGATTGCAACTCATGCTTGTATTAGGATATTAAAATGAACTATTACTAGATAGCCATACATGCATACATATACGTCATATCATTTCCCATTGCAACCTATGGAATAAATGTCATACTCTTACCATCAATCATATCTCAGTTCATTTTCTTTGCATAATTCTCTTGCCTGCAGAATTCAGTGCTGGGTGTAGTTCTTGCGAGCAAGCATTTTGGAAATCCTCTCACAGCAGTTCCCTGTGCTGTTTCGAGCGTCTGCCATTCGGTCTATGGTAGCCTTTTAGCTGGAATCTGGAGGTCTTTACCCCCAAATGACAAGGGCCAATAATGCGTCCTTGACCATGAGATGTCAGCTGTTATGCCACCAGCAGAAGCCCTCCAGTCTGCCATCTGCTGCAATAAACACCATGCTTTCATGTTTAGCGTCCAGCTTGAACCAGATAGGTGTTATATTTATTTTTCATCTGCTGCAGTAAGCACCATGCTTTCATGTTTAGCATCCAGCTTGAACCAGATAGGTCTTCATTTATCTCGATCATTTTGCATTTAAATCTTGAACTTAGCTATATTCCTGCGCATGGTTGCAAGTGTTTCCAGCAAGGTTACTGATTTCGCGAAAACTGTCGTGGTTTTCACGGTTTTCGGCCGTATCGTGGGGATGCGATACGGTATCCATGCGGTTTCGTTTGAATAATTTCGTGTGAATTCAAAAAATTTGAAAAAAGTTATTTTATCACAAAAATATATTTATCATTAATTCATAAAAATAAATTTATCAATGTTCGCCGTAAAAATTGTGGTTTGTGGCGTGGTTTTCTCGTGGTTTGAGCGAAAACCACGGCACGAATTGGGTTCAAATTTAAATTCCGTCATTGTTTATTTCGTCGTGGTTTTCGTGGTTATGTGCAAGAGCGATACGGTATGTTTGTACGAAATCGAAAACCTTGGTTTCTAGTATGTCCGTGCCTTAAACAGAACTAGCAATTAATAAAGGAATAAGTCCATATTTGACCATTTAACTATTACCGAAGTTTAATTTTGGTCATCCAATTACAAAACCGGGTATCAGACATCCTGAACTACTCAAACCGTTTACGTTTGGATAGTCCAGGCGGTTTTGACCGTTTTCTTTGCCACGTGGCACCTAGGGCTGAGTCAGCCCATGCTGACTCAGCAATAGTTGGATGGTCAAATATGGACTTGATTATTTCAGGGGGAAAAATTAGAAAAAAAAATGATTTCTAATCAGAAGGGTTGAGAGGGAGAGGATGGTGGAGACGGTTGGTGGGGAGAGCCAGCTCCAGCGCCATCATGAGCCGGCGAGAAATGGCGTTCTTGGTGGCGGCGCCGGTGCTCACCCGGGGTCTACGCTTGCCCTCGTGGGTGGTGGTGGTGTTGGTCCAAGAGCCGGCGAGGGGGCGGTGGGGGAGGCGCCAACGTGGAGGTACAGGGAGTGCCTCAAAAACCACGCGGCGCGGATGGGCGCGCACGTGCTCGATGGCTGCCGCGAGTTCATGTCGTCCCCTAGCGACGGCGCTGCGGCGCTATCCTCGCGTGCGGCTGCCACCGTAGCTTCCACCGCCGCGAGTCGACGGTCGTCGTGCTTGCCTCGCTCTCGCTCTCCCCATTGTCGCCGGCGTGGTGTCCCCTCCGTGACGCCCACCGGCGCCAACTCCTCCCGGCTCATGCCGCTCCTCCTCGCCCCGCCGCACATGTAGAAGCGCCGCCCGTCCTCCCCGTATCCTCGGCGTCCGCGCCGCGGGCGCTAGCGGAGTCCTCCAGCCCGAGGAGCGCCTCGCCGCCGCCGCCGCGCCTTCCCACCCCCACGCGCAGCTGTTGTGGCATCGGCCTCCGCGCCGCCGGGGCCGAGCAAGAAGCACTTCCGGACCAAGTTCACGGCGGAGCAGAAGGAGCGGATGCGTGAGTTCTTGCACCGCGTCGGGTGGCGCATTCACAAGCCTGATGCCGCCGCTGTCGACGCGTTCTGCACCCAGGTCGGCGTCTCCCGCCGCGTCCTCAAGGTGTGGATGCACAACAACAAGCACCTCGCCAAGATGCCCCCGTCGTCGACCTCGCAGCCGTCACCGTCGCTCCACCACGCCCCCACGGGGGTGACGGGTGGTGACGGTGCTGCCGCGGCGGTGGCGGCGCCCAACAAAATCATTTTTTCTAATTTTTCTCTCTGAAATAATCTAAGTCCATATTTGACCATCCAACTATTGCTGAGTCAGCACGGGCTGACTCAGCCCTAGGTGCCACGTGGCAACAAAATCAGTCAAAACCACCTGGGCTGTTCGAACGTAAACGGCTTGAGTAGTTCAAGGTGTCCGATACTCGGTTTTGTAATTGGATGACCAAAATTAAACTTCGGCAATAGTTAGATGGTCAAATATGGACTTATTCCATTAATAAACGAGCGCTATACTGCTCGCAGACCATCAATGCATGAAAAAAAAAGAAGAGATTTCCGAAACATTGAAGAAGCGATCTTCTATGAGGCCGTTTGGCATATGCTCCTATTGTAACATCAAGCTCTGTAGGCTATTTATTTGATTTACACGTGATACAGAAGATGTAACATTAGTTTTGGAACATCTACCTAAGTGAGTGAAAAGTAAAACTCAAAAAAGCAACCAGGATGAGCCACATCATCTATCAAATAATGGCAGTTGGATTCATAAAATGACAAAATAGCAAGGAAGAATCCTAACCATTGAAATGAGGAAGTAAAATATGGAGAGAGAAGGAAGAGTCTGAGCTACTAGGGGTGAAAACGGTCGGGAACGGTCGGGAAAAGACCCTAACCATTCCCGTTCCCGTATTTTTTTAGCGGGATCGGAAACGGAAACGGGAAACGCGGACGGGATTACGAATTCGGTAATACGGGACAACGGAAAACGGTCGGGAGCATGTCAATTACGATCGGGAATCGGTAATAAAAACGGTAACGTCAACATACATATAACCACATATAATTCATTAATCAACTTGCAAAATTCAGAACTAACAGATGATGCTAGATGTGTTTTAGAATCAAACATGCAACACCACATTCATGTTAGCAACAAGACCAAAAGTACCAAGCATTACAAGTCCATATTTAAAAACATCACAGTTCACGACATTACATCACAAGTCCATATTTAAAAACAACAAATTACAACTCATGACATTACATCTCAAGTCCAAATTTGCACACATGTTTGCAAAGAGAAGAAGCAATGGCAAGTTAAAAGCAAAAGACAACCACATTTTTTTCTTCACCATTTACATGTCAAAGTGCATATGATCTGCTTCTTCTTCACTATCGGCAACATCATTGTCCTACAACAAATAAGAGGCATAAATATCTACACATACATTTCAACATATCTCTTCCCATTGTCATAGAAGGTTACTACTTGCAAAAAATACGAAGACTTGGCACAATTGACAATACCTCAATCCGATGATTTGAAACAAGGGCCTCAATAACTTCAAGATCACCAACAATTGAACCAATTTTTTTATCTGAAAACGAAAGCCAAGACAGATATTAAGATGTGTCAAAACTGCAGCATAGCTATGCAACATAAACATCCAAACTAAATCAAGATGTCTGACTGTATATTAAAAGACAGTACATTACCATTTTATCATGAGAAATTTTGGCTGCACGACATGTGCGACAGTACATTTCCATGCATGGTTGATTGCCTTTAATCTCTATTCTCTATTTCCATTTGACTCCGAATGGACTCAGATTGCCATGTGAAGGATCCACACAATGGTATTCACAATTAACTAATTGCTGATGGATTCATGGCTTGATGAATTGGAAAAACAAACATTGTACCCAAAAAAATAATGGATTTCAGTCAATAGAGATTAGTTTTGTTGTTAAATTTCAATCAAAATAGATTAGTTTTATTAGCAAATGGCCAGTAGAGATTATTTAGCACTGAACATGAGTACTTCTATTAGTAAATTTCAGCAGGTAGAGGTTAGTTTGTGTTTAATATGTGTATAAATACATATGACTGTTCCTTCCAATAACAGTAGTACAAGGATACAACACTAATTATACCTGCCGTGGAAAAGGCTCGAGAGTGCTGCTGTTCACCGGTGGGGTTGGTTCTACGAAGAGGCGGCGTTTGGAGGCGGATGAGGCTGATCCAGAAGCTTGCTCTTGCTCAGTTGACGGCTTCATCTTGCCCACGACGCGGTGCTCCGCCGTTGCACGCACGTACGACCGGCGGCCGGGAGAGGCGACGCGGACGGGCAGCCAAAGCGGAGCCGAGAGCGAGCGAGCGCGCGGCTGGCCGGGGCTCGCCGTCGTGGGTGGTGCCGGCGAGCGCGACGCCCTGCTCTGCCCTGCCCACGACGCGGTGCTCCGCCGTTGCGCGACGCCCGCCGCTCGCCCACGCCGCGGCCGGAGAGGCAGACGCGGACGGGGCGAGCGCGCTGCCGGCCGGGGCTCGCCTTCGTGGGTGGTGCCGGCGTGCGCGACACCCTGCTCTGCCCTGCCCACGACACGGTGCTCCGCCTCGGCCGGCGGCCGGAGAGGCGACGCGGACGGGCGTGCGCGCTGCCGGCCGGGCTCGCCGTCGTGGGTAGTGATTGCGGCGGCCGGGGCTCGCCGTCGTGGTGTTGCAAACCCTAACTAAGGAGGCGCGGGGAGAGTTCCTGGGGAATGGAGCGATGGCGACGAGGGAGAGGAATACTGGGCGCGGCGGCGAGGGAGAGGAATACTGGGCGCGGCTAGGGATTGCGGCTCGGCTAGGGATTGCGGCGGGCCGGCGGCGTCAAGAAGAACTCCGGGTGCGGTGTGGAAGTGGAACCGAACTGGAAGACTCTCTCTCTCTCACAATTGAATTAGGGTTTGCTTGTTGGGCCAAAATTTAATTGGGCCGGGCCGAAATTCGTTTACATGGTGCACTAAAACGGGAATTCCCGCGGGAATTTTCCCGTATAAATCCGGGAACCGCGAATACGGTCGGGAAAACCCCCGAACCGTTCCCGTTCCGGTTTCCCGTTTCCCGTTTCCCGTATTTTTTCCCGTTCCCGTTTTTCTCGTGAATCTGGTATTCGGTCGGGATTTTCAGTACACGGTGTCGGTCGGTACGGGATTTTTCCGCACCCGCTTTCAACCCTAGTGTCGGTCGGTACGGGATTTTTCCGCACCCGCTTTCAACCCTATGAGCTACTCCTTGCCCAATTGCTTGTCTCATGTTGGTCTCCCAAATAGGCCTGGGACTGTCTTGGCCTGGCCGATCGACCCAAACGGTCCTTTGCACCAGATTACCAATCATAGGGGTGTGTGTGTGTATATATATATATATATATATATATATATATATATATATATATATATATATATATATATATATATATATATATATATATATATATATATATATATATATGGGCTATATGTGGCGCGCCACGCTTATCCGTGTGGCGTGGCCGAATCTCTAATTTGAAAACTCAAATTGAAAATCCGAACCATTCAAATTGTTCTATATATTAATATTGCCTTGTATACCAAATTTTACATTTTTTTAAATTTTTTTACTATTTTATCAGATAGGTCAAAAATGTAATAAAATAGATACTCCAGAAATCGTTCGATTATTGCATTTTTGACCTATCTCGATAAAATAGTAAAAAAATTCAAAAATATAAACTATCTATATAGATAAAGCAAGTAGTGTTTTCATCCAAATTTTGTTTTGTCTGGTTATTTTGTAGAAAACCCCTTGAGTTTTTTTAGATTAACCCGTAGTCAACTCGCCTATTTTTAAAAAAAAGTAAAAGAAGAAAAAGCGTTATTTTGCGAAAACTTTTTGAGTGTTTATAAAATTAACCCGCAGTCCCAATGCTGAAAAGAAAGAAAGAGCTTGGATGATAAAAAAGACCTCCTGTATCCTCTCTCTTCTGTCCCCATCCACTCCGTGCCCCGCGTCGCGCCTGCGCCCCTCCCTCCCGTCGCCACTCGGAGCTCCCGCATCGCCGCCTGAACCTTCGCCCTCCGTCTGTTTCCCTCCCTGCGTCGTCGTCCCGTTGCAACGCACGGATATTTTGCTAGTATATATATCTATAATCTATAATCTATAACTATTTATAAAGCAAGTAGTGTTTCCACCCAAATTTTGTTTTGCCTGGCTATTTTATAGAAAACTCCTTGAATTTTTTTGAAATTAACCCGCAGTCCGCCTGGCTATTTTAAAAAAACCAGTTAAAGAAGAAAAAAGAGTTATTTTGTAGAAAACCCCTTGAGTGTTTATAAAATTAACTCAGTAGTCTCAATCTTGAAAAGAAAGGGATGACTTGGATAAAAAATGACCTCCCGCGTCCCTTTTTCGTCCTCTATCCACGCACGCCGCGCCACTCTGCGCCCATCCGCCTCTCCGCTCGGAGCTCCGTCTTGCTTTGACCTTCGCCTCCCTTCTTCCTCCACATGTCGTCCGTTGTAACACACGGGTATTTTGCTAGTATATATATACATACATATATACATATACATATACATATACACACTAGCAAAATGTCTGTGCGTTGCAACGGGACGACGATGTAGGGAAAGAAGCAGCGGAGGACGAAGGTCCAGGCGACGGCGCGGGAGCTCCGAGCGGCGACGGGAGAGAGGGGCACAGGAGCGACGCGGATGGGGACAGAAGAGAGGGATGCAGGAGGTTTTTTTTCATTCAAGCTCTCTCTTTCTTTTCAACATTGAGACTGCAGGTTAATTTTATAAACAATCAAGGGGTTTTCTGCAAAATAACATTTTTTTCTTCTTTAACTGGTTTTTTTAAAATAGCCAGACAGACTGCGGGTTAATTTTGAAAAACTCAAGGGATTTTCTACAAAATAGTCAGCAAAGCAAAATTTAGGTGAAAACACTACTTGCTTTATAGATAGTTATATATATATATTGATGAAATCAAACCTAAATTTTTCAGAAATTCATAAAAAAATTATCGAGATAGTGTAAACATGAAATACATTATCACTAAATATCTAAATATTAAGTTCAAACTCAACTTCATTTGAGAAAAAATATAAATATTGGATGAATAGTTATATGACACTATTTATTCAAAATTTGACTTTTATTTTTCTCAAATAAAGTTTAAGTTTGGACTATTCATTCGGTGTTTTTCTCAAATAGTTACATGATACTATTCATCCGATGTTTTTAATATTCCACTGTTGCATTATATATATATATATATATATATATATATATATATATATATATATATATATAATGTACCTAGGACAACCGACCCAACCATCCAACTAATCAAGCGTGTCACCTTGCATGTGAACTCACCGGTTGATTTGTCGTGACCGACACTAAAACATCAGATCCCATTAAAACTCTGACGTTAAGCGTACTTAGACAAAAGTAGTACTAGGATGGGTGACCTCTTGGAAAGTCCTCGTGTTATGCTGCATCTAGCGAAGTTGCAACAGGTGTTTAGATTAGATTGCAACCAGCATACCAAGTATGTTGCAACTAGTCAACCACGAGAGCTACACGTTAGTTGCGACTGGTGTTTAGAAGGATGGGTGATTTCCTGGGAAATTATCGTGTTATGCTGCATCTGACAAAGTTACAATTGGTGTTTAAATTAGATTGCAATCAATATACCAAATGTGTTACAGCTGGTCAACCATCAGAGCTGCATGCCAGTTGCAACTGGTGTTTAGATTAGGTTGCAGCCTCTAAACACAAGTTGCAACCAGATAAAGTTACAACCAGCTGTGATCGGTGATATTGGTGTATCGTAACTGATGGTACCAACAAACTAAAGTTGCAACTAGTGTTTAGATAAAGTTGCAACCAGTTGTAACTACGCGATCGGTGATATAGTGTGTCACAACTGGTGTAACAAACTGGAGTTGCAACTAGTGTTTAGATAAAATTGTAATTGGAGTTGTAACTGGGCGATCAGTGCTATTGATGTGTCACTGGAGTTGCAACTAGACGGTGTAACAAACTGGAGTTGCAACCAGTTGCAACTGGACTGTTGATGATATTGGTGTGTCGCAACTGGTGTAACAAATTAGAGTTGCAACCAGCTAGCTGACCAACTGGTTTTTTAAAACTAGCAAACAACAGTTGTAATTTGTGTGTAAATGAAGTTGCAACTGGATTTCTCATGAGGTCACCCATCCTAGTACTACTCTTGCTCAAGCACGCTTAACTGTAGAGTTTTAATGGGATCTGATGCTTTAGTGTCGGTTGGTTCGAACCAAGTACACTTGGTCTGTTCGGGCGCATGTGAGGGTCTGTGCATCTGAAGGCTTCGTCACACACACACACATATATATGTGTGTGTATGTGTATGTGTGTGCACGCGTGCTTGTCTATATTGAACCTGGGTGCATTCTATGTACATATGCACTCAAACCAACCGATCTAACTAATCAGGCGTGTCATCCCGCATGCGAATCCACCGATTAATTCGACGCAACTGACACTAAAGCACCGGATCCTATTAGAACTCTGAAGTTAAGTGTGCTTGGACGAGAGTAGTACTAGGATAGATGACCTCTTGAGAAGTCCTCGTGTTATGCTGTGTCTGACGGAGTTACAACTGGTGTTTAGATTAGGTTGTAACCAGCATACCAAGCGTGTTCCAACTGGTCAACCACCAGAGCTACACACCAGTTGTAACTGGTGTTTATATTAGGTTACAACCTTTAAACACAAGTTGTAACTAGATGAAGTTGCAACCAGCTGTGGACGGTGATTTGTTGTATCGTAATTGGTAGTACCAACAAACTGGAGTTGCAACTAGTATCAAACTGAAGTTACAACTTGTGTTTAGTTGAAGTTGTAACAAGTTGCAACTATGTGTTTAGATGAAGTTGCAACCAGTTGCAACTAGACGATTGATGATATTAGTGTATCACAACTGGTGTAACTCCAGTTGCAACCAGTTGCAACTGAACGGTCAGTGATATTGGTGTGTTGTAACTAGTGTAACAAATCAGAGTTGCAACCAGCTAGCTGAGTTGCAACTGGTGTTTAGATGAAGTTGGAACTAGCTGGTTGTAACTGTTGTTTAGATGAAGTTGCAACCAGTTGCAACTAGGTTTTTAGATGAAGCTGTAACAACTGGTGTAACAAACTAGAGTTATAACCAGCTAGCTGAGTTGCAACTAGTGTTTAGATGAAGTTGCAACTGGTTTTTTAGGTGATCAGTGATATTAGTGTAACATAACTAGGCGGTCGTGTGTTACAACTGGTGTTTAGATGAAGTTGTAACTGGAGTTGCAACTGGATGATCGATGATATTGGTGCGTCGCAACTGGTGTAACAAAATGAAGTTGCAACCAGCTAGCTGACCAAGTGGTTTTTTTAAAAATAGCAAACAACAGTTGTAATTTGAGTGTAAATGAAGTTGTAACTGGATTTTTCACAATATCAATCATCCTAGTACTACTTTTACCCAAGCATACTTAATTTTAGAGTTTTAATGAGATCTGCTGCTTTAGTGCGATCCGATGCTTTTATATGGTTCAAGCACGCTAGAATATGGTATGGACGTGCGAGAGAGTCTTTGCATTCAAGGTTAAAATGCACCTTAGTGCATATATAATATGAAGTTGTTTTAATATCAGATAAATTTGATTTTTTTCAGTTTATTATAATAAAAACTTAATTAATTAATCCTTTAATGATTTTTTAATAATTGAAGTATTATTTTTCGGTCGTCAACCCAGCGACCAGCCGTCGTCCACGTGGGCACATCCTCCTCACCAAACGCCACCCATGGCGACCCCCGCCTCCCCCTGATCCTCCTCCTCCCTTCCTCGCCGCCAATGCCGCCGTCAATGCGCGCGCGGCGGGCGCCGGCAAGGACGAGGAGGAGCAGGTCCCTCCTCCGCGCGTCGTGCGCCTACGCGCTCCGGGAGGGCCAGTCGCAGCTGTTCCACCGCCTGCCCTGCGGCCTCGACCTCGAGGTCATTGCCCAGCAGCCGCCGGCCCCGGACGGTGGCGGCGCCACCACGCGGGCGCCGCTGGTGTTCGTGCACGGGAGCTTCCACGCGGCATGGTGCTGGGCGGAGCACTGGCTACCCTTCTTCTCCCGCGCCGGGTTCCCCTGCTACGCGCTCAGCCTCCGCGCTCAGGTGGAGTCACTGTTCACCCGCGAGTGTTTGTCAAATTGCCTCAATGGGAGGGTAATTGCTTCATGACCTCATGGCTGATGTTGGACTATTACTTCTAATTTCTAGGCGCTGGCAGAAACACGCATATCTCCGTCTCCTAAACCGAAAGTTAAAACATTTGACCAAAAAAAATTCCTACTGATTGATCATTGTACGGTTTTAGAATGCCTATATATTAGCCCAAGTCAAGTAACACAGCGTGGCATTACTCACATTTAAGTAAAAATGCAGTTTATGCAACTCTGAGGCTGTAAATGGGGTCTATGTGTGTGCACTTTATCTTAGGGATATGAATCATAGTGTGTCTGTTGCTGCCCAGTCTTAATACTGCTATCTGCTTTGTCGAGTCTAGAACATTCGACACTCAGCAGTTTTTGAATAATGACTGATCGCACGTTTTGATTGTCGACTGTTTTTCCTTGGTATGTAATGCTTCATTGACTTGGTTCTGCTGTTGTAGGGTGAAAGTAGCATTACGTCGGAAAAAGTGGCTGGCACACTTGAGGTAATTCCGAGAAACATAATTGGACTGAATTCCAAAACTCTCAAATATTTCTATATCTTATGTACTTCATGGTTAATGTTGATTCATGCCATTTGAGGATTTGCTACTCTGTGGTGGTAATTGGGGATTTGCCACTCATGTGTCTATTGACTTGTGGGACCAGGACACACTTGTCAATGAGATAGGGTGGCAAACTGGCAAATCCTCATTTTTCACCACCTTTGGAGTAACTCTGATACATCTAAAATATATATTAATTTCAGCTGACCTTTCATCAGATGTTTTTTTTGTTAGTTATAAATATCATATGAAATAAATATACTAGGAGATATCAAGCTTGTACATTCAGCAGAGTTGCATAGATGTGGTCACTTGAGAAAATTGGTATGTTGCAACAAATATTTTATTAAATTAACTTGCAGTAGACGCATGCTGGCGATATTGCTGATTTCATCCGGAAGGAGATTTCCCTGCCACCTGTACTGATTGGACATTCATTTGGAGGCTTGATTGTGCAGCAATATATATCTTGTTTGGGAGGTATACCCTTTCAATGATCGAACAAAATTGCAGTAACCTATAGATTAAACCTGGTGATTCTTTGTGTTCTTAATATTTTTCAGTTTCTTCTTAACTGAATTTTCATTATCAAGAGCCTTAAAAGTTCCAATCACATAGATATGCCAAACTGCCAATTACTATAAGGTTTCTCAATGGATTTGTGATTACTTAAATTAGTAATAAAAAGGTGAGTTATTCTGTGAACTGAAGGGAATGAGTGGTACCTATGTTCTGACGTAGCAGCTTATGGTCTGAGCTTGTGGCAGTAATAGTCGTTTTATTCATGCAAAAGTTAATCATTGTTACCTTTTTTTTATTCTAGGTTCAGAACTTCTGCATCCAAGGCTTGCTGGTGCTGTTCTTGTATGTTCTGTGCCTCCCTCAGGAAATAGGTATTTCTCATCTAACTCACTGCAATGTTACATCTTTGTCTTATATATCTGGGTTTAACTCCTTTCGGTTATCATTTCTACAGTGGGTTGGTGTGGCGCTACCTTTTGACCAAACCAGTTGCTGCCATCAAGGTAAATTAACCTGTAGACTTGTTTCTTTGATTTTTATCACTTGGCTATCTTGAAATTCCATTCATTTTTTTCCTCTCGTGGAATTATGCTGAAACATTTGCCCATTCCTGCCAGTCACTTTAACTACTTATACTACTATGCAACATGTGTCCTCCTTGTTGTTCAAGGAAATATAAGCAACCTATAATTAGATAAACTTTGTCATATTAATGTGATTGGTTTGACTATGTAGTATTACGTCTTGCTGGTAGTCTGTTCACCTTGTTTCATAGCTTTGAACCCCTGATTCATCATTCCATTTTACAAAGTATCATGTTAATAAGCAGTCAACTGCTATTGATATGTCACAATTACGGTCATCCGCACCCAGAAGTGTATATATGCCTCTTCATGCTGTTTGCAATTCCTTTATGCATGTTGATGATTTGTGAAATCTTAAGCATCTTTGAATCAGGTGACACTCAGCTTGGCTGCAAAACGATTTGCAAATTCGTTGTCCCTCTGTAAGGAAACATTTTTCTCGCCAGAGATGGATGATAACCTGGTCCAAAGGTATTCTTCATAGTAAATGTCTTCATCTTTGTAAACATTAGGCCATATACCTGGAGGGAATCTTTTATATGCGTGGTAATGTACCAGTGCATTGGTCATTAGTCATTACTACTTGGTAGTTGTTATTACTGTCCAGTGACGGAAGCAGTGGGTATTCCCTGTATTCCCGGAATACCTAAAATTTTCATGAAAAAACATAATATATGTAGGTATATTACATGTATATATACTCAGAATGTGTCTAATAACTTATTTTTTTCCTCAACAAATTCACTCCTCCTGCACTTCTAGCTCACAAAACTTAGTCTAGTAGCCAACTGTCTCAAATCTTCTAACGCTAGTCTACCAATCATCAACCCTAGGATGGCTGCAATTATCGATACACAGCCAATAAATCTTGTGTCCGCCACTGTTACTGTCACACCTGAACTGGTTAATCTGGTATTTTATTATAATGACTTTTAGAAGGATTAATAAAGAATCAATTAGAATCTGAACTAGGTGACCTTTTGGTTCGGTCCATTCTATAACATGCAAACATTGTTTGGTATAGTGGCAGCGATAAGCAACCATCAATCCCCTGCCATCTGCTTAGTTACACACCACAGGCAGTATTAGTGTCCTCGAAAGATCCAATTAATAATGACATCTATGGAAGTGCTTTTGCATTTGAAATGTTTTTTTTCATAATGACATATTATCTATATCAATATCTTGAAGGTACCAAGGACTAATGAAGGACAGCTCAAAGTTACCACTATTTGACCTAAGGAAGCTGAATGCATCATTGCCTGTAGCTTCTGTGCCAAATAATACAGTAAACATCCTCGTTGTGGGCGCAAGGAATGACTTCATTGTTGTAAGGGATCCCCCCCTCCAAAAAAAACTCTCTTTCTCTCTGTAGATACCGTATTTGTTTCTTTACAGTTGGTATAGTGTAGGCAAAACTTGTTTGCTTTCTGCTTTCTTCGGTTTCATAATTCTTGACGTTTTGGACAATGACATGGTCTTCAAAATATGTCTTTGACTTTGTTTTTTTATTATAATATATACAATAAATTAATATTTTTTTTACTTTTATTATAGTACTTTGTGAGACAAAACTATATATTTTATTCTAATGCTTTTAAACTAAATAGCTTTAAAATTAATGGTAGTCAAAGTTACAAAAGTTTGACCTTAACCTTGTCCAAAACGTAGAATTACAAAACGTAGAATTATGGAATCGAAGGGAGTATTTCTTTACAGTTGGTATAGTGTAGGCAGAACTTGTTTGCTTTCCACTTTGACCGTTTCATTCCCTTGATTTAGGATGCTGAAGGGCTTTCAGAAACTGCAAGGTTTTATAATGTGCAACCAGTCTGCGTCGAAGGGATAGCCCATGATATGATGTTAGATTGCTCGTGGGATAAAGGAGCTGGAATAATCTTGTCATGGCTGGAGAAACTCACACCAACATAAATCTTTTGTCTTAATACCTGTTTCTACATTTTGTAGCTCTTGTTCATTTTTAATGTAGAATCTTTGGTTGCTAGGCAGTTTAGTTAGTGCTCCAGTTTAGGCATGTACATTTGACTCAATAAATCTTCACAATCCAGGAGACCATGTTGTAGTTTCTTTCATTCAGAATGCCCCTAGAAATAAGGCATCAAACCATTAGTACTAATTATTGCAAGCACTAAAAAAAATTTCATGAAAAAAATGTACATGAGCCCCGAATTATTTATTACCTTGATGACTTGTTTTCAATCATTACTTGCTGAAACTGTTCCTTTTGTACTATCCCATCTAAGCCCTTTATCTTTGAGGAGGCCAAGCCAAAAGCTATACATGGTTTTCAGTATATCCCATAGGTTCTTCAATTGTATTTTACTGTGTCGTAGCCTGTTTTTTTGCAAGTACTTAACAACAATGTTCTGGTAACCCCTAGTAGCCTGTCTCTGTCGCCGCCGTTTTCCCTAAAAAGGGCACCTTGCTCCAAGATCCCGTGCATCAGCAGCAGCACCAAGCATCTCCAGGGAGCGCAGCGGCAATGGGCATCGCTGCCGCAGGAACTGGTTGAACTTATCGGGTGGCGGGTGCTCGCCGCCGGCGACCTGCTCGACTACGTCCGCTTCCGCGCCATTTTGCGTCCACTTGTGAAACCGCAGCGCCGTCCGCCCACGCGGACACGGCATCCTCCACGTGCGCTTCCACCCGCGCCGCTATAGTGCTAGCCAAATGGATCGTGCCTAGCCAGGCCAGCCCGAGCACGGATGCGGATGTACTATAGCTTGACACGGCATGGCTTGTACTATAGTGGACCGTACCCCGTTTGTTCATATCATGTTTGGACCAGCGTCTTAGCCCATGGACCGACACAACACGACCGTTTATTGTAGCAAGGCACTGTAGTCCATGGACTTTTAACGGATCCAAACAGTGCCTAAACAATGTCACCAAGCCGACCTTGGCCCATACCTTTAACGGGTCCATGCTGGCATGGCACGGCCTGGCACCTCGTGGGTTGTGCTTGGGCCAAGGGTCGACACGTGGGTTGGCACGACACGACCCGCTATAGGAGCCGTGCCTAACGGGCCAATGCCGTAGCGGGCCGTGCCACGAGCGTGCTAGGGCCAGGTCGTGCCGGGTGCCCGTTTGGCTAGCACTACGCCGCTGGATGCTGCTGCCCGAAGGCCACGGCCTCTACCCCGGCCACCCCCACCTCGGCGCCTACGTGCGCTTCTTCAACCTCTCCACGGGAGCACTCATCCGCGTCCACCTCCTGCTCCTTGACGGTCACATCGTCCTCGATCCTCCTCCTGCACCGCGACCACCACAGCACCGACATCCGCCTCCTCCATCCCTTCACCGGGGATGTCGCTGAGCTCCCGCCACTCTCCTCCATCCTGCCTCAGATGGTACCCCACGCAACCAGCTACGGCAAGATGAGTGATCTCCGCGTCTTCCTCAGTGGAGTTTGTGTTGTCGTTACCATTAGCCCACACCGGGGCCATCACCGTCATGCTAGCCCTCGACGCGAGAGGCTGTGTAGCTCATGCCACCGTCGGTAACCATCGTTAGACTCCGCGTCCTGGAAGCTCCCATCATTGCTAGGGTCAACAGTAGCTTTCCAGGGCAAGCTGTACGCGGTGTCGTCGGGCAAGAAGAACATTGTTGGCATCCGCCAGATTGATCCTCCACAACCAAACTCCGAGTTGTCTGTGCCACCACCGAGGATGATTGCCGAGTTCTCACTGGACGGAACACACGCCAGCGCAATAGTCTACCTGGTAGAATCAGAATGTGGCTCGGATCTCTTGCTTGTTGGTTTCAACGACACCTTTTTGAAGACCGCTACGGATCAGACGTCCGATTTGGTGCAAATTGTTGGATGGTGTTGCACTGTGTTATTAAGGAATGTTTCACCCTTTGCTAAAAATTGTTTCAACAAAAAATATTTCAGATGTTTCACTGTCAGAGAAAAATATTTAACCAAAATGCAATATCTAAACATACTGATTGCAACACCAAGAAATCGATGTATGCAACATTGAGTCAAACATCGAATACTTGTTATTACATTAGTGAAACATCAACAAAAACTTGTTGAAACATTTCATTAATAACGTGTGCAACATTTAAAAAGTAAAATAAATCATCAGAATATAGTCATGTGATATCTTGTTATAAAGATTTAATTGTAACGACTCCAATGATATAATTAGTTTAAAATTTTGATAAATATTTTAGAAAATCATTTAAATTTTGAAAATGCTTGCCTGTGCAGCGTGAGAGGCTCGGCGTAGTGTCTAATCTTCTTGTCTTGCTCGGACGTCCAATCACTAGAATTCTCGCACCTTTTCATGTGAGCACACCCACACTACAACGGGAACCTTCATCTGTGTCGGACGGCAACCCTCATCTGTGTTGAGTACAACGCTTGTCACGGCGCAAAGGTCAGTGATGTGAGAAGTCATCTATGTGGGGCAAAAGCCCATCACTGATGCACTTATCTTTGTCGGGCCTAAACTAAAGCCCGTCACGGATGACACTCATCCGTGACGGGCATAAACTAAAGCCCGTCACAGATGACACTCATCCGTGACGGGCTTAAGTTTATGCCCGTCACGGATGAGTGTCATCTGTGACGGGCTTAAGTTTAGGCCCGTCACGGATGAGTGTTTCCCAAACAAAAAATTATTTTTTTTGCTAGCCTCAGGCCTCTGCTAGCCATGCCCACAAAAAAATTATTCACATATACAATTATTTACAGAGATATATATTACTATTCTCATTCATATATACAATAGAACAGAAAAGAAATTAAGAGCATTTGAAAAACAAATGGTTGCTGATATGTTACTTTGTTAAGCATCTACATTCTACGGTGAGAAACCAAGTTTCTTGTCCAAATCAGCTTCCAATTTGTAGCAAGAGAGTGGAGTCAAATCACAATACATATGAGCAAGTAAGAAACATGCAAGGCATTGCCCAACTGCCAAACAACAGATGGTGTAAGAAACTTACAACTCCCAACTGTTCTGAAGCTTTGGACTTCCACAGCCAAAGATTTGTATCATCACTGCCAGAAATCAAATAGATTCCATCATAGGTGTATTTCACACAAAACACCCTGCAAACATAAGAGGTAAAATGATTTAGACAAAACTGATGCAATGAAAACCCCATAAAGTTGTGTTCAATAAGATAACTGACTAACAGGTAACAAGAATCAGCTATATAAGCATTTGAAAGTGAAATGCTATATTTGATATACTTGACGTCCATTAGGTTGAGAACACTCTGATGTTTGATCTTAGAAAGTAGCATCAGTTAAAGTAAGAATGCTAATAAAAAATGAAAAAGAACCTTTGCATCCTCTTAGTATGGTATATCTCCTTGCTATGATCATCATTATACTGGAAGATCCGTACCTGCCAAACGCATTGACAACAAAGTTGTTAATGAAAAATTACCAATACATGTCTAGAATGTAAGGTGCTCCTCTAGATATTGTTCATCTTTTGCCCCTCTCATTTTTTACAGTTGTTGTTATTTTTTGGAAAATTTTGACTTTTTATTTTTATTTTTTATATTTTTTCCTTGACTTAGGAGCACACAACAGGTAACCACAGAAAATTTGAGCCTAAGCAAGCAAAAGACGTGGCTGGTGAAAAATTCAGAAGACGTGCTGAGAATTGAAAAAAGCTTTCAGGCTCGAAAAGACAACCTTCTGAGCCATTTTTGGGCAAAATATAATCGCCAAACGCGACAGAGCGCAGACGAACACATTCGAAAAAAATTTTCTGATCGATTTTCATATATGGAACGTCTCAATCGGAGTCCGTATGCGAAAGTTATGGCCGTTTTAAAAACGACTCCGAATTAGAGGACAAAACGGGAACAATGCGTGCAGAAACTTGTTACACACGTACAAACTAGGCACGACGGCTAGGGTTTGATGAAAATACATCTAAGATTGTATTGACATGGCATTCATACATTCATACATGGCATTCATACGACTAGGGACTAATTGTTTCTTAATCGGATCTCATATTGGAGCCCGTCACCGATGACACTCATCGGTGACGGGCCTAATTGTTATCTCAATCGGGCCTCAGGTTTGAACCCGTCACCGATAGGTATCATTCGTGACGGGCTCGAGTTTTTTTTGCACATTTAACATGTCTGTGAGAGTATTTATTTGTCGGCATCTTTTTAGGCCCGTTTGAGATGACTTCGTTGTGACGGGCCGCAAAATCTAGGTATGTGAGAGACCGTCATAGATTAGAAAATATGTACTAGTGCCACCCTGTGGTTTACAGTTACCAGCGGAAGAATCATTCCGGTAAACAACATCGGAGATCATGCTCCTTTCCTTGGGGAACACAACATGTGTGTATCGTCTTATAAGGGGATCCCTTTTGTGTTGGCCAACACTATCATCTGCAGACATAGATCAAAGGTACATAGTCCACAAGCAGGAACGCGCCCGTCTGAGGAGCGGCGATCAGTACCATCTTAGTACTGGCACCTGGTCTCCAGCCATTGATGAAGAGATCCCATTGGCAAGCCCTTACATGCTGGTCCATCATATTTACACCTCTTGCTACCATGATTATTGCCAATTCTTCCATTTCCTTTGTTTATGTACATACTATCTACAAATACTGCTAGAGATGTTGTTTGATGGCTTTTGCCCCCTAGTTGTTAAGCTAATGTTTTCTCCTCCTAATTCTGCCAGGAATAAAGGGCTCATGTTCAATGGAGCTATGAGACCGAATTGGTCTATGGTGAAGCCGAATATGCTGACAGAGTTAATTCCGAGTTAGTTTCAATCCTTTCCACTGATCACTAGTACAGATCCTCTTATCTATGACGGTCTCTTATGTGTCTGGGTTTTGCGGGCCGTCACAACGAAGTCATCTCAAACAAGCCTAAAAAGAGGCCGAGAAAGATATACTCGCACAGACATGTTAGATATGCATAAAACTCAAGCTTGTCACGGATGATATCTATCAGTGACGGGCTCAAATCATGGTTCGACAAAGATAACCTATGATATCTTTGTCGGGCCCCAACAGAATCCAGTCACCGATGACACTCATCGGTGACGGGCACCAACCTGAGGCCTGATTAAGATAACAATTAGACCAGTTATCGATGAGTGTCATCGGTGACGGGCTCCAACTTGAGGCCCGATTGAGATAACAATTAGGACTATCATCGATGAGTGTCATCGATGACAGGCTTTTATTTAGGTCCGATTGAGCTGATGTCATCTCTATCAAGCTTAAACTTAAGCCTGTCATGGATATGCTTCGAAATCATTTAACCTAGCCCAAACGTCGATTCAGATCTACACATGAGCGCGAAAATGTTCTAAGTCCTCACGTTGCAAACCCTAGCGTCGCCGCCATCTCTCGGAGCCCGTCGCCACCGTCCCTTGCGCCCTCCTGAGCCCGACGCCGTCGTTCTCCCTCACCACCATCGAGCGCCGCCATCGCCGAGCCCGGTCACCGAACGTCGCCATCCCCGAGCCCGAGCATCGCCGTCACCGAGCCCGGCCACCGAGCGCCACCGTGCTCCAGTAAGTCCATCTCCCTCATGTATTGTCGTGCTCCCTCATGTATATATCTGAGATAATATCATTGTATTATGGAACATGTATATATTCTCCTCCATTTAAAAAAATTGCATATGTAAATATCATATGTGAGTTCTGAATTGGGTTTTCTGTAAATAATTGTATATATGAATGGGAATGGTGGGAATGAATATATATATATATACACATATATGTTTCTCTAATTTTTCAGCGGGCATGGCTAGCAAAGGCCTGAGGCTAGCCAAAAAACAAATTTTTTTGTTTAGGAAACACTCATCGACAACGGAACATGTAGTCCGGTTGCAGGCCAAAATTTAAGATTCTTGATTGGTGGAAGGTGTCCGGAACACGTTATCCTACATTAAGGTAACACAAGATATATATGATATGTTCATGTTACTATAGTTGCATTTGAATCAGCATTTAACACTAGTGGAAGGGTCCTTAGTGAGCATCGTAGCCGGCTGACCCCAGAAATCTTGGAGGCCTTAATGTGTTTACAAGATTGGTTTCGAAACAAATATCGAGGTGCATGATCTATTTTAGCAATTTCAGTTCACAAGATTGTTATGGTTAGAGATTTAATCTTGCATTTGTTTTGTAGGTGAGGACAACGAGAAAATTGCAAGTTTTTTGAGTTGTTTTCAGGAGATTCAAGATGGGTTTGCACACATTTCATTTCATAATATCATGATCAGTGACTTCACTTGACACTCACTTTTGCTACATGCAGGGACTTGCATTGGTATGAGAAATGGAGTATTGTAACTCTGAAAGTCTTATTTACAAAGCATTGCTATGAGAAATGGACTTGCATTGCTACATTTCATCAAAAGATGTCTTCTGAATTGTCTTGTTGTGTGCTGGACTACTGTATGAACAAGTTGCTTGTGTTATTTGCTTGAACTATTGTATGAACTATATCCTTGTGATATTTGCTTGTGTTATTTGCTTGAACTATTGTATGGACTGCTGCCCAGACCGATTCCTCTATATGTAAAGCATGTATCTTATTTATTTCTGTAACTTATGTGAACTGTTGAACTTTATGTGACTGTTGTTGAATTATATCCTTTACTGTATGTAAAGTTCGTGGGATGGGTTTCTTCGTCGGGTATAAAATCCCCATCGGGATCGGGGATGGGAAGAAAAGCTCTCCCACGAGCATCGGCGGGGACAGGAACGAGAAATTCTCCTTTCCATGGGTACGGGGATGGAGAGGTATTCCCCGACGGGGAATTCCCTGTTGCCATCTCTAGTAACATTTCTCTAATCTCTGGTGATTGTAGCTCGCCCCGTCCATGACAATGACTATAGGTGGCTAGATGGGTCGGGCCATAGTGGACCGGCACGGGCATACATGTACTGTTCATGGCACGGCACGACACGACACGATTGGGCATGCCGTGCTTGGGCCGCGGCCGAGCCCATGGGCCGGCACGGCACACACGCACTCTATCGTACCGTGCCGCCTGGCATGGCCCGACTCACGTGCTGGCCATCGGCGGCGACGACGGGGAGGGGTCCGAGGGGAGTTATCGATGCATCGCAGGGTTAGGAGTTTGGCGACGGCGGCGGCGGTGGCGGCGACGGTGGCTGCGGGGGGCGACGGGGAGAGGGGAGAGGTCGGCGACGACGACAGCACAGATGGCGTCGGCACGGTGGGAGTCGGCGCGAACGGCGACGCGGAGACCGGAGGACGAACGACATCGGCACGACGGGCGCCGACGCGGAGGGCGTAGACGACGGCGACATGGACGGCGTCGCCGGCGGCCATGGTGGTTTCGGACGACGGCGTCGACGTCACCGCGCGACGCGAGGCGAACCCAACGGCGCTACGGCTGGGGAGTGGAGTGGGAGGCGAGGAGGACGACTAGGCTAGGGTTTGGTTTAGGCGTTTTTGGACGAACGGGCCGTCCTCGGTCCGTGGGCCTTCAGCGTGCAGTGCCGACACGAGCACGGCCCGGTCAGTCGTGGGTCGTGCTTGGGCTGAGGGCATGGCACACGGGTCGGCACGACACGACACGACCCATTTAAATAACCGTGTCTAAACAGGCCGTGCCGATCGTGGACCCATGCCGGTCCGAGCCGTACCGCCCGTTTGGCCACCTATAACAATGACACCGTTGCACCGCGACGCCGTGGCAGCCAGCCTCTTCCCCGGCTTCCGCACACCGCGAGAATCCGGCGCAAAATCACGCGAACAATCCTCTCGATACACCGAAACCCCGCGTCGTCTCCAGAAAAATCCGCGTCGCACGCGCGTGCGGGTGCGGTGCGCGGTGCGCCTCACCCAAAACCCCTCGTCCCCCGCGGAATGCCGCTCCTTCCCACCGGCACCGCCGCCGCGGCCGCCGCCGCGGCCACGTTGCCCCACCTCGCGCGCCTCCCTCGCGGCCTCCTGCCACGCCGCGCTTTCCCCTCCTCCCCCCTCGGGCACCAGCAGCGGCACCACCACCCGCGGCTGCTCCCCTCGGCCGCGGCGGCGGCGCTGCCCCCGCCGCCACCCCCCGAGGAGCTCCTCCCGAACCAGGCGACGGGGCTGGTGGCGGCGTCGCAGGCGAACTTCATGCGGGTCATCGTCGGGTCCACCCCGCCGGGGCAGGAGGAGCACCTCGGGGGGGACCTGCTGTGCGTGGTGCGGGCGCTGCTCAAGAAGATCCGCCGCCGCGTGCTTGTCGGGGACAGGGTGCTCGTGGGCGCCGTCGACTGGGCCGACGGGCGCGGGATGATCGAGGACGTCTTCGAGCGACGAACCGAGGTGGCCGACCCGCCCGTCGCCAACGTCGACCGCCTCGTGCTCCTCTTCTCCCTCGACCAGCCCCAGCCCGAGCCCGCCACGCTCACCAGGTTCCTCGTCGACGCCGAGTCCGCCGGGATCCCCTTCGTGCTCGTCTTCAACAAGGTCGAGCTCGTTGACGACAAGGTAGACAACAATCAATCAATCCTTGGAAATTCAATTGGTTGCTAAATTGTTACTAGTATTTCTGTGTCGTCCTGTGAATTAGATAGGATGCCATGTAGGATAAGTGCATTGCATTGGTGATAGAACTACGCATAGTGGCATCTAACAATACATGGTAGAGAGAACAAAGAAATGTTATTTCCCTTTGAAATGAAGAGGATGAGCCTATTTTAGTTTCAATAGAGCATAATTAAGGTGTTGTTTCTGGTGCCTGGTGCGTTTACTTCTTAGGAAGATTGAGGATGGTTGCAAGAGCCTGTGGGACTAAATATGCTCTGCACAACAGTATACGGATCATTGTGTCAACTTACTTTTTTTTAAATCAGAATTGGACATTCATTTATTTAAGAAAAACTGAAGGGCCTGAAGTATATCAGAAATAACAGCCACCTTTTTCTCTTGCTCTGCTGTTGAATGAAAGAAATCCTATTTTAGCTGTATCGAAGGGATGTCCACGTGAATTTCAACCAATACTTAGTTTTGCAAATGTGCAACTACAGGAACTTTTTTGTGTAAAAGATGAACCAAGCCAACAGTGAACATGGTTGGGACATAACATTGATTCCTGATTCATCCAACATATACGCATGAAGCTGCATTGCAGCAGACGATGACTTGATCTAGACATTATGGGGATCACGCTCCTTTGGTTTTACAAAAAATAGTGTTTATGTTGTCTGTGTTAAGCTAATGTTGGTAAATGCTAACAATAACCGCTAATTTTGATGTTGCTGTGTGTAAAACACTCAGATGCATGTACATGGGTACGTCTTTTTACTTAAATATTGGGGTACCCTAAATATTATCATGCACATATATAGTTTTCTCCATTACTTTTTTAAATCATCTTATCATCATGATGGAATCATAGTTCTACTTATTTTTACAGGATAGTCCATTCGTTGTGTGCTGTCTCATGTCTTTCCTCATTTCATATTTACATAGTTCATATTTACTTATATTAGTGTGTGTGCAGACCATATCATACTGGAGAGATAGGATGAAGAGTTGGGGATATGATCCACTATTTGTAAGTGTTGACCAGAAATCAGGATTATCCGCTCTTGAAGAAATGTTGGAAGGACAGACAACTGTAATTGTTGGTCCAAGTGGTGTTGGGAAGTCCAGTCTGATCAATGCTTTGAGAAGCAATCAGAACATCCCAGAAGAAGATCCCATACATAAACTAGTAGAGCAGGTGGCTATTATGTTATTCATATCCTTGATCTGCTTCAATTATTTCAACAATTTCCCTTCCATTCTGACCTTTTACATTTTCAGTGATTGTTTCTTTGCTCTTTGTTGGGTAACGAACTAGTGATGAGCTCCTAGGATTGCATTTGATGGATTTTAGCTATCCACAAGATCCTGCCAACTGGATTATGAATTTTGTTAAACTTTGCATCTTATTAAGAGTTGAGGACTAATATTGACTTGCAAATCTAGCGTCATCATAGGTTATCTATGTGGTGCATTTGTATTGCAGGGCAAACGAATATGCACTCTGTAAATACAATTGCAAGCTGTAGCCTTCCTTTTGTGCAAAAACAAAACAACTTGCCACGTATATCATCAATTCAATTTTCGTGTCATAACTTTTGGGCTTCCTTTGCACATGCCTTCAGTAATAGATTTGGCATCTTTCTCCTTCTATCATTGTTATAAAATGCCACAAGTTTGTTCCTGTAAAATCTAACAGTGTCAAATCCTTCTTGATGTGGACACTGAAGTCTCTTTCTTGCGCACATCACTTTCAGAATAGTAAATGGTTTGGTGAACAACGGGTCGGTACTGTTTCAAAGAAAAGCGGCAAAGGAAAGCACACAACACGTCATGTTTCGTTGCTTCCTATAGCCGGTGGAGGTTTTCTTGCTGATACTCCAGGATTTAACCAGCCTAGCCTTATGAAAGTGACCAAGAAGGGTCTTGCAGAAACATTTCCAGAGGTATGCTAATTCTATGTGTCATGATATATGCTTTACAAAATGCTTTCCTCTTTAGAAAATCTTCATTTCAGTTTCTGTGCTTGCACAATTTGCTTTTAAGGTCATATTTTCTGTTCTAAATGTCATTCGATTACTATGTTCATTTGGCTATCCAGATAAGAAAGATGCTTGCAGAGAATGAGCCCTCGAAATGTTTATTTAATGACTGCGTTCACCTTGGTGAGCGTGGATGTGTCGTGAAAGGTGACTGGGAAAGGTATCCATACTATCTACAGTTGCTTGATGAAATCAAAATCAGAGAATCATTCCAGCTAAGGACATTTGGAACAAAAAGGGAGGGTGATGTCAGGTACGCTATCAAGATGTATATATTTATTAAATCCTGACGGATGTTTCATGCCTTGTCTTGCACTACTTCTGTGGTTGCCAATTATCTTCTGCGAAGTAGTCAGTTCCTTCAATAGTGTTAGGTTTGATAAATTATGAAGCTAATTTTACTTTTTTACACCGATGGACAATGTTTCTGTTCTTTAATACATTAAACAAACAATTAATTCTCCTATAGCCATGGTTTTCAAATTCTATGTTCACCAAAAGTCCCAGTAAGAATATAAGATGGTGCTCCACAATCTACACTTCTCGAGAAAATATCTTGATCAGTACTGGCCTTAACTAAAAAAGGAAAAAAATCACATAATTCACATACGTTTTTTCTCGAGAATAGTTCTCGTGCCATAGCTTCTATTGATATGCTAAATCTTGCTATCCTAACAATGGGAACATATACATCTTGCCTCAGATACAAAACAGGTGTCATGGGTGTAAAGCAAGCAGAGCCTCGCCTTGAACTCAAAAAGCACAGAAGGGTATCTAGAAAGAAGATTAACCAGTCAATTCTTGATGATATTGATGATGAGCTCGATGAAGATAACTGGTTTGATGTAAAGCAGCGTTCTAGGAAACGTTGACCTAATTACTTTCTGATCTAACGGCTATAAACATTGGGAACCAATGTATGTGTTGTACATAGCTGGTGTAATCTGTAGCTCCTCCATGTCCTTTAACTTGCTTGCTGAACAGTGAACACTTGCAAATAGAAATCTGTAGGCAAAGGAAACTGTAGAAACGTTTTTCTTGTTAATGGCGATGAGTATTTTGTTTCCTGCTATTTGTGAGAGGACAATGAAAAGAAAGGAAGCTAGGAGCAAACAATGTAGAATTTTTGAATCTTTTGGAAATGTTCGTTTCAAACTTTTGATTGGTTTATTTAATCGACTCGGCTATCTTTTCAGTACGGATAGACTTCCTTTGTTGCATGTTAATCTGTTATGCGCGTGTGTCTCGGATATATCGTACTGCAGCCGGGGTTGAATGGTCATGTGCACAAACATGTGCCAAGGATACGAACTTAATAAAAGAATCACATTTATATATCTACGCAGATTAATCATATAGATGTGATGTGAGTTGAGAAAACTTGCTTTGGTTTGGCCCCTTCAATTTATAGGAAAAATATAAAAGGATTTTAATCCTAAAGAAAAATTTCTATTCTATAAAGTGAAACAAAAGGATTGAATCCTATCATCTCCTTTAAATTCCTATAAAACGGATAATCTACAAATATTTTGGAGAGAAATTAGCCTTAGCTCAAACCTTTCGAAACATTTTATTTTAATCCATCTATTTTATCCGATTTCTTTTTTTTACTTGTTTTACATTTATTTCTATGGTTTTCTTATTTCTTTATTTTTTTAGTCCTATGTTTCAAAGGAGCAAGCATTCAGGCTTTTTTGGCACAGCTTTAGATCCAAAATTTTTGTAGCTAGGTGCTTGCTTTCAGCTTCACACAAATCCATGAATCTAGATTTATGATCACGTGAATAACATTTAGATAAATCAATTTATTTCTTATTTAGATAAAATTTAAAATTTTAAATCACTATAATTTATCATACAAATATCAAATCTATTATGGATCTGAGAACTAGAACTCTACTAAACATGGCCCTAAGAGTTTAATTTGAGCACATCCATATTACATCCCTTGGACTGTTGGATTTCTCAAAAATCATCCATTAATTACAAAATTAGATAATTTGTATCTCTCAGCTTATAAAACCGGTTAAATTTACTCTTTAAGGACAATTCGTCCAATTACACTAAGAAACCTACTAAAATTTATCATGTTCACTATTATTAAGTATGAATTATTTTTATTTCCAAATGCCTTTAAGCAAATGGTACGTTTTACCGTGCAATATGCTGGAGACAAACCTTTCCATGCCTTTCATCGCAAAAAGAAATAAAGGGCACCATGTGTGACTGTCTGTTCAGGCCGGAACTGATCACACCACACGTACGCCCATTACCTGAACGCATTGGTGGCATGGTTTGAGCCTGTCAGATACTTAATGTTCAGTTAATCAGACATGCATACATACGCATGCAGAGCTGCAGACACCTCCAAAACCTTTACTCGCCATCACTGATGTGATCATCTGATGCGACGAGTATACTGTATTCGATGGTTCTCTTGTCAGATCAAACCCAGCATGAATCTGCATGCACAAAACAGGTCTGCTGATGTCATTTTTTTTAAAAAGAAGTTAGCAATGAGGAGAAACCCGATGTCAATTTTATGAAGGATGGTAAGCGTGTTCTAAAGAGTCGAAGCTGGGCCACCGGCATTAATATGTGATTCGAATTTTAGCTAACAATATATTCGAATTAGTTTTCTTGTAAAACTTTTAAGTCTTTTTTGAGTCTTATCTTTTATCCCTTTATATACTCTCGTAAGTTATACGTATATGAAGAGGTTATGTACTTACATCCTATTAGTATTTTCTTGCATATGTAAACATTTATCAATAAACTCCTCAATAGTGATGATCATTGCCAGTCGATGTCCGTGGATTTTTCTCTTAAGGATTTTCAACACAAAAATTTGTGTCTATGTTATACATCTATTTTCATATCACCTTGTTGTATATGCTTTGCACGGTCTCTCTTTACTAACATAAAAGCGGAGTCATTCTTCTCTCCTCTTCTCCCGCGGATCACGTGTCCAACACGCATGTCTCCTCGTTCCCACATCGTGTACACAACCACCGTAGGATCCAACGCTTAATCATCAATTCACACTCTCTCACCTCATCCTCAATCATATAGAACTGACCCATTATAACGCATGGATATGTTACTATTAAGAAAATGCTTGACAATAGAGAGGAACCTAGCTAATGTCAATTTTATTAAGAAAGAGGATGAGTGTGTTCCGAAGAGTCGAATGAGGGGCACAGACAGCTACACCAGTTGAGACAGATCCGTTCTTTCAGAGTCTTACCTTTTACCCAAATCTTATCTCGAAACCGAAAAGACACGTCTTTTCCTATAATTGGATCTTCTCTTTTTAGTTAGATACTACCATTTACTTTGAGAAGTGATAAACTTTCATTATTGATTTTTCCAATTTAATGTTTCAGATAATTTAATATTTCTCAAATCGAGTATATTTATTTTATTTCTTTTTTAAAAAATGCTTTCTTCGAGAAAAAAAGCATATGTCCCTGAAAATGCCAAGTGACTTTGCCATCCGTCCATGATATCTCACTTGTTCTTGAAATCCTGACGCTATGCAACAACAGCCATCGTACACTACACATATGCCAATAAACAAACTGGCCGGTGAAGTGACGCGGGTGCCGACGACGACGACGCAGCTAGCCAGCCCAGCCGGCGGCGAGCTTGGACAGACAAGACGTGTGCGCTCAAGGCGAGGGCCTGCCGCCGCGCCGCGCGCGCGCCGCGTGCATGATCGCTCGCCGGCGCGTGGGGTGCTCGTGCACTGGGCGCGGAGCCACGGGCCGGAAACGTGGCGGCCTCCGCGCTTGGAGCTTGGAGCTGACCGGCCTTATGGCTGTTTAACTATTCCCCTTTGCTAGCTGCTGATGTATAAGCCATGGGGGCTCCCAATCATGTGATGCCATATAAGCCAAAGCCTGAAGTAGTCACCACCTTCTTCTCCACCTCCCAACTTGTCGTACTTGTTAGGTTCCGTTTGAAGAGCTTCTAACAGCTATAACAGCTATAGTTCTTTATAAAATTTTCAGGTCCTCAACCAGTAGAATTGTCACACAAATTCTAAAAATTTGTAGTTGTAGAATCGAAAAAATAAACTAAAAGCCACAAGCTGAAAAACCCAGATTCTTTAGATCCTCAGAAATTGACTATCAACCAGCAGATAAGCTCCTCCAAACAAGTCTTAGTCCTTTTTAATTCCTGTCATGTTTCTTTTGTGTTCTTGAGTGGTGTTAGCTACAGCAGGGAAGAAAGAAGGGTTCTTTTTAGTTATTTTTAAGCTATGTGGAGTTCATTACCACTTTTTTATTTTCAGTTTGGTATGCACTATGCATTGCTTCCGGTGGAGGTTCATCTGGCTGTCTTTTTCCATGATGAGAGCTCTAATCTGAAGATGTCATGCAACCCATTTTCTTTTTCTTTTTCTTTTTTTTTCTTTTTGGTGTTTTTTCAGGTTTAACCGCCGGTAGTGTCACGCATCGGGTATGGTAAAAGAACTTTCCATTTGTAAGACGTTTATCGGCCATGTTAAATATTGCTATAATTAACGATGCTAGTGTTTTTTAGAATTTGTTGTGCTTTGGATTCATAATTTTCCGAGTTTAAACAGGTGGATGTATCAAATTGGAATTGATAACCAATCCTAACATGAATCTTGTAAAATTCCAGCATTCCATAGGAGCCCGAAGCCTTGATAAGTCATCATCTAGGACCAAGTATGTACAAATGCAAAGTCAGAATAATCGAATGTCTATACATAATACAATTCAGTTGATTTTGGACAGATTCGACATCGTGCAGAACAATTATCATATATGTTGCAATGCCAAATCCAAATGGGGATTGTACAGCATCTTAGATGAAAAAAGCAACTCAACATATAATTTTCATGCCAATCTCATATGCAAAACCACCAAATAGTGTGGAAACTAAATTTCACATACACATAAAAATCCTAAACCCCAATTAAGCAGACATGCATGACTGCATAGCGTATGTTGCTATTCTTATCACTAAATAGCAGCGTCTCTAATAAATCATAAGGTATAGTAAATTGTCAGATATATTACTTGCATTATTTATCTTAAAAATGACAATATTATTTGTGTTTTCGTTGATATTATGCTTTTATTTCTGATCTGTTCTATCCTATCCTTTCCTCTGATTTTCCATAGTACTAGGGCACTTTTGTCCCTAGAATTTTCTTCTTAACTTCTGGTGTTTGTTCCTAGCTTAGCTAAAACTTTTCAGCTTGTCTCTAACACAAAATGAGAAAAAAAATCATACTGACATGCATCATTTTTGTGTATTTTTACGTACACGCTTCAACAACAGACTTGTATGAAATTACTCAAGAAGTTTCCATTGCAAAGCTTCTTCATCGACCATATCACAACAGGACTGTTAAAAAATGGTTGAGCTTTGGAATATTATTTTTAGCTTGGTTTGGAGCAGAGTTTAACATCTGACAGGATCATGACTCAACACAACAACTAAAAATATCTGTTGTTTTGTTGGCGGTGACGCAAAAATTCAAATTCCATTATCTAAAAGTTGTCACAATTTCCAGTAATCACCATGCCGGATAAGGGAAACATTTGCTACACAACTCAGAATACTTACAAAAGATTAATAAGTAAACTGTGAAATGAAATATTCTATAATTGATTTCGAATGCAAAAGTTAACTATATGGCATGGATTCTTACAATAAAAATGACGTGGCATTAATATTTTTATGTTTTGTGTGCATGATATTCAATTTTTTACCGGTGAGAATATGGCTTCTAGTTTATTTTATGTATTCTATAACTGCAGATTCCAAAATCTGCACTATTCACACTGTTAGTGATATGCCTAGAGGCAACATGGAGATGTTGGATATCATGGTCAATGTTTATATGTAAATGAATAAAATATTATTCAGTTCCATGAAATAGATATCTTGAATTAATCAATAAGTACGTGACTTATTTATGAGACTATGTATGAATCTATTTCTAAATGATCCCTGATCATATGTCATATTGTTGGAATAAATATGATTCTAAGATTGACATGTTTATTGATTGATGATTATGTCTCATAGATCATGGTATGGAGATACCAAATCAATATACATGGACATGCGTTAGAGAACACATTGTTGGATAGACCCACCATGAGACACTATATGAATTAATGTGCTATTACTTGGTCTCAGGTAGTGTTGGTACAAAGTCCTTAGACCTGAGATCATCATGGATTCCAACATGTGTAGTAGCCTACTTTGGGACTACGAAACGTTATTCCGTAACTGGGTAGTTATAAAAGTAGTCTTCGGGTTTGCTATGAAACATGGAGTGGGATGTGAGTGATCAAGATAAAATTTGCCCCTCCTTTGGAGAGATATCTCTGGGCCCCTCGAGGTAATGGATTATGAAAGTACATGGCTATGCCGAGTTAATTGAGGAGTCAATCAACAGACAGATAATCCAATACGGTTCGAGTGAATGGTTAAGCTATTGAAGGGATGACACACACATCTTGCCTATAGCTTAATTGGTGTCGTGAGGCAAAGGGATTTGTGTACACATTACAGATTCAGATCCGATATTATATTCTTGTATACTATGGTGTCAATATGTGCTTGCTAGGCGCCGCAATTGACGGTCGGCGAGTTGGATGGAGCCGACGGTCGTGAGTTGGACTCGAGCCGACGGTCAGCTGAGTTGGACTATAGCCGAAACCGAGTATACCTGAACCTACAGGGTCGCACACTTAAGGGGATAAGAACATGCATTCGAGTTGGACTCGGATACAGCTCGATCAGATAGGGATCCGATCGGATAGAGTCCTATGGGCTTACGAAGTCCGGCCGACCAACTCTATGAGATTCGGATAGGATCCGATTCAAAATAGAGTCCCGATGGGCCTCTAGGCCTAACCGACAACTCTATATAAAGGGGTGAGGGGTGGAGAGCTGATGCATGCAATTGGAACAGAATCAATCTGATCACGCGTGTCTTCAGAAGTCGACGAGATCAATCTCCACGGAAACCCTCCCCACCTCCGAGCCAAAACCCTAGCCTTACATCTTGTGCTAGCACACGGGTGTTCGACGTTTTGTCCCCGGACGTGTGGATACTGGTAGAGGCGCTGCTATGTTGCGGTGCTGTTCGTCGGCTACGAATCGGCTGTGATGGAATCGGCTGCGGTCGGGCGCATCGGAGCGAGGTGCGCGAGCGCGGTCGGACGACTCGGCGAATCGGCTACTCGGTGAATCGGTTGATTGGTGAATCAACTATTCCCACGAATCGGTTGTCGGCTTGCGGGACTCGGCTGTCGGCAAATCGGTGTGATCGACCAGTACAGTTCCAGATCAGATAGCTCCTGATTGGCTATTTCTGCTGCACTCTGCTCCAATCGGTAACGATCTATCGACCCTTACTTGCAAGTGTTCCTGGTTTGCACGGTAGAAAATTTTTTGTTATTAGCTATCGTAGCTTCCGCGTAACCCTTCAGTGGTATCAGAGCTAATCTTGCTTAGTCGGGTTTTAGATTGGATCTGGAACAAGTTTTGCACATGGGTTGATTAGATCAATCGGTTTTACGGGATCTGTAGAGGAGAGTAGATGGTAATTGCGTTCCTTGATAGTGTATCGGAACGACGTAATGTGATTACGTCGAAGTAGTATCATAGAACTCGGTTTGAGCTGGGTTCGAGATAGCGTTCCTTGATAGTGTATCGGAACGGTATAATGTGATTATGCCGAAGCTGTCTCGTAGTCCGACCTTGTTTGCTGCCTTGCGCCTACGCAAACCATCTCCCTTGATAGTGTATCAGGACGGCATAATGTGATTATGCCGATATGGTTCCCTCGACCCCCTGCCCGCGAGGGACCACCGTGTGTGTACCCCCTTATAGGTCGTCTCGATGCTGTATCTGTGCGATAGGTAGAAAACGTTCTATGCCTAACTTGTTTTTGCAGAGAATGCTTTGAGATGGTATGGCCCTATTGTATGTATGAGATGCATGTGATGCGTGTAATATTCTTTCATTTGTGCAATCCCTGTAATATTCTTTCATACGTGCAATGCTTGTAATATTCTTTCACGACCTACGAGTCGATATAATCTTCAATTAGAGCTTCTATAGTAGTAGCTTAGTTTGAAGAATTCAAGCATTCAGCACTCGGAAGGACGGTGATGAAGATGGAGATCCTCTACACCGACATGGAGATGGAACTCACACGGTGTCCACTGCGTGATATCATCAACAGGGCATGGCGGACACACTGGAGCTTGTGGGGCCAATTCACCTTCATTTCCTATTGAAGCGCAGCTGCTGCGCTACTGCTGTAGTTGAGCTGTTGTTGCTGGATCTGGCTGTTGGCTAACAAAATGGCTTCGCTCCTCTGCCATCCTTTTGGCCACCTTTTGCTCCACTATCTGATCGATCTATGAGAGACGAATCTCCATTTCTGCGAACCTCGCATCCGTCTCTCGCTTCGTCCTCATGCAGCTCTTGTATGTGTCGACGTCCGCTTGAAACTCGTATTTCCAAGGAACGACGCCTTTTCCTCGTGTTTGTCCCTGATGCTCGGGGTTCTGGAGTGCGAGCGTTAGCTCGTCCTTCTCTCTGTCAGGCTTGAACGAGCCCGAGGCATAGGCCTCTAGTGCGTCTTCCAATCTCCTGGCCGCTTCTTGGATTTCAACACCGAATATTACTGATCCATCGGCAGGATTAAGTGTTCCGCCGTGAGCATAGAACCAATGTTTTGATCGTTCCAGCCAGTTGGCTGTGCCCGGAACGATATCTCGCGCTTCCAGGTCGACTTCCATCTTCTCCCATTTCTGCAGTGTCTTTTGATAGTCGCCCGACCCTAGCTTATGATGGTATTTCTTCTTGGTTGCGTTGGCCTTGTTCTTTTCAATGAGGGCTTGCGCTTGCTCCCCAGTCTTGTATTGCACAAAGGCCTCCCAGTGATCTCTGAGCTTTGAAAACTTGTCAAAGTCTGGGTTCTGGCCCTTCAAGATGTATTTCTTATGTAACTCCTTCTTATAGTCCCTGAAGAGCTCAACCATCTTCTTTAACGTCCATTTCTTGACCCTTGCCTGTTCTGACTCTAGGATGGTGAATGTCTGCAGCATTGTCGTCCACAACATCTCTTTCTCTGTGTCCGGGAGATAGCTTTGCTCATCTCCTCCTATCCTTGATCGCCTCCAGTTCACAACGCTGATGGGCATATGATCCCTCACCAGCCATCCGCTGTGTGCCACAAACTTTCTTGCGGCGTCGGCTGGGGCACTTGGCCGACCGTCCGGTGCCACTTCAGTTATGACATGGAGACCCTCAATTTGCTTACTGACACCGCGTTGCCTGCATGCCCTCTTCTCTCCAACGGCTAGGGTGGCCTCATTATCCTCCTCGTTCCCCTCCTCGTTGAGGTATTTATTAGGATCCTCGTTCCCCTCTTCAATGAAATATTGGTTGCTACCCTGTGCGATCTCATCAAGGAGAAACTGTTTGTCCTCACGATCAGCCATTTGATTGTTGTGAGTTCGAGGACTTGATCAAAGAATTCTGAAAAGGAAAAAAATCATTCAATTAATACATGTATGATTCCCAATTCATAGATTTGTAAACTAGTTACACTAAATATATAACTGAAGAAAATATAGGAGAAATATTGTCGAGCTACTCGTTAACTAAGTTTAATGTCATCGTACTATATATTGATATATATATAATCAAATTATAGATGTGTATTGCATTATGTTTTTTTAATTGTAACTTGTATTTATAAGAAAAAGATTGAGTTTCGTGAGGAGAGGAGAGGAGTGGAGAGGATGACGTAAAATCCCTCGTCTATTCGGAGAGGAGAGGAGAGGAGAGGAGAGGATGACGTGAGGAAGATAAGGTGGAGAGGAGAGGATGACGTGAGGAATATAAGGTGGAGAGGAGAGCAAGTGGAGAGGAGAGGAGAGAAAGAGACGAGGATGACGTGAAGGAGATAAGGTCGAGAGGAAAGGAAGTGGAGAGGAGTTGAGAGAAAGAGAGGAGGATGACGAGGTTGATTTTATTTTTTTCCGTACAAACTATAAACTACAATGTTTTCACGGGAGGGACGGTCGGTCGGTATCACGGGACTAAAGGTCGGTCGACCGAAACACACACAAACAAACGAAGGAACGATCAAACGAACGACCGACCGAACGAACGACCGAACGATCGACCGACCGAGTTTATTTGTACGGTCGTTCGTTCAGTCGTTCGTTTGATCGTTCGGTCGTTCGTTTTATCGTTTTATCGTTCGATCGTTCGGTCGTTCATTGTATCGTTTTATCGTCCGTTCTATCGTTTTATCGTTCTCGTTCATTCGTAAATACAAAATTTTTGGTTTGCATTCACATTCACATTCACATTAATTTGATAAATACAAAATTCATATTTGCATTCAAATTAAAGTCTAAAGTCCATTCAAATATAAACACAAAATTCATATTCGCACTCAAATTTAAATCTATTCATGTATTCAAATTTAAATAAAAGGTCCATATATACATAAGTCCATTTACATTCACATTCACAATTCAAAATTCACAAGTCCATATAAACATAAAATTCACATTCGTCATTCAAAATTCATAAGTCCATATAAACACAAGTCCATTTACACATTTACATTCAAAATTTAACATTCGCATTCAAAATTTAACATATGAATTCACATATCCATTCAAAATTCAAATATATATTTCGGTCGGCATTTAAACACATGCAACGGCGGCGGGGGCTGCGGCGGCGTGGCGGCGCGCGGCGGCGAGGAGGCGGAGGCGGCGGCGACGTCAAGGGGAGGCGGGGGTGGTGTCAAGGGCGGCAGCGCGACGCGTCAAGGGAGGCGGGGGGGGGCGGCGACAACGATGGCGGCAATGGCGTCCGGACCGGCCTAAACCCTAAGCGCGCGCGGCACATAGAGAGGAAGGAAAAAAGGGGCTTTGGACTAACCTGCGGTGGCGGCGGCTGGCGACGGTGGCTCCCTGGCGACGGCGGGTCCCCGGCGATGACAATGACGGCGGCTGGAGAAGAAGACGGCGGGCGACGGCATTCTTGGGTTCGGCGACGGTGACGAAGACGAATAGGCTTGCGCAAAAACGGCTAAGTGTTTTGGATCCATCGAGGACCCTGCTATATATAGATATCAGGCTTTTTGGTCTCGGTTGAAGCCAACAACCAGGACTAAAAATATATTAGTCCCGTTTGGTGGCTCTAACCGGGACAAAAGATAGATCTTTAGTCCCGGTTAGAGCCACCAACCGGGACTAAAGATGGTGGAGCATCCATGTGGCCCTGGTAGGTGAGCATCTTTAGTCCGGGTTGGTGGCTCCAACCGGGACTAAAGATGTTATCCCGCAATTTTCAAATTTGTTTTGTCCCGGTTGGTGTTAAAACGAGATTAAATGTTTAAACAATGCCTTATATATTATTACTATTCAAATATGTTTTAAATTGTAATAATCATATAGAATTAACATTGGCCTTATTCAACAATATTTTAAATTCATATATACTTAACATATGGCATACTTGAAAAATATTTTAAATTGTAATAATAATATATAATTAACATTTTTCCTATTCAAAAGTATTTTAAATTCTAATAATATTATATAATTAACATTTTCCTTATTTAAAAACTATTTTAAATTCTAACAATCATACATAATTAACATATGGCCTATTGAAAGATATTTTAAATTTTAATAATAATATGTTATTAACATATTTCCTATTTAAAAGTATTTTTAAATTTCAATAAGCATATAGAATTAACATTTGCCCTATTGAAAAAATATTTTAAATTCATATATAATTAACATATGCCTATTTGAAAACTATTTTAAATTCCAACAATCATATATAATTAACATATAGCCTATTGAAAGATATTTTAAATTTTAATAATAATATATAATTAACATTTGCCCTATTCAATAACTTCAAATGGTTGATGAATCAATAAATTCAGTAAATTCTATAATTTACAATAAATTTAATAATTCTATCTAGTTTACATCGTTCATACAAAAATTTAGCTAAGTGATGGTTGTCCTCACGTACTTTCTTCGCACAATTGTTCCTTCGTTATGATCGTTGCGTGAGTAAGGGGTGTCCTCATCTGATAGGAGGATGCTCGGGTCAACCGTCACCACGAACGAAGGTTGCCCGTCAAACTGATCGTAATCTTCGTCAGTTCTATCCTCGACTCCCACGATTTTCCTTTTGCCTGGGAGAACCACGTGACGCTTTAGCTCATTGGACCCTTTCCCCTTCTTTGCTTTGCTAGCCATGTCCTTGACATAGAAAACTTGTCGTACATCATTGGCAAGGACGAAGGGTTCGTATGAGCATCCAACCTTGCTCAGGTCGACCGTTGTCATCCCACTTGCATCAATGGTTACGCCTCCACCACTGAGCCTAACCCACTGGCACCGAAACAGAGGGACCTTCAGAGGTCCATAGTCCAGCTCTCATATGTCATCGATGCAGCCATAATATGTGCTAGTCGTACCGTCGTATCCCACGTCATCGATGCGGACAACGCTGTTCTGATTCGTGCTCTTTAAGTCTTGGGCTTGTGTGTAAAATGTGTACCCATTGATTTCCTATGCTTGGAATGTGGTGATCGAGCAAGATGGTCCCCTCGCAAAGAAGGCTAGTTGTTGGTCAATACTCGCGTTGCCCATGAGACGTTATTGCAGCCAAGTAAGGAATGCATCAATGTGATGGCGTGTAATCTAGACATCCGTCTTACCGATGTTTTCTGAGCGAACAATCGCCAAGTCTCCTCGATGTAAGGAGCCACCAAGGAAGATTGTTGCAACACGGTCCAATGTGCTTTCCTGAACAGGTCATTGTCTATGGTCATTATTGCCTTCCTTCCAAGAGTTCCCTTCCCCCATAGTCTACCTTCATGGCTTAATTCCGACACCCTGATGGGACAAAGGTCTTCAATAAAGTTGACGCAGAACTCAATGACCTCCTCTGTTCCATATCCCTTGGCGATGCTGGCATCTGGATGAGAACGGTTATGGACGTACTTCTTTAGAACACCCATATACCTCTCGAAAGGGAACATGTTGTGTAGGAATACCGGACCGAGGATACGGATCTCTTTGATAAGGTGGCATAGGAGATGCATCATGATATTAAAGAAGGAAGGCGGAAAGATCATCTCAAAGCTGACAAGACATTGGACCACATCATTTTGAAAGTTTTCTAGTCTATCTGGATCGATGAACTTCTGTGAAATTGCGTTCAGGAAAGCACATAGCTTTGTTATTGTTGCCCGGACATTATCGGGAAGGATACCCCGAATTATAACGGGAAGCAGTTGTGTCATCAGCACGTGGCAGTCATGGGACTTTAGATTTGTGAACTTCTTATCCTTCGTGCTTATTATTCTCTTTATATTCGAGGAGTATCCAGACGATACCTTGATGCTCTCCACGCATTCAAACATTATTTCCTTCTCTGTCTTGCTCAGAGTGTAGCTGGTTGGACTTAGGTAGTGGGCTCCTTTCTCCTTTGGTTGCGGGTGAAGGCCATCGCATTGTGCCATATGTTTCAGATCATTATGTGCCTCAAGTGTATCTTTTGATTTTCCATATACACCTAGGAAGCCCAGCAGGTTTACGCAAAGGTTCTTAGTGAGGTGCATCACGTCGATTGCGTGGCGGTCGTTCAAGAATTCTCAATAGGGAAACTCCCAAAAAATTGACTTCTTCTTCCACATCACCGCGTGACCACCTTCACTTGTTATAGGTTGGCTGTCAGGTCCCTTTTCAAATACTACTTTGAGGTCTTTCACCATGGCAAACACGATATTTCCGTTGTGATGCTTTGGCTTAGTACGATGGTCTGCCTTTTGATCAAAATGTTTGCCTCTTCTCCGGACAGGGTGGCTTGCAACAAGACAGCGACGATGACCCATGTACACTACCTTCTTACAGTGTTTCAGGTATGTACATTCGGTCTCATCCATGCAATGGGTGCAAGCGTTGTACCTCTTGTTTGACTGTCCGGATAGGTTGCCAAGTGCAGGCCAATCGTTGATGGTGACAAACAGCAACCCTCGTAGGTTAAACTGTCCTTGTTTATCCTCATCCCACACGGGGATACCTTATTTCTTCCACAGCAGTTTTAGATCTTCGATCAGCAGCCTCAGGTACACATCAATGTCGTTACCAGGTTGCTTCGGGCCTTGAATAAACGACATCCGAATGTACTTCCGCTTCATGCATAGCCAAGGCGGGAGGTTGTAGATACACATCGTTACAGGCCAAGTGCTATGCCCGATGCTCATCTCTCCAAAAGGATTCATGTCGTCCGTACTTAAGCCGAACCTTAGGTTTCTTGCATCCTCTCCGAAGTCTTTAAATGTTCTATCGATGTTTCATCACTGTGACCCATCGGCGGGATGTCTCAGCATGCCGTCTTGTTGGCGTTCTTCCGCGTGCCAGCGTATCATCCTTGCATGCTCTTTGTTCCTAAACAAACGCTTCAGCCGTGGTATTATAGGAAAATACCACATCACCCTAGCAGGAACTCTTTTCTTCGAAGGTCGTCCGTCAACTTCGCCTGGATCATCTCATCTGATCTTGTATCGAAGTGCTTTACAAACCGAACATGCTTCTAGTTTCTCATACTCCTCACCGCGGTAGAGGATACAATCGTTAGGACATGCGTGTATCTTCTGTACCTCCAGTCCTAGAGGGCAGACTAACTTCTTAGCCTCGTACGTTGATTCCGGCAATTTGTTTCCCTCTGGAAGAATGTTCTTCACGAGTTTTAGTAACTCACCAAATGCCTTGTCACGGACACCATTTTGGCCTTTCATTGCAAGAATTCCAGCGTGGTACCCAACTTTTTGTGCCCTGTTCACGCTGAATACAAGGACGTTTTGTGGTCCGCCAACATACGCTCCAATTTCCGCACCTCCTTTTCACCTTCGCAGTCCCCGTACATCACGCAACATCTGACCAAGGTCATCGGCACCGTCGTTTTCTTCAGCATCCCCGCCTGCCTCGCCTGCTGTATTCTCTTCAAACCCACAGTATTGACCACAGTCCGAAATGTTGTCATCGTCTTCTTCATCTTCTTCCATTGCAACCCCCACCTCTCCGTGCGATGTCCAGCAATTGTAGTGAGGCATGACTCCTAACTGAAATAAGTGTGCATGAATAATTCTTGATGTAGAATACTCCTTCTCATTTTTGCACTTTTTGCATGGACAACATATGAAACTCTTTTGCTTGTTGGCATCAGCCACACTTAAAAAATAATGCATGCCTTGAATAAACTCTGTCGACCGTTGATCCGCGTTGTACATCCATTGCCGATCCATCTACATGAAATGCACAAAAATCATAAGGAAAATCCACGAAAGTCAAACCATTTAAATATTATTACAATAATTATATATACATATATTATTTTTAAATTAGAATTATTTTTAAAGTTCTTTTAAAGTTATAAACATAAAATTAATTAATTATTTTTGAAAGTTCTTTTTAATGCACGTAGTGTACATATTTCTAACTAATTTAACGATCTTTAAATTACCTTTTTTTCTAATCTACTATAAAATTTTCTTTATTTTTACTTTGTCATCTATTTTATAACTTTTTTTCCAAAAGTTTCTCTCTCATCATTTTTCATAAATATTTTTTGAGATAAAATTATACGTAAAAAATATCTACAAATATAACGTGCTAAGCATACTTTTCTTCCTCTTTATTTTTCCAAATAATTTTCTCAATATAATGTAATGTGCTTAGTAAAATAATTAGTCCCAAAGAAATTTTCTCTCTCTTCAATTTTGCATGACATATCTAGATATAAAAATATATAGAAATCAACCGTAAAAAGAAAAATGCTAAGCATAGATAATAAGAGGATGAAGTTGCTAACCTTATAGATAGCAAAGATTTGTGTATTATCACCAAAACAAATTCACAAAAAAATTTGGTAGCACCTCCCTCCATATACCAAAAGTTTGAAGACAACTGCGCACTGGCTCGGGTTGGAGGAAGAGAGTATACAAAGCAACTCCATGTTTAGTCCCAGTTGATGTTACCAGCCGTCACTAAAGATCAAAATTATCTTTAGTCCCGGTTGGTGTTACTAACCGGGACTAAGATCCTTGGCGCCCTGACAGGTTATGACAGGAATCTAACCGGGACTAAAGATCATCTTTAGTCCCGGTTTGTGTCATGAACCGGGACTAAAAATATTTTTTTTGTCTTGGGTACAATTGTAACCGAAACTATTGTGGATTTTGACAGATCAACCAAAGATCGTTTCTCCAGAGTAGTGTATGAGGGATTAATCTTAAGGAACATAATTAGTCATCATGCAAGAAAAAGGCATCGTCATGCAAAAAAAATCATATACATTGTTCTATCAAATTCAGATGGATATTGTACGACAATTTGGATGAAAAGAATCTCAATTAATATATTGACGGACTCAAATGCAAAATTGAATAGTATAGAAACTAAAGTTCACAAAATAGCAATATGCAGCTATCCTTACCACTAAATAGCAATATCTCTATTAGATTTTATCGATAATTGGATCATTTAAATTAAATCAAATAAATCTCAAGGCCCATTAGATGCTAAGAAAACATGTGTTTAGTTTCACATGGAAAATTATCAAGAAGATGAATCTACTTAAATGATGAAAATGGTTTACACCAATTGTAAAGTTGAAGAGAGACAAGAGGTAAACCACACGATCGCTCGTCGGGCTGGTTTTGGAGTAAAAAAACAATGTTTACATTGCACACTACTGTTGACGTAAATGTTTCGGTTGTTAATCAAATTGGAATAATCAAGGAGAGTAAATGGAAGGTTATTACACGAGTAATCAATTGTCCATCGGTCTTCCTCTTCTCTCTAGCTTTTTCTCTTCGTATTCTGGAGTAATCCTATAAAATGGATTGGTTATTCATCATTTTTACTCACCATGAGAGAGACATACAAACCTTTGAATTGAAAAACCGCTGCTACAATCTTTCCATTCCGGCGAGTGCATGCACAAGTGCTAAGAGAGCATACCTCTGGAACCCCGTCTCCCTGATTTTGCACCGAGAGAAGATGATGAATCAGGTTTTGGGGAGCATATCACGCTACTACTCGCTGGTTCCCATGAACGACTACATCGACTACTTCCTCTTTTCTCTTTATTATGGTTGTTGGAGGCGAGAATGAGAATGGCAACAACAACAGCAGTTCTGATCGCGGGAATGGCAACAATGGTTCTCATTTCACTACCATTGCAACTACTGTTGCATCACCATATGTTATTCTTCTCTTTTGTTTTTTCTGTTAATTTCGTTTTTATGCGTAAATGAGTTAGATTTGCTTGTTTTTATGGTTTACATCTGTAGTGTGTATATTTTGTGTAATCCTTATTCTTGAGAGTAATCTATCTATGTGGTTCACATTATCATGATTTATGTTTACATCCTCATTGTTTACTCTGTTTATTTCTGTATTAAATACTATGTCAAAATGGTTATATTTCCAATAATCTCTAATAAATATCAAGGTATAGTAACATTATCAGATATTTTACTTAAATCATTTCTCTTTAAAAAATGACAATACTGTTGTTTTTTCGTTGATTTCATGTGTTTCCTTCCTTTTGTCCCATACTATACCCTGTGACAGGAGATGCATTTTGTTCCCTGCAAGTTTTCTTCTTAACTTATTTATGTTTCTCTTGTTCAGAATTTTCAGTTCGTCTCTCTCACAAAATTTAAAAAATTAAGAGTACATGCATCATATTCTTTTTTTCTTTTTGGTTCATATGTACGTTTCAACCACGGCTACTTGTATGAAATTATTCCAGAACTTTCCAATTTTGCAAAGCTTCCTGACCATGACAAAATAGGATTGTTAAAAAAAGGGTTGAGCTTTGGAGTACTACTAACTTTAGCCTGCTTTGGAGTAGTGGTGATCAAGACAGGAGCTAAAAACATTTGTTTGTTGGTTAATTTGTTGGAGATGCAACAAATTCAAACTCTTGTCCACTAAAAGGTATTTCAAAAATTTTAGTAATCACCACTTCACCAGCGCGGTAGGGGAAATATATATTTTCTGCTTAACTCAAAATGTTTTTTTAAAAAAATCAATGCACAAGACTTTAAAAAGTGGAAGACCGCCAAATAATATTTATCATCTCTTTTATTTAATATGAAATATTCAATGTTTCGAAAAAAGGAACCACTAATAATAAGAAGAGCATAAAGAAGTCCAAGAGGGAGGATAAAGAAAACATAAGATTCTCTTTGGTTGTTGCATATGCTTGTACTTCTATATTTCCCATAACTAACTTCCTGACCAGAGCAGCGATGGTGATCTCTGTGATTAGTTAAAGCTTCTACTATGATTCTATCTCATCGTGATTGCAAGTATGGATGGTGCCTTCCATCTAATTCTAATTAAAATGTAAAATAAGAGCTTAGATAATTAAGTAGCCATCCATCTTTTCGTACCAGCTGTGTTCACTTGTTCTACTTCCGGCCGGAGCCACATGGATCATGGAGATGCTTTGACAAAATGGTCAAACTAAGTGAACCTTAATCTTACTACTACGTTAGACATCCCAGTTACGTTGATCTATTTGACCATGTTAACTTGTTATTTGACAATGACCTACTGCTTGCTTTCTGGGTAAGCATAACTTAACTGAGGCTAGCTTAGCCTTTTCAGGGTTTCCGGATCCAGTTATCTATGCCGGTTAAGTTACTAAGTTTGGTTGCTCCCTTCTGGCTAGAAGTAGCTAACACCAACTACATATTTAAACGCTAACGTTAATGGAAGATAAAAGCCTAGAGTGGCGGTCATTCCGGGCAGGTAAAGTACTACATCTGTTCTCGAATAATTGACAGACATTATTTATATTTTGCTTTATTTAACCGCTTCTTTTTTAGAAACAAATTCATAAATACTTAAAAATATATTATACTATCAAATTAAAGTGTACAGTGCTCACAAACTTATCCATTCATAATAATCCAAACATTTAAAACTACTTCCTCCGTTCTTCCTATGGTTTAAAATTTGTTTCAAAATAGTTGTCCCATTAGTTATCTCACATTTAAATTGTAGAAAAATTAAGTAATTTTTAAACTATTACAGAAACTAGCATGAACAAATCTAGCATATACTAGCATACTAGTACATATAAAAGTAACAGTCATAATCAAAATAACTAAAGATGCGTACCAAACGTATGCAGACTTAGGTATTACAGGAACTCGCCGCGGACATAGACGACGAAGGCGTTCACATCGAGCTCATCCTTATTTTGTAGTAAGAAAGCATAGCAAAACGAGTAGCATCATCAATCAACGTCATAAAATATGTCTTTCCATCTTTTGTCAACACACCATTCATCTCGCAAAGATCAGAATGTATGAGTTCTAGAGGTGTCAAGTTCATCTCCTTGGCCATCTTGTGAGGTTTTCATGGTTGTTTAGACTACACACAACTATGACACTTAGAACATTTGGTAATAGTGAAATTTGAGATTAAACGCATGTTGGATAGCCGAGACATTAAGCCAAAGTTCATATGACATACACGAGAATGCCAAACACTTGTATCATCACTAATATGACCACAAATATGATTTACTGACTTATTGCTAAAATCTGATAGGAAAAAGCGGAACAAGCCTCCACATTCATAGCTTTTACCAATAAACTGTCCATGCTTACACTACTAATTTATTGGACTCTAAGACTAACTTAAAATCGTCCTTCAAAAGTAAAGAGCCGCTAACTAAGTTCTTGTTGATGGAGGGGACATGCTGCACGTATCTTCAGCGCACGATCTTTCCCGAAGTAAACTTCAGATCTACCGTACGAGCAACATGAACAGTCGCATGCGACCCGTTTCCCATCATCATTGAGCCTTGGGCCCCCTGATAAGAAGAAAACATAGCTATGTCAGCACACACATGGACATTCGCTCCAGTATCAAACCACCAACTCGTAGATTGAAAAACTAAAAGTACAGTAGGTAAATTACCGTACCCGTCACCCATGGTCACTATCTTGACAGTCTTTGACCCGCTATCAACTCTCTTCCTTTTACGATCTGCACGGTCTGGGCAATCTTTGGAGAAGTGCCCCAGCTCTTCGCATGTGAAGCAGGTCAACTCAGATTTATTCTTCTCTTCTTCTTCTTGAAGGCAATACTCTTCACACCCTTATGAATTTTTTGGTTCTTCCCTTTGTTCTTGCACTGTGGGAATTTTTGGACAACATTAGTGTTGGACTATTAGTGTTGGATTGGCCCTCTCATCCTTTCTCAGAAGTATCCTTAGCCCGAGCCTTCTCCTCTACATAGAGACGTTATTAGATTTTCAACTGATATCTTGTCTCTTGTGTTTCAGAGCAGTGGCGAAACCTCTCCAAGACGGAGGAAGTTTGCAATTATGCACCCAGCCACAAACTTGTCAGGCAAACGATACTTCAGAAGTTCGAGTTCCTGGACAATGCACTATACCTCATGCGCCTGTTCCACCACAGATCGGTTGTTAACCATCCTATAGTCATGGAAGCTCTCCATGATGTACAGTTCACTGCCTGCATCTGATGCATCATACTTAGCAACCAGTGCATCCCATAGCTCTTTGACATCTGTCTTGTGTATGTACACATCGCACAGACGATCAGTGAACACGTCAAGAATGCATCCTATGAAGAGATTGTTGGCATCTGAGAACTTCTTCTAATCATCGACAAAAAACTCTTCTTCAGGTTTGCCAAGTCTCACTTCCCAGACATTCATAGCAGTAAGCCAGAGATGGACCTTTGTTTGCCATCTTTTGAAGTGCACACCAGAAAACTTTTCTAGCCTCAGTGCATCAGCAAAATCAGCCATAGTAAATTGAACAAATTTCCTATAATAAAGTTTTTGGATTGTTGAAAAATTAGGCAATTGTTTAATTAAATTTCAAATTAAATAGATCAAAACTATTACAGAAACTAGCATGAACAGATCTAACATACTAGCACATATAAAAGTAACAACCATGATCAGAATAACTAGAGATACGTACCAAACGTATGCAGATTTAGGTATTACAGGAACTCATCGCGGACGTAGACAACAAAGACGTTCACGTCGAGCCGATGCAGCAAGAAGACGCGCCAGATTGGATTGAGCAGTCACGCAGAGCGCTTCCTAAAAACCTTATCCGTTCTCTCCCGGTATAGGATCGCAAGGACGATAGTTCCAGAGACCTACTCTCCCGGTCACGGGTGCACACCGACGACGGGATAGGGTAGACTACAGCGGCGGCGTAGCAGCGAGAAACGTGATAAAACTCAGACTAGATTGATTCCAGACGACTGCACGCAGACACATATATAGCCCCGGATGACTTACGCGTCAATGCAGCACCCATAGCGGATTTGGTTAGGATTCTGTTGCATATATGGATAGGACAACCCGATTCCTATCCGATTAGGACTCTCCAAAAAATTCGCCCGAGAACAATTGTCAGCTTATCCAACAAATTAAGACACGCCCATGGCATGGCCCGACCCGACGAGCGAGCGCGTGTGGTTTTTTCTTTCCCTCCCTTATCCATGGTTTTGGGAGAAGGAGGAAAGTCCCACTATTTAAGTTGGACAACCCTACTCCAAACTAGCAAGGTGGTACTAAAATTTTCCACATCATACATGAGCCTCATTGGGCTTTTGAGATTTATTTTAGAAATTAATTGAATTACACTTAGGCTAGACCCATTGATTCGAACACAAATTTATCCCTATTCTACTCTACTCCCAGCACCCTATTGCTATCAACCATACACCATTTAATAAGAGTTATATTTTTTCAACCCTTAATATATGCTAACTTACAACGATAACTATTTAAAAAAGAAGGTAGTAAAAAACTGAGTACTTTAGGGCTTTGTATTTATCATCTAAACAAGTATTAGTATCCTATTAATTATCTTATTTAAGCATGTTTTTCCATAAGAACTCTAAAAAAAGTAGTTCCTATTTATCATCTTACCCGATTCTATAGAGCTGCAATACCTCATTTTACCAGACATGTAAGCAGAGACACAATATTAGTTATTAATTAAGGACACAACTGAAATTAATGAATGTTATCTTCCACTCACACCGAATAGAAAGTTCCCTGCAAGCTGTAATATAAATTCTTATCATGTACTGTAACTGTACGGATTAGTCCCCAGCCTTGTTAGTTTCTTTAATTAGTGGACATTGGCTGCAAAGCCAACTTTTAGTGCAACTCGAAGTACCCTCCGTCCTATCATAAGTGGACATTAATTAGCAACCATGACGATATATCAATTAATCTGTGAAGCATAATCAAACACTCAATTGTCGTTGAGATCAGATCCTTCGACAGAAAAAAAAGTAAAGACAAGAAAAGTGAGAATCAGGACGGTTTGAGTGCCATTCGACTGGGCACGTTTGCTCTTCTAGCATCCAGCATCCAAAGTACATCCTTCATTTTAAAATATAAATTAAGCTCGCATATACATGGGTTTTTTTATTTCTATAAAAATTTACATTGTAGATAGTACATGACTTTTCATTACTAATTACCCATTATAATCCTTAAGAAAAGGAAAGAGCTATGCTATGAAATAGAGCCATGAACATGGATATATCAAATAATAAGAATGCATATGAGATTCAATCATAAAACATGGTTGCTCCTGGTTGTATATAAACCCTACATCACCACTACTCCATTTGACTTTAAGTTTTTTATATGGTTTCCAAAGCTATACTTTTATCATTATTTTTTATAATATATTATAAGCTAATACAGATTTAACACCTTATAGAATTACTTTTGAATTTGAATATGAACGTAATGATATGAATGCATGAGACTAAACATATATATTATCACTTTAGTTTTTATATTAGTTTAGTTATTAGTCAAACATAACACAATACAAATGTTGATTTTTTTCTAAAAATATAAGCCCATATTGTTGGCACCTTTTTGGTAAAAGACACGAACACGATCGATTCACCTAAAGATTTGAGGTGGTTCTTAGTATGGAGTCACCAACCACTTTAATCTAACAAAAACTAAAATGGTTTTGTAGATCAAATCGGCTAGCGGAACCGATTTAGGTAAATAGATTGATAAATACTCGTCTCGTGAGCAAACGGAAGGTTTTCGGGACAAACCTACAAAGGGATGTCGCACTCTCGCAGCGGCGGTGGACGGTTTACGGCGCAAACCGACAAAGATGGACTAAACTAGGGCAAAGTAGAAAAATATGGCTGAAAAGTAAACAATATTGAAAAAATGATTCTTGATTGTATTGTATGTTGTGTTGATTGTTGTTTTTACAATTGAACCGGCCTTGGCCCTTAAATAGGGATTGGTCTTGCCCTCTACAGGCCATTCTCCACGTCCAATTCGGGATAGACACGTTTGGAAACCCGAGACATATCGTATGGAGGAAGGAAACTCGAGTATCGACGAAGTCGACTAGGTTTCGGGCTCTGCCGGTCAGACCGGCCACATGCCTCCGGTCTGACTGGCCCCACTGCCCGGTCTGACCGGCCTATACACGGTGGTCAGACCGGCCTTTCCGAAAGAAACCGGCAGATTTTCAAACATTGGCAACTTTTCCTATTTTGATTCCTAGGTGCCAATTTTGGTTATAAACACATATATTTAGAACAGAAGGAGTACTTATTATTAACTTAAAACCCACCATATATCAATGCAACCATGCCCCTACGGACCAGCATGGCGCATGCACACTGGCTTCACCATCACTGTGTTTGATCAGCATCTACACACTCGCTTAGGCTCCTTGTAGACACACCCAAGGGCCTTTGAATTAGCTCAAACGAGATCCTCTGACGTACATCAGTTGACTTTGTTTAACTGACATATGGATCGAGATGAACACACATGTCAATGATATAAAGTTAACTGACGTTACATTAGAAGAACCACTTCCATATTAGCTCACCTATCGTTGTTCACATCGGGCACCTAGCTAGTTCACCATCATCACACTCATATAGGTCCTTACTAAGCTCCACCACCAAGCTCCATGTTGACGAGAAAAATCAACACATCGGCCTGCGAGATCTGCTTAGCTCCAGTGTAGGTCCTAAAATCGATAAAACGCGGGCGTGCTAGTCAGTTTGATCCTGCCATTGACAAGATATGCAAAATAGCGGCTGACAGGCCGATAATCAAAATAGCTGATCTGTAGACAGCCGATTGTGTGATTCCAGCCGATACCGATGTCCAGATAACTCGTCGGCTGAAACCCTGACGAAACCCTTATTGGTAGCCATTAGGCAGGCTAGAGACTACGGTTCTAATCACGACTTAGTAGGTCAAACTGAATTGATGCAGCACTAAGTATAAAAAGAAACGCAATATCTAGACAATCAAGCCTTTGACTAATTCTCAGGGTGGTAGATGCCTAAGCTAATCTAATCTAATATAACGATTTAGCCGATGTCGGCAGAAACCCTAAAGCGAGAGACAGCCGATAAAGCCAAATCGAGATACTAGGACTAGATTAACAGAGACATATGATAAGACCGGCTAACCCTCCGGTGAAACATTAGCATGAACCTATCAGCTTAACAAGACTTAGATTATCGATAACAATCTAGTAGATCGGACCTAACCGATGCAGCACGAGATTGTATATGATAATCTAATACTCGATGAGCCGATAGATCTGTCTAATGTGATGGATATAACAAATCTATCTAAAGCGACATTACATTTACAGAAACATCGACTTAATCAGAATATCAAACTTAACCGAGAAAGTCCTAACTAAGCCGATGTATCTATGAACAACAATGAAACTAAAGATAGATACGATATACCTGGTCCGGCGGGACCTTGGACTTACCCCTTCGCCGGAGATCGAAGCCAATGCAGCCCCGCGTCGGGTGCCAAGTCTCGCCGGATGATGAACAAAGTGGAAAATATAAAAGGTGGCGACGCGACGAGTTGTATTGATCGAGAGATGATTTACATGAACCCCGGGCTTACATATTTATACCCATGGGCTAACAGAGATCCTAACAGATTACAAATCCAAACTTTTCTAAAGATAAAAGGAAACAAACCTAATTCTTACCAGATACCAACACACTTTCCTAAAGATAAAATAGGAAACTAACAAACTCTTCCTAATAAATAGATACAATTGCCTTTTTAGGACTCTATCCTTAGATGGCAATCCTCATGAAGCACATCATCTTGATCTGATGGTGTCTCCAATGTTGTCGTACCGGAATCGGCTACATCGGCTTGCCTTGTCCGATTTGGTATCAGCCGATGGACACCTTAGTCGATTCGGGCTCCGGGGCTTACCAAATTCTGGCGTTAACACATGCCCCCTGTTTTGGAGTATGAGAAGTCATGCTTCAAAATTATCGTTGTCTTGATCACCCCAAAACTGATTCTTCTCTTCTTCTTGACATCGGCTTGAGAGATTGCTCTTCCTCGGCCATGACTTCTTTATCAGACATTGTGACAATTATGGGTCCGTCGAGTCATGTAAAAAGAGTGCTGTCCAAAACACGGTCCCACTAAGCGTGCCAAAAATGTGTTGACGAGAAAAATCAACACATCGGCCTGGGAGATCTGCTTAGCTATAGTGCAGGACCTAAAATTGATGAAGCGTGGGCGTGCTAGTCAGTTTGATCCTACCACTGACAAGATATGCAAAACAGCAGAGCATAAATCATATCGGCCGATAGGCTGATAATCAAAATAGTCAATCTGTAGACAGCCGATTGTGTGATTCCAACTGATACCGATGTCCAGATAACTCGTCGGCTGAAACCCCGACAAAACCCTTATTGGTAGCCATTAGACAGGCTAAAGACTACGGTTCTAATCACGACTTAGTAGGTCAAACTGAATTGATGCAACACTAGGTATGAAAAGAAACGCAATATCTAGACAATCAAGCCTTTGATTAATTCTCAGGGTGGTAGATGCCTAAGCTAATCTAATCTAATATAACGATTTAGCCGATGTCGACAGAAACCCTAAAGGGAGAGACAGCTCATAAAGCCAAATCGAGATACTAGGACTAGATTAACAGAGACATATGATAAGACCGGCTAACCCTTCGGTGAAACATTAGCATGAACCTATCGGCTTAACAAGACTTAGATTATTGATAACAATCTAGTAGATCCGACCTAACAGATGCATCACGAGATTGTATATGATAATCTAATACTCGATGAGCCGATAGATCTGTCTAATGTGATGGATATAACAAATCTATCTAAAGCGACATTACGTTTACAGAAACATTGACTTAATCAAAATATCGAACCTAACCGAGAAAGTCCTAACTAAGCCGATGTATCTATGAACAACAACAATGAAACTAAAGATAGATACGATATACCTGGGCCGGCGGGACGTTGGACTTACCCCTTCGTCGGAGTCGAAGCCGATGCAGCCCCGCGTCGGGTGCCAAGTCTAGCCGAATGATGAACAAAGTGGAAAAGGTAAAAGGTGGTGATGCCACGAGTTGTATTGATCGAGAGATGATTTACATGAACCCCGGGCTTACATATTTATACCCATGTGCTAACAGAGATCCTAACAGATTACAAATCCAAACTTTCCTAAAGATAAAAGGAAACAAACCTAATCCTTACCGGAAACTAACACACTTTTCTAAAGATAAAATAGGAAACTAACAAACTCTTCCTAATTAATAGATACAATTGCATTTTTTGGACTATCCTTATATGGCAATCCTTATGAAGCACATCATCTTGATCCGACGATGTCTCCAATGTTGTCGTACCGGAATCGGCTACATCGGCTTGCCTTGTCCAATTTGGTATCAGCCGATGGACACCTTAGCCGATTCGTGCTCCGGGGCTTTCCAAATTCTGGCGTTAACACATGCCCCCCAGTTTTGGAGTATGAGAAGTCATGCTTCAAAATTATCGTTGTCTTGATCACCCCAAAATTGATTCTTCTCTTCTTATTGACATCGGCTTGAGAGATTGCTCTTCCTTGGCCTTGACTTCTTTATCAGACATTGTGGCAATTATGGGTCCGTCGAGCCGTGTAAAAAGATATGCTGTCCAAAACACGGTCCCATTTGACGTGCCAAAAATGTTTTGACGAGAAAAATCAACACATCAGCCTAGGAGATCTGCTTAGCTCCAGTGCAGGTCCTAAAATCGATGAAGGCCTGGAAGATCTGCCGACAAACTCTTCCCAATTAATAGATACAATTGCCTTTTTAGGACTCTATCCATATATGGCAATCCTCATGAAGCACATCATCTTGATCCGACGGTATCTCCAATGTTGTCGTACCAGAATTGGCTACATCGGCTTGCCTTGTCCGATTTGGTATCAGGCGATGGACACCTTAGCCGATTCGGGCTCCGGGGCTTACCATATTCTAGCGTTAACACTCCACCACCAGCGCTGACCGATGATTGGGCCTACCGCTCAGCCACCCATACATACCCGGGATACCATATCGGTGTATCGCTTTGTTGTGCATGCTTCAATGGCAGTCGAGGAGGACAAAGAGGTTTAGGGCACCACGTGGCTGGCTCCACCATCTTTAGTTTTGGTTGGTGTTACCAACTAGAACTAAAGTTTTTTTTCTTTTTTTTTAAAAAGTGTGCTCGTGTTACTAGCTTGCTTCTTGTTTACATATATATATATATATATATATTGCATATATATGTATAAATACATAACACACATATACATAACACACTACATCAAAATTATTTTTTTTCAACGCCACAAATCGAATACAACAAAATACAACAACAAAATCATCCATAAATTCACAAAAAAAATTTAAAAGTAATACAACAAAATCATTTACAAATTCATTCACAAAGTCGATTCTGCTGCGACCGTCGCCGAATTCCTCCTCGCACATCACCGGCTCCACCTGTCGCTCCCGCTCGCGCTCGCCACTGGTTCCTGCTTGCTGTTGGCTCCCACTAGCTCCCGCTCGCCGCTAGCTCACGCTCGCCGCCGCCGGTGAGGAGATGGTGCCCCATTGCCGCCATCTCATCCCCCTGCCGCCGCGAGAGCTGAGGGAAGAGGGAGAGAGATCTGAAAAAGTAAGTGTTGTATCAGTGGAGAAGATGATGCGCGTCAGGGATATATATACCCCTGGATCTTTAGTCCCGGTTGGCCTCGATCTTTAGTTCTGGTTGGTGGCACAAACCGGGACTAAAGATATATTAGTCCCGGTTGGTGGCACCAACTGAGACTAAAGATCCAATTTTTAGTCCCGGTTGATGGCAACAACCGGGACTAAAGATAATTTCTCGCTATTTTCAATTCATCTTTAGTCCCGGTTGGTGGCACCAACCGAGACTAAAGATATTTTTTTGCTATTTTCAATTCATCTTTAGTTTCGGTTGTAGCCACCAATCGGGACTAAATATAATTTTCCACTATTTCCTGAAGGCCCATAGATGTCGCCTAGAGGGGGTGAATAGGTGATCCTGGAATTTTCTTCGAAATACAACGGTTAAAACACACAGGCAATGAAACTTCCGGTACTTGAACCTCGAAACTTCCGATCAGCACAAGCTGTCCGGAACTTTCGGAGTTCTGTGACATAAAAGGATATGAATTCAAATTTATACTTTTTTTACACAATTTTATTGCTAGCAACAAAAAGATACACACATGCAATAGGTAAACAGCAGGAAGTAAAGAGATAGCACACGAGACACAAGGATTTTTACCTAAAGTTCGGATTCAAAGAATCATACTCTCCATTGAGGAACTCCGTGGAGTTGGGTCTCAATTAACCCCTTGCCTCACCAAGCAAATCCCTAGGAAGAAGTCTACGGTCCTAGGTTCTTGCCAAGAGATCAAATGACCACTAAGATCCAAATTCGATTCTCTAGCATGAACCACAAACGTGAATTGCTCTACCTAGACAACCTCCTAACGATCAGCTTGGTTTCTCACTATCCATACCTCGTTTCCTTGCGGAGGAGAGGTGATCCTTCATAAACTTTCTCGGGCCAATCCACAATTCTCCGAAAACTCACGGGAGACATCTAACTGTCTAGGAGATTGCAAGAGTAATAGGCACCACTCCAAAGTCCTGTAAGAATCACCAAGTGCTCAAGTCATCTAGCTCTTTCACTCTCACAATCCCTCCAATCACTCAAATCCCTCACAAATTTGATTGTGTGGCTCAAGAATTGAGTTGGAATGGGCTAGAACACCATGGGAGAGGCTAGGGGACTGAAAAACGAAAGTTGGATGGCCAAAAGTGAGCTGGGGACAAGGTGAGATATATATAGGTACATGATTGCATCACCTAGCCGTTACTCACAAACTCAGCTGAAATGTTGTCTGGAAGTTCTGGTCTAGGATTACCGGAAGTTCTGGCCAACACTTGGTACACAGGATTTCGCTTCGGGGTGATGAAGTCCGGAAGTTCCAGCTTGGAACCCCGGAACTTTCGATCGGCTTGCTCTGCCGTGGAAGTAGAGATTTTCCAAAAGTCGCTCCAAAAAATCTCACTCAAGGATAATCTAACTAAGAGCACTTAGATCATCTCATGGCATGAGTTTCACCCCCTCTTAATAGTACGGTTTTTCCTAAAACTCAAGATTCAAAAAATAAAACTATAAACCGTCATCGAATCTTTTCTCTCTTCTTGCAATTGATGTTGAGGGTTCACCTTTCTCAAAACCTGCACAACTAAGCATCTAGGGACTAATTCTCCTGTACACATCTCAATTAAACGCATTAGTCCCTTCACTTAGAGGGCTAGATGCACTTTTATTTCCAAATTTTTTGGTCCTGCTACGTTTAACAACCAAAAATTAAATAATTTATTAAATAAATACAAGTTTAAAACAATAATAAGTAATGCATTAAAATTTAATCAAATAGAGGTAATCCTAGACACTGCACCTCTCTATGTGCTCCTCTAGATATTGTTCCTCTTTTGCCCCTCTATTTTTCCTTTCCATCTGCTGTTGACCAAGATAAGAAAAAATTGACTTTTTATTTTTATTTTTTTATATTTTTTATTGACTTAGGAGCACACAAGAGTTAACCACAAAAAATTTGAGCCTAAAAAAGTGAAAGACATGACCGGTGAAAAATTCAGAAGACACGCTCAGAATCAAAAAAAGCTTCCGCGCTCAAAAAGGCAATCTTCTGAACCATTTTTGGGAAAAATAAAATCACCGAACGTAACTAAGCGGTGGAAAAATGCATCCAAACATTTTTTCTGATCGATTTTCATTATGAAACATCTCGATCGGAGTCCGTATGCGAAAGTTATGGTCGTTTTAAATACCGACTCCGAATTAGAGGACGAAATGGGAGCAATGCACGCAAAAACTTGTTACACGCGCACAAACTAGACGCGACGGCTAGAGTTTGATGGAAACAAAGGGGAAAACACACGAATTGGACTCTAACACGATCTAACCAGTAACAAGACCTCGACCCAAACACAAACTCGACACGGCGAACTCCAAAACTGAAATATGTGAAGGCTATGGCACGGAAGGTTCTAATGACAATACAACGGAAGGTATCCGAAGAAATGATGTTCTTATCAATATTATAGATCCCTCTGATTTGTATATTATCACGAAAACAATATATTATCACCAAAACAATATATTGAGAATCACTGGTTAATAACAATATGGTAATTTGTTATTACAATGTAATGATCAAAACTTCCTTCTATCTTTAATCATCCACCCTCACATAACACCACCCCCTTTTCAATTACAGATCCTCTCAAATTAATTTCAGGCCATGTGAATCATGCAACAAATTAATTTTATTCCCTTAAAAACCATATTTTTAACTAGCGCAATTAAAAAACACCTTCCTTCACTTTAGTCTCGGTTGGTAACACCAACCGAGACTAAAGATCATTTAGAACTTTAGTCCCGATTTGTAACACCAACCAGGACAAAAGATAAGATCTTTAGTCTTGGTTGGTGTTACAAACCGGAACTAAAGATGGCCGTCGGCCTGACAGATTCTTACAAAAATCTAACCGGGACTAAACATGATCTTTTGCCGGGACTAAAGATCCTACAAAACCATTGTCTTTTTTAACCGGGACAAAAAAATATTTTCTAGTCTTGGTTCCTATTGAAACCAGGACTATTGTGGATTTTGGTCAGTGGACCAAAGATCATCTCTCCAGTAGTGTGAGTGTGGTTGATTATTTTATACTAAAATGAAAATTTATATGGACCATTATTATTATTGTTTATATTTTGACATAGATCTACTGTCTAGTGCATAGCACATTACCAATGTCTTTCTATTCATAATTACATATTTATTAACTGAAAAGAATTTCTTTTATTAGTTATTTGGAGTACGTTTATAGTCGCACGAGAGGGACACTAGGGGCACGTACAACTCAAAGACAAGAGACCCATCTGCAAGCTATCATACAGACAGGTAAGAAGACAAATCATACAACCCGCAGAGAGGGAAGCCGTCTCTAAGCTGTTTAATGTTTCGCATGTAACTAAGATCAACTGCAAATAAATTTGTGTATACCATTGTGTTGCTATTTGATACAAAATGTATGAAACATAAATAAGAGCAACATTATTATAATATTTTTTAAAATCGTATATATAATTATAAAAAATCAATACATTTTCTCTTTTTTCATTATATCTTCACTTCTTCCCCTCTTTTCCTACCCCTTTCTTTTTTTTCTTCCGAGCTTCCCTATCCATCTATGTGCTTCCCTACACCAACTTTTGCCTGACACCGACCTCGCTGAGGTTTGTTTAGCCATGGTGTCGAGGCTGGAGTGCACCGGCGCCGGGTTCCAGCGCAGCAACGAGGGGAGCAGGTTCAGGGGTGTGAGGCAACGGTCGTGGGGGAAGTAGGCGGTGGAGATCCGCGACCAGCACCGGCGCTGTGCGCAAGTGGCTTGGCACGTTTGACACCGCCGAGGAAGCCGCGCGTGCTTGGGGGCCGAAGTCCGTCCGTGGCCTCGGCTAGGTTGCTGGTGACGCGGACGCTACAAGCGACGACGAGGTCCAGGTGGTCCCTCGCAGGTGCAGGCGACACTTGATTCCTCTCGATTTCTCTCGATTCCTTCTTGGGGACGGAGGCAACGACGAGGCAGCAGCTCGCGAACTCGTCCTGCAGCTGCTCCTCCATGATTTGGCACGGAAAAATTACCCGCGCGCTCTCTACATCTGGATCCGAGGGCGTCGTCGACTTACGGGAGACGAGGCATACAACACGTCGCCGACATCTCCACCGCCTGGGAGCATGGGTCGAAGGTCGTCTCTTTGCGAAGTGCCGGCGCGGCCGTCTCCAGCGCCTCCAAGGGTTTTTTTTTTTGAAAAAATCGTGGATTAGAGACGTCTATTATCGGCGCGTTGTATATGCCCTAATAGCCCCTTGCACTACTTAGAGCTTCTGTATATTTATTAAAAAATAGATGTTTTTCTCTATAGCCATGCCATATATTGTAAAGAATTGTACCTTAAAATTAAAATTTTCTATTCCATTTGGATTTTCTATAGGACATGTTTATCAAAAGCACCCGATATAGTACAGGGAATTCCAATAAACTATAATCAAACGCAAAGTAAGTTATTTAGTGTTTATGTCCCCGGTTTATTTGATTTTTGTCTGAAATAATTGGTAAAGTAAAAACCCTACTTGTATGAGCTTCCGTTAATATATATATAAATAAAGTTTAGATAATGTGGAAAATAGTTGATAGGACAACGTGGTTTTCTTTCTGTAGCCACCTTATACTTTAAAAAAATTAACCATGAAATTAAAATTTATATTCCATTTGTATTTTCTATATGACATATGTATCAAAAACACCTGATATATGTAGGTCATTACAAACCATAACCAAATAATAGAATAAATCGTTTAGTGTGCATGTCACCAGGACTGTTCGATTGTCACCCCAAAATAATTACAAAAGAAAAATCTATATGCATGACTTGATTTTTTTTGATAAATTTGTGGGTATAAAAATGAATCATAATTGGATATGTAATTTAAAAGCTATCTTGTATTAGGATCTAATTTAGCTACACGTGTTTGTAGATTAATCTATGATAGCATAGTCTATATTTTAATTTTTTTTCTAATATTTCATGCTCATGTGCCATATTTTTATAATAAAATATAGCTAATATCAGTCTTAAGATGTCCGCTTAATTGTGAAAATACTACTATTCAATTAGAATTAGATAGATGATCCAATCATAGTTTAGTTTATTTGAACACTATTTTTTTCCATAGTGCCGTACTTAAGTAGTGGTCATTGTTTTCTCCTCAAATTGTTATATTCTTTTTAATTTAGGGGAGAGTGCATGAGGATTGGAGGGAAACCATCGTATAAAAAAGAAAACATGGGAGAGAAAGAGTACATTAAAAATCTAATAATTTGGTTGGGTGGTGTTTTTTCTTTTAATCTGATGGTTAAAAATGTTGGGCTCGTCGGTTAAAGCGAAAATCAATAGCTAGATGTTTTGTTTTTATCACATAATTTTTAGGATTTATCTAATTTATTAGAGCGTCACTTGGTGATTTAGGGTAGGCCTAGTGGCGTTTTTAGGATTATTAATGATTTTTTAGTATATAATAAATATGTATTTCATTTTGTTTCTTTAGCACATAAGGTTTATTATTTTTTAATAAAAACATAATTAACCATATAACTAGTACTTTTGATTTTGAATACAAATCTGATAAGTTCAATTTCATGTAAAAATATATTCAAATAAAGTATCCATTGGTCAAAATATTATTTTAGGAAAATAATATATTTTATATTTTAAAACAAAGTGAGTACGCTACGAAGGGAAATAAGCAAGCAGCCCTTCAAACTACACACACTATTTTCCTTAAACAACATATAATGATTGATTACTCCCTCCTAACATGAAAAACATGTGAACACCATCTCTTAATTAAAGTCAAATCCCGCATATAGTCAAGCAGTAACTTGTTTTTTTTGACTGGCATGGATTATCTATTTATTTATCTACAGTGTTCACACTGCTGGAGAATAACACATTTGTCTTGGTTGACAACCCCTATAGTTCCGGTTGTCAAACCGGGACTACGAATCCAAAACTAAAGATCGTTATCTTTAGTCTCGGTTCAAATAATCGGGACTAAAGATGCATCTTTAGTTCCGGTTAGAGCCACCAATCGAGACTAAAGATGACGACGTCATGTGGCTGGATCTGCGCATACCGTAGGTCATGGAACGGCACTGCCATGGAGGACGCCGACGCAGGGCCATACGGTGGAGGACGGGACAAAACCAGTAGACGATGATATATAAAATTACTATACTATCCATACTGCTTTTCGGTCCTCTCAATTCCTCCAGGTTCTCTTGAGTTTTTTATATTTTTTTATCATTGGATCTAAAGCGATGTACAAACCTAATTTTTTCAACCATCGTAAAAGTTCTATTTAGTTATATTCATCCAAACTTGGTAGCAATAATCTGCACGGGAAAATTTTCTTTGCGACGACGCAGAGTTAAAATTTCTATTAATCTATAGAATAAATCAAAGAAAAATATGACAAAGAACCAAACTATTGCCTTATAAATCTTGGCATGACTGAATATCTGAAACTAAGCACCGCATGCATCAAACCAAACACCTAGATTTCATTTCAAGTTCAGAAGTACGTAGTAGACTTTTAATTTTGTTACTACAGATGTTTATTACCGAAGGCAACAAATTTATTAGTAATTTCAGACAGCACAAACAGGTTCCAGATTCCTTTCACACACACTTGCAAGCTACTCTATATAAAAAGCCCTCCACTTTGAGCCTAGATAAGCTTAATTAGCTCTCCTAAGCCGCTGACAATTAATATAACCCTACCACCCGTCCACCACCACCGAGCTGAGCTAGCCATCAGCCATGGAGCACCACCACCTGCTGCAACTGTCGCCGCCGCCGCTGCCGGCGGCGCACCTCATGATGAGCCCAGGCTGCTTCGACGTCGGTGACGGTGGCGCCGGCGTGTTCGCCGATATTGGTGGCGACTGGATGGAGGACCTCATGCATCTCGGCGAGCTGTTCGGCGTCGGCGTCGGCGGCGACGATGATAAAAATGCCGGTGTCGACTGCGCCGTGGGTGGCGGTGGTGACGATCAGATGCAAGAGTGGCAGAATTGCGAGGGCGGCGGCTCGCCGGACCAGCCCAGCTGCGGGGACGGTGACGGTGATGGCGACGTGAGCCCTCGTGATGGGGAGCTCAACTGCCGCGACGACGGCGACGGCGACAACTCGGCGACGAGGAAGAGGCGGGACCGGTCCAAGACGATCGTGTCGGAGCGGAAGCGGAGGGTCCGCATGAAGGAGAAGCTCTACGAGCTCCGAGCTCTCGTCCCCAACATCACTAAGGTCAGTGCTTGCTTCCTCTCTTGTCGCGTTCACGACGACGACGGCGAGGACGCCATGGCCACCATGCCAACATGGGCTTTGCTTGCGAACGCTTGCAGATGGACAAGGCGTCGATCATCGCCGACGCGGTGGTGTACGTCAAGGACCTGCAGGCGCACGCCAGGAAGCTCAAGGAGGAGGTCGCCGTGCTCGAGGCGCGCCCGAGGCCGCCGTCCGCCGCCGTGCAACGGCCGCAGAAACAACCACGCCGCGCGGCGCCGGTGCTCCGCCAAGAAGATGGCCGCCGACGCGCGGTGGCTGCCCTGGCGAAGGCCGCGGCGGCACGCGACATAGACGAGGCCGGGAGCAACGGCCCCGCCGCCGCCGTGACAGCGGCGCACGGCGCGAGGGTGACGCACGTTGGCGCGGCGCAGGTCGGGGAGGGCCGGTTCTTCGTGACGGTGGAGTGCGAGCCGGCCGCGGCCGCGACCGCGGCAAGAGGAGGAGGCGGCGGCGTGGCAGCGCCGCTCTGCGCCGCCGTGGAGTCGCTGTCGTGCTTCACAGTGGAGAGCTCGAGCCTCGGCTGCTCGCCGGACCGCGTCGTGTCATCTATCACCCTCAAGGTACGTCACACCTACACATAACTGCTGCCTCCGTTTCATCATATTATAACTTGTTTTGTTTTTTAAATCAATCTCTTTTAGCCTTTATCAAATTTATAAAAAAATATATCAATATTTTCAACATAAAAACTATCAAAATATATTCAATGTCAAATTTAATAAAATTTAGCTTATTTTCTATAAACCAAATCAAAAGATTTAACTTTAAAAAGTCAAAACGATGAAAAATATAAAACAGATAGAGGTAACTATGCTACATCAATTAACTACTGAGTTATAAAAGCTATTTTACGGACCTCAAGCAGGTACTGGTTTCGGTAGCTCCAGTGACTGGAGGAATCAAAAGTTACGAAGTACTCATAAGTTAATCCGGCACTTTATTTTGTATCGAAAAATATTAGCACTATTCGCCTAAAATTTAATTTTTAAAGAAAAAAAGTTAAGATTGAATTAGAGATTTTGTGGTAATACAATTCATGCCAATATATACCTTTTTATATGTTTTTATGAACCTAAACCGGTTTTCACATTTTTTTTGTTGGTATGGTTTTCATATTTCTCTATTATGTAATTATTTCTTTAGGATATGTGGATTAACCGCTAATTACTTTGTGGTGTGTGTAGGTTAGTGAAGCAGAGGAGAATGTGTCGACGATCAGCGAGTGCACAGTGAAGCTCTGGGTGATGGCGGCTCTTCTCAAGGAGGGGTTCCGGCCGCAACCGACGGTCGAGATCTCCTGATCCACCCGAACCGGCTCATCTCCACCCTTGGATTTCATCACCCACGCTTTCTCTATCGATTTTTTTTATTTTTTCAACTTTTTACATTTTTAATTTTAAAAATAATCTCTTTCAAAACTTAATTTCAAGATCTGAACCTTTTGGTCACATCGCCGTGGCAAAATAACACTGTCACGTCGGTTTGGCTAGCGTGATAGTGTTATTTGGTCAGTCGGTTTGACTGGCGTGATATTGTTATTTGATCACGTAACTTTTGCTAGTGTAGCAAGACAAAACTGTCGTGTTTGTTGTGTGTGACTTGTCAGTATTGTTTTGTCACGTAAGGCGGATCGGCGTGGCCAAAAGGTTTAAATTCTGAAAATAAGTTTTAGAAGAGTTTATTTTAAAAATAAAAAATAAAAAGTTCAAAAAAATAAAGAAAATCTTCTCTATCCCTATGTACTACTACTGCTCTTTCATGTGTAACATCCTAACAAATGTTGTGAAGAGTACATTGGGAGGTTGAGTGGTTAATCAGGCCGTCCACGCCGATCGAATGGCAAGTGTGTATCACCTAATGTTTTTGAATAAAGAGTGGTACATGATGTATACATGCTGTATTTTGGAAATTAGATCATGAACACATGCTGTATTTTTCACGGTTAAGATTGTGGTGAGGGAAAGAGTAAGTGTTAATTAATAATCTCGTTTCTGCAACCAAACCCTCTCTTGGGACTTGACATGTGTATGCATCTCCATGGAGATTTGTTGCAAATTTGACTCTGGTTATTGTTCTCCTTAGTTGAAAAAAACCTGATTCAGATAAACTTTGACAAGAAATTAGGAAGAAAAGAAACATACGGCAAGATGTCACCTGAACCAGATGTGTATGTGAGTACTAATGGTACTTAGATTATCAGTAGGGCAGGTTTAGAAGTAACCATCTCTAATTGGAAGTGAAGTTAGGCCATTCCCAGTGGTAATTTCATAGTAGTTTCATACACATTAAATACACTGTCACATCAGCTCATATGATAACATGGCAGAAAATTTAAGAGGAGAGAGATGGAATGGGTTTCATCAGGATGAAACTCTGTATACAAAGACTATGAAACAAGATAAAACTAGCACTAGGGACTACAAAGTTTCATCTCATCTCATCACGCCCAATTATATATCTTGCAATTAAATGATATGCCCAGTCTATGAAACCGTGAAATGAAACTTTGCATTAAAAGAGAGTGTTTTTTTTATCCACTCAAACATTTGTTATTGACATGTTATGTTTGAAAACCGCAAGATGAAACTTCTCACTGAGAATAGCCTTAGTGGCACAACCAATCATTAAATTATGAGTAAATTGTATCTATATATACTACACGAACTTGAGTGCAAATGTGTAATTCAGTGCAACAACTTCGAAACTGTTCCGAAGAAAACTACACATGGGTCATCCAATATTTTTTTAAAAAAATCAGACAGTCAAATTTTAGTTGACTACCGAGTAAAACATTAAGTTATATATGGTAAAATAAAAAATTTTCCATTAAAATATTTAAAAATTTTGTGAAACATAGTAAAAATATATGTCGAAACATATCGTTATCACATATATAAAACCATGAGTTTTAACGGTTAAAAACATATTTTTTTTTTTATTTGAATATATTTATGGGATATTTTGTTATAAAAGATTTAATTACGTTGAATATGATCAAATCATAAATCAGATAAATCATAGATCAGATAAATAGTTTAAAAAAATATTTTAAATGTTGTTAGCAAGTGGAGAAGAGCAAGATAGAAGCAGGTAGTTGCGAGAGTCTGATTGCTCGGTCGACTGATCCGAAGCATTCTCCAACTGTTCTTTATGAATATTTAGACAGATTATGGCCGATTGCTTATAGAATGAATTAAATATTATATATTACAAACATAATCCTCCTTCCATTCCATTTCCTTTTGATCAGTGTCTAAGCAAAATGAAAATACTGTCATTTGATCAGCATATAAGTTGGTTGCCTGTTCAGTTTCCATGTATTTGTTTGATTTGCACGCAGTTATTATTTTCCTATGCAAGACGGTGGCTCTTTTTTAGTTTGTATGGATGGCTGGCCAATTAGATCGCATGCAAGAGAAAAGGAACAGAGTGAGTCTTTGCGTCATAGTATAAATGATTAGAGATCAAAAGGAATGAAGGGAGTAGATAAGTATCTTAGACCAAATTATGTAAGCAATGCTAGTGTAGAAAGCTTTCAGAGAAATCGTAGTTTGAGAACCGTGATACGTATAAGTCAATAAGCTGAAAAGAACGAGCCGTAACTGGGTGCAACAACATATGCATAGTGTGTGAGAACCAGGAACAAAATGGTCCCATGTGGATACTCTGGTCTGATCACTTTCACATTGGCTAATCAGGTCAATTGGTGATGACTCCTCCCTATAAGCAAGTAGGAGGTACTCCTTCTAGTCGTAAATATATAACGTCTAGAACAATATTCGATCAGACTTTTACCTATTAAATCATAATTACATAAAGTGCATGTGTTCTCCAACTTTTATGTCTCTCACAACATATGAAGATTATGGCAATCGGATACTCACATGGCAAGCTTATCCGACTGGAGATAGGGATAGGTTATGCCTGTCAATTATGTAAACCAACTATGATTTAGATATTACGTTGCCGATTAGATAAGGCAACGGCTCATAGTCACGGTTTGGTAAGGTTGAGGAAACCGACTTAGAGTAAGATAGAGTTTCCGACTTGTAAGCCCGTCTTCCAAGACTATATAAGAGGGGTGAGGGGCGTCCCTTGAGGGATATGAGATATCGGCTTTAGATCAGACATATCAGATTTCATATGCAACACAAGAGCCATAGATTTTGAGATCAATAAACGCTCGGCGGATCGAATCCCCAAAACAGGAGTAGGATATTACCTCACGAGAGGGCCTGAACTTGTCTAAACCTTGTTTTCCACCTAACCCATTGTGCTTGGCGATCTTGACTGCACTCCCAAATTTCTATTGTCGAAACCGAGTTTCGACACAACAGTTTCACAATTTCAGACCATAATAATAATAATAATATTTGTGGTATAGATTATAAAAATCAACTTACCAAATACCCAAATATCAAAAGCTTGTTGCGGTAAATGAGATTATCATAATCCACCGCAATGTCAAACTGAGCATAGGACAATTTGACCGTGCCCTAGCTTTAGGACCAAGCCAAAAATGCTCAATGTTCTTTTTGGCTTATCGAAGGGAGTTACTTCACATACTACCCAAACTATTAAATGAGACAATTTTTAGCAAAAAAATTTCTATATATAAATTTCTTTAAAAATCAAATTAATCTTTTTATAATAATATTTAATTAATAATATACTAATGACATTTTTCGCTTTGATTGTGCCCTATAAGCTAGCTTAAGACAACCTCTATATGGAACCAGGCCAACCTTGCTTTCTGTAAGAATTGCTGGAGTGGAGCTAGGGTGGATAATAGAGCTTGAACATGAACAAAGAGTCAAGTGACAAGTGGACACTTTGCCTTTCTTCGAAATTGTCCACTTGTCACTTGGCTACCCTCATTTTTCTCATCTGAATTGTTGTGAAGGTTTGTCTTCCTTAACTACTTGCATGATGTCCAGCTAAAATAAAGCAATGTTTTCTTATATAGCTCTAGATCCCAAGTGAATATCTTATGTAGGCATATAAAAGTTGAAGTCATAACAAACATCGGATAAGAGTTAGATTGGATATGTAAAAGTTGTGGCATCCTTTGGTATGCAAGAATCTATTAATCTAAAACATTGCATTAGAATGTCACGACATGTTGAATTGGTCCCTCTGTTTTATACTATAAGTCATTTTGACTTTTTCTAGTCAAATTTTATAAAAAAATTTAGCAACATCTATAACATCAAATTAGTTTAATTAAATATACACTAAATATATTTTGATAATATATTTGTTTTGCGTTGAAAATGGTATTATATTTTTTTTATAAATTTAGTCAAACTTAAAGAAGTTTGACTAGAAAAAAGTGAAACCGACAAATAATATGAAACTATGAAATAAAACATAGTGATGAGGACATCAATACTACCGATACATCCACGTCTATACGCGTACAACTTCATGGTCCTATTACCCACGCTCGTGCACATCACCCACGCTCGTGCACGTCATCTCAACTATCAGATGAGTTTATTAATGAGTTTATGTTTATCTTATTTATGTCCTGAAGACGCATGCATTCTTGTTTTACTTAGGAATGACGGAGATGATAAAAAGGGGAGAGGATTCTCGTGGACTGGATTCGGACCACATAACAACACCAACTTGTGACAGCCACTACGACTTCATACGGACTTCGTTTTGGACGTGCAAGTACTTCATGGAAAGCTTGTCTATATCTATTCTAGAGAAGGTTGCAATCATTGTTTTACTACAAAGACCTTTTTCTGTCCATAGTATTGCATCATCTTATTTGGGTCCAATGGGCTATGTATTAAGTTGAGTCCATAAAGGACACGTTTAGGGTTACGTTGACGACCCCAACTCGTCCCCCCACCTATATATTTCTCTTAGCCGCCATAGATCAACTCGGATTTTGTTTAGATCAAAGTTTCGCTACTTTGCCGTGTAATCCCGTGATCGGTTAGATCATCGGTTTGCTCGTTTCAGAACTCCACCTTTGATACTCTTCCCGATATAATCATATATTTTTATTCCGTAATTTGAGTTGCTCGTTCATCTTATTTTTGCTAGTTCTCAATTGCTTACAGGAACAAATACCCTCGTGATTGGGCTGACCATGCATTCATCGAGATTCACGACTGTCTCTGGAGTTGGTGTAACGATTGCTAAGACGCAACGTCCCTGGATAGTTGTAGTCGAATTGCTAATGTCACTCCATTCAATCGATTTATCCTCTTATCGAAAGATCGGGATACCCTCACGTATATCACATAAGGTTTGCTAAAAGTATGTTTTTGGATGACTCAAAGAAAAAATAGGAACTTTGATATTATATGTTACTCCAGGAGAGAGATATTGCATCAGAATTCAGGAAATACAAACCATGAGCTTCAAGCTCATGTTTAAAATCCTATGAAATTGGCAAATTTGGCGACTCCAAATCCTATGATCCAAACAAGTCAAATAGGAAATTTCCAAAGGATCCAAATCCTCCATTTTTTGTTCCCATGAAATCCTTCCCGTCCAATGGAGTCATGAATCTAGAGCGCTACTAAACACCAATGACTAAAATTTGAATTTTGATTTGGAAATATTTTTTTCCATATTTCTTAAAATCCGATCAAATTTTGAAATGAATGAGTCCTAGGGCCATATATACTTGTGGATGGCCCAAAATTTGAGCTACTCCAATCTAAAAGTATACATATGCTCAGTTTGATTGTTATTGATAGGTGAATAAACGGCAGATTATCTAATTTTATGGTGATATTTGAGTTATAAACAAATGAATTAACAAAAAAAAGTTGAAAGTTTGTTTTAAGAGAAACATTCTAAGCAATTTTTGTATGGAGTAGAAAATTTCTTTAAAAAATATATCGTAGTTTGGAAACGTCCCATGATAATCGATAATTTAGAAGATGAAAAGAACTGGGCCATAGATGAGCCCATATTCCGGCCATTTGGAACCGACTAAACCGAGGCCCTTAAGTATTTGGGTTAGGAATTTTTGGCATTTTTAATTTTTTTAAAGATTTACAAAAATAACTTCCAAGTTCCAAAAATTACAAAACTAATCTCCTCCCGCCCTCCGGGAGGGCGTGAAGGAAAAACGCCCTCCTAGAGGGCGAAAAATCCGACGTGGCGACGGCCGTGGGGGCCGTGCTCGCGCGCGCGTGGCATATTTGCAGGCGGCCCCTTTCCCGCCCTTGGGAAGGGCGTTTTTTCACTGTGCACGGGGGCCGCCTGTAAAAATGCCAGGGCGGCCGGCGTTTTTGCAGGCGGCCCCCTTCCCGCCCTTGGGAAGGGTGTTTTTCACTGTGCACGGGGGGCCGCCTGCAAAAAGGCCGGCCGCTCTGGCATTTTTGCAGGCGGCCCCCTTCCCGCCCTTACCAAGGGCGTTTTTTCACTGTGCTTACAGGGGGCCATTCCTGCCCTTCCAGAGGACGTTTTATGCCCAAACCCTAATTGCCCTGATTGACATCGACCCACTCTCTCTCGTGTTGTTTGAGATGTTATCGTTGTATTTTGTGCTAATATAACAAATCCATTGAATTTGTGGTATTGTTGCAAATGTAACCGTCTTCGTGATTTGTCGTATTGTTTGAAATGTAAATGTTATCGTCGTAAGGATGCAAATGTAAATATTGTTGCAAGTGTAAATGTTCGAGGTATCGTACATATGTTGTTTGCATTACCTGTGAACATATTGTTTTAACCAAGTTAACTTAGTTGCAATGGTTAAGCAGTTGTTTGTCACAGTGTTACATAACCCATTAGGTACGGATGATACAATACAACTAACTCGTCCCCGACGAGTGAAGGCTCGGCTACCTACGAAACCGTTCAAGGGCGATAAGCTTGTCATCAATTTTCTCTTTCCTTCTCGGCGTTGTACTCCTTTTGAGTTTCACATTCAGTTACTTTTAGGCCGTTATATTGAGGAATGACATTGTCGATCCACCTAGTGAATCCACACCTTCTTTGAATGCCCCGGTAAAGAAACACATGTAATCGGTTAGAGAGCCACTAGAGCGAAGACATTTGCATAATTGATAAAATGAAAGACGTACAACGAAGTCGTTGTCTAAGTTGGGGCAAATGAAATATCTCCGACCATATGTTCGTGGTTCAAATGAGGTAGCCATCTTGCAACGATCCCTACAACCGCACATAGGACGCTCCGACCATTTAGGGAAACCCAGTGGGTTGTTCCTCCAAGCTAAGCTTGCGATTTCGACGCGACGTTCATACTCCATCCAAGCCTGAATGAATTGTTCACGACTCGGGTTGTGTTACCGTCGACCGATCGAAGCGGGTTTAACCGTATCGATCCAATCTTTGTATGCACACCGACGTACATCCTCCTGGTTGCACATTTTTTATGGTGGGAGTTAAAAATGGAACAAGCGAAAAGGTTAAAGAAAGAAAAATTATACTCACGACAAAATCGTCATCCGCAATCTCGGGACACACGAAGCATCTTTGTCCTCTAGTTGCTTGTCTTATGGATCTTACCACCGGCAACGTAGACCACGGTGGCATTCTGGGCGTTCCCCGCCATGTGGGTAGTGCCTGATCCATAGGCCGTCCAAAGCTTCGGCGCGAACTCGACGTTGGTACTCGCCTTCCGTTGAAGGTAGTCTGACCTTGTTTCGCTAAGTGGGTAGTAACGTGTTCCGTCGGTTCGTGGGTTCTCCGTATCTATCCACTCAACGAAGTTGCACACCCGACGATATGCCCGCATGAGGTGTTAACATGATGTACAATCAAATTAGCGTTTCACGTGTGAAGATTTTGTAGATGAAAGCGGTGCGCGGTAAGCCATACCCGATCAATGTTGGCGCATTGGAAAAATCGTCTCCCCCGGTTTCAGCGAGGAGGGACGACGTAAGTATGCACCATCTCCACAATGGCATAACGGACGGTCACACCATGGTGGAATAAAACCGCTCAAAGGATGGAGTCGCCGGTGGAGACGCTCAAGGAATGAATGATATGAAGATCTCATTGCAGGAGTAAATGTAGAAAAGAGAATGCAGATTTGAAGAGCTCGTATTCGGATCTTGGCAATATATAGTGCAGGGAGGTGAAGGTTCACATCTATGTATCGTTTATGTCTGTCACGGGGCAACAGCTGATCGAGACGTATCGTGTAGGATTGTCACGGGGCAAAAGTTGATAGCGACGTATCGTGCAGGACTATCACGGGGCAAAAGTTGATAGCGACGTATCGTGCAGGACTATCACGGGCAAAAGCTGATAACGATGTCTCGTGCAGGTCTAACTGGGCCGAAAGTTTTTTGGTCGTTAGTAAGAGTATCATGCAGCGAACGATACGGAAGGATCTCGTGACATGTGAGTGCGACGAACAGACATAGATATATACAAACATCAAACACAAAATAAATATTTACAATTTGTACAAACTGTTGCACACAGCAGCTACTGACGAGGCCTCTTACCCCTATCCCTCCTAGGCTGTGCTCTGACGTGCCCCTGAGAGTACGTCAGCCTGTCTAGGGGCACGTCACGACTAGCACGGACATCCGGCGCGGGCGTCTCCTGTGGCGGGTCCTGGCTCTGCGGTAGAGGTGCTCCACCGAGCTGAGAGGAGGCGAGTACGTCCCGATCTGGGTCCTCCAGGTCGTCGAAGTCGTCACCCATACCTGACCCCCCTCGTCGCCTCCCCCGGACCCGCCCGCCTCGCGTCGACGAAGTCCCCGACCGGAAAATCCCCGCCGAGTAGAATCCTCCCGTATGTAAGCAATGTGAAGCATCGGTGACTTAAACTAACACGTGTGAACTAATCATCGGACGACGCTTGCTCACCTCCCGCTGAGTGAGGGGACGAGGAACGGAGGATCCGCTCGCTCCAAGCAAAGCTCGCAGTCTTGGGCCGAGTAGCGAAAGGCCGAGGATCGACGATCCACTCGCGCTGCCGTATCCCCGCTCGGTAGCGTCGGACCTATGCGACATTGGGTTTGTTAGATCACGTTGTAGGGTTGACACAATGAAAATGAGTGGAACTAACTGTGGAAGCACCAGCGCGTGTGGTGACCATCCGGCACTGGACCGCGTGGACGAGGACCGTAACACCCGTGGAGGAACCGCGTCGACGGCGAACGACACGAGAAGATCCGCAAGATCGAACGTGCCGTCGTCTGCATCCGCCGGAAGGTCATCCTCCGTTCCACCTCGTTCGGTGAATGCTGCGTCCACCTCGGCATCACCGAGTCGATTTCGGCATTCAATGCCCGTGCGGCGTCGGCCTACAAAAATCAAAACAAGTTAGGTTTTTCGCTCCAATAAAAAACATAATGACGTACAAAGGCTTTAATGCCGAGAAATCATGACGTACCCCAACGAAGTAGTCCGGTCTCGGTGCCGGGGTAGGTGTCCGTGGATCTTCGGTGTTGCCGCTGCGTGGCCGGTGTGAAGGTAACTTGCGGACGCGTCCGTGGTAGGTACCACCGAAGGTAGGCGGTGTAGTTCTCCTCGGAGTGGGCGTAGATCTCGCCGATCACCTGGCTATCGGGCTATGCCCGCCCACGTATTGCTGCATACGTGGTTCCCAGAGGGAGCCTCCCTGCTGTCCCCGTCGAGACAACCTGCGTATACAGCAAAGCCTTCGACTATAGTTCCATTTAATTTGACACAATAGTAGTACATTTAAAATAGAAATACTCACCGGTGGTCCCGGTGGGGAACGGCAACCGTACGTCTACGGGAATCCCGGCGCAGTCCGAACGCCTCATCACTCGGCTGGGCGTGAGGCTCGACGGTGATGTCGTACACCATCGGGATCAACGTCATCCGAGGCCGAGTCGCGCGTGCACAACGTCGAGAGGCCTAGAGGCGCCCGAGCTGCGACCGCCTGCTGCGTGTACGGCTCCCAGACAACGTCGTACGGCTGGAGACGATCCAACTCGAACACGAAGTCCGGGTAGCTCCGTCTCACTTGAGCGTGGGCGTAACGACGCTGCGACAATAAAAAAATCAAGTGGTTACAAGTTTTGTTCAACACAATTTAAATATTTGAAAGAAATATGACTTTGTATTTACGTTGCGTCGAAACCAGTACGAACCCATAGTAGGCCCGTCGGCCGGGTTCTCGAAAGCGGGCGCTACGTCGTACGGAGAGGTGTCGACGACTGGTCGGCCGATCACGAACCGCTCCGCAGCCCACAGCTGTAAGAGAAGGGGACAGCCTGTGAAGATCGCTCCCGGATCTGTCTTCGTGCACGCGTCGCACGCCCACGGTAGGTGGCTGCGAGCACCGCCGAACCCCAACTCCACCGAGGCACGAAGCCTATCTCCGCGTCCGCTATCGACCGGGCGTAGTGGATCAGGCCCCTCTCTGCAGTGTTCCCCGACGTGTTGGTGAACATCACCCAGCCGAACAACCAAAGAAGGTACGCCTCCAACGAGCGTCGCACGGAGTACTCGTCGGCGTCGGGGTGGAGCTTGTCGGCCTACAAAGGAGAAAACCATGTTAACAAACATCAGATGTAATGAAAAATACCGAAGTCTTCAAGTTAACTTACCGTGAACCGCATAATCCAAGTCTTCGTAGGCCGGTGGTCGCGTAAGGGTAGATCGACGAACGACTAGGAGCCCCGGTAGCCTCATCACACCGAGCAAAGCGTGCGTGATGTCCTCCCTCCATCCACCAACACCGTCCATAGGCCCGACGCCTCTCGGCTAGTGGTAGCCCTAGCGGTAGGAGACGTCTGCGGCGTCGGAGCCATCTCCCCACAAGGAAGATGGAAAGTGTGCGTCTCAGGACGCCACCGATCCACCAAAGCAGCTATCAGGGACCGGTCCGCATCCCACCGTCTGGCCTGGTCGTGCTCGTGGGTACGCGCCTCAACAAGTCTCGAGAGAGCGATCGGGCCGGACTCACGTAACTCGCATATCATACACATAGTGTAATATTAGTATCAAGCATAGTATTCCGCAATAAGTGATAAGAGTTTGAACGTACCGGACGTGTCGCGGATCGACATGCAACAACTCGCGCGACGGCCGTGGACGAAAGGTGGTCACCGAGCACCACCGCACCGTCGACAAGTCACGACTCGTGCGCCCCGTCCACCCGTCTCGAAAAGCGCCGGTGTATCGTCCGCCATACCCGCATGAATACATGAAGCACACAATAAGCAATTTATAAGAAAAATCAAAACAACATGAATACATGACATAAATGGTCCATTATATCTCAACATAAAAAAGTTCACGTCTTAATTCAAACTAACAAACACAACAAATAAGTATCACAACAACAATAAAACAGTTTACGTCTCACAATGATAAATATTACACGCACGACAGATGGCAACAACATGACAAATAGTATAAATATCAAATCACCACTAGATTGAAAAGGAGCAAACAAAATAATCAAGCCATTGCATCTCCAGTGGACGACGTAGTCGCTGCACGAGCACGTCTAGGACGTGGTCGCCTCGTTGTTGTTCCTTCTCCGGATGGACGGCTACCATCGGAGGGCCGTCCGAAAGTCCCGAACCTTCGACGGTTGAAGTTTCGAATTCTTCTGGACATTTTTGTATGTATGTCCGCGCTCATCGCATTTGCTGCAACGTAGGGTCCTTCCCCCGGCCTCGGACTCGTCCATGTCGTTTTTGATGCGTCTCGACTGACGACGTCCCTTTTTCATCCTTAACTTCGATGGATCTCGGAATGTAGAACACTTGTGGCCGCAGTGTTGTGTACGATCCAGATATCCCAAAACCATATATCTCCTCCTTCCACGTATAAAAAATTGATTCTTTCCCGTAGTACGGTGACACATAAATATCGGAACTATGCCGCAGTCCCCAGTGCGGCAAGGACGTGTGAGCAAGGCGTATGTCTAAGCTTCGGCTTCATACAACTGCAGCTACAACCACCATCCGCATGAAGCACACATTCCCCGCACTTGAACACGGTTGATGCCTCGCCTTCTCCCGTCGACACACATGATCTCGCATCAAGAACTTGGGTTCCTTGGGGATTACTCGTGCTTCATAGCCTTCTAATTTTGTCTTGCATATATTTCATCACCACGTTGCCAAATACAATTTTGTTATCGACCATTAAAGGGGATATTTTCTTAAATCTATCCCTAAAATATGCTGCGTGCCATGAAGGATAAATTCCACAATACCCACCAATGGAAGCCCCCTAACTCCTCGCATCACCCGGTTGTACACCTCGGCCAGTTCGTTGTCATTATACCATATCGAGCTCCGTCGGTGTCATACAACAGAGACCACTTTTCTTTCGGTTCATTCTCTATCCAGTGGGAGAAATTACGTATTGATGGTGCATACCTCCTTCTCATTGTTGGCGGGTCATTATGCAATGGACCAAGAGGTACAGCAGGCTCGTCAACCTGTGGCAAACGAGATTGCTCGTCGGTTTGCTTCGTTGTCAGCTCATCCAACCTTCTCCACATCTCATTCAATTTTTTTCTCTTGATTTTGACCACATAGCCTCTTGAATAGATCCATCAGGTGCTTGTTCTTGAATTGTTTGTAGAAATTGGCTCCCATATGACGCATGCACCACCTACTCCGAACATCATGCCACCTAGCTGGAAGTCCCCTCTCCGGCCAACCATTCTGAAGGTAGTTGTGGAGATTGTGGCAATCGGGTATCTACATGGCAAGCTTATCCGACTGGAGGTAGGGATAGATTGCGCCTGCTATATCTGTAAGCCGAACTTGACTTGGGTGTTATGGTTGCCGATAGAGATAAGGCAATCGGCCTATAGTCACGGTTTGGTAAGATTGAGGAAATCAACTTAGAATAAGATAGGATTTCCGATTTGTAAGCCCTCCCCCCAAGACTATATAAGGGGGTAAGGGGCGTCCCTTGAGGGATATCCAACACTAGATCTGAGATACGATTTCATAAGCAAGAGCTTTAGATCACGAGATCAATAAAGACACTCGGCGGATCGAATCCACCGAAACAGGAGTAGGGTATTACCTCACGAGAGGGCCTGAACCTGTCTAAATCCTCTTTTTGTCCTAACCCATTGTGCTTGGCGATCTCGACTGCGACCCCAGAAAATATATTGCCGAAACCAAGTTTCGACAGTAGTCGATTGCCCTCAGCATGCCGGCATGACGATCATGTATGAGACAAACATTGGGCCTCATACGAACGACTTGGCATCGAACTCTCTCCAAGAACCAATACCAGCTTTCGGTGTTCTCACTCTCGACAAATGCAAACGCCATAGGTAACACCTGGTTGTTCCCATCTGCTCCAATCGCCGTCAGTATCTGACCTCTGTATTTCCCAACGAAAGGTTCCATCTATGCATAGCACAGGGCGACAGTGAACAAATGCGTTGATGCAAGCACCAATCGAGAAAAAGGCTCTTTGCAGCACGCTCTTGCTCGAATCAGTAGATGATGGAAATGTCTGAATGTCGTAGTAGGTATTGGGGTTTCTCTGAGCAATGGTGGCTAATAGACGAGGTAAATTGTCATACGATGCTTCAAATGTGCCATACCTCATCTCCAATATCTTTTGTTTCGCCCTCCAAGCCTTCGCATAGCTAATAGTATACTTGAATTTGTTCTCAATGTGCTTAATAATGGAGCCTGGTTCAAAATCCGTGTTTTTAACAACATGGCTGTACATCTCACCGGCAACAAACGCCGAGGTGATGTTGCGGTGGTACTTATCTACCCCCGGCAACAGACATGTGTGCTCACCAACAATGCTCACTTTCCAATAGTCATTTCATTTTCCCTTGTATGCATGAACGCGCCACGGACAATCATCCTTCATACACTTCACATCATACACATAGTTCGTAGACTTCACCACCCTAAACTCTCTATGCAAAGACACCGCCCAATGCTTCACCCTCTCTTTCATGTCTTCCTTATGAGCATACCTAGCACCCTGGATGACCTCGTTATCTTTGTATTCAAATGAAACATGCTGCCCTTCCGAGATAACAAGCTGAGAGAAATCAGCTTGTTCCCAATCGACGAGCATGACATCTTCTTCTCGTCCGATGATTCATCGCCCTCCGCCTCGCTCATTTTCGAATCCTCCCTCTCCATTTCTTCAACAATTGCTTCGATTCTCTCTCCCGTCCGCCACGCCAATCGCCTCCTCTAAGCTTGCTTCATTGCTTGGACCTTCGCCATACTGTTTTGCATTGTATTAATGCTATCGATTTCGTGCAAGTGCCACAAAAATAACAAGGGGCCGGACCTTTCAAGTGCCATGTCCACATAACGTCTCCACGACTCGGTGTTATCAATAGGCATAAGTTCCCAATAATATCCTTCATTTGCACGACTTACTACAACGGATAGAGACATTGTGTTCACTCTTGTATCCACTTTAAATCCACGTAGCAACCAACTATACACCGACTCAAATGTTTTCTCGCCGGCCTATCGATGCCCTTTGATTTCATCCTAAATTCGACAAATCTACACCTTCGGACCGTATCTAACGTTGCCTTCACCGTGAACTATCTCGAAATATGATCTTACTTGCCATAGTGCCGACAAACAAATTGAAACGAGTTTATTCCATACTACGAATATATTGCCTAGATGATTACGTGCCTAACTTAATTTCTTTAACAATATGTTCTCGGTCTACATCTTAAATTTTTCCAAATCGATTTGTTCGTTCCATCTACCGCCAATCGTAACTCGTTCATTTCAGTTTGCCAAAATTATAAACTAAATTCAATTAAATCGTAGTTTATATCTAAACATATTTTGATCATCAACAAAATTATACGTACGATTTTCTATAGTGCTTACCATCTACTCACATAATTTACACTTAGATCCAAACACATTCTACCTAAGTTGATCTATCTATTCTACCTATGTTAATGTCCATTAAATTATCCTTGTTGATCTATCTATTCTTCCTATGTTACTTGTCGATTAAATTATCTAAATTGATCTAAATTAAACCATCTGTTTTACAAATCTATAACAAATTATTCAATACCTATTCAAATATTACAAATTTATATTTTTCCTAATATTTCATTTACATACTAGCTAACAAACAAAATAACGACGAGATATTGCATTTACCTCCAATGAAGTACACAATCCAAAAGGCTTCGCCGCGCTCCTCCTCTTCCTCACCTCTCTCTCTCTTCTTTTCGGATTTGGGAAGGTGTAAATGAGGTTGAAATGATTGAGAGTCGGCTTATATACGGCCTGGGTAAAAACGCCCTTGCGGAGGGTGGGAAGGGGCCGCCGCAAAATTGCCGGGCGGCCGTGGCAATTTGCAGCGGCCCCCGTAAGCACGGTGAAAAACGCCCTTGGTAAGGGCGGGAAGGGGCCGCCCGCAAAAATCCTGCAGCGGCCGCCTGCGCGCCCGTGCACGGTGAAAAACGCCCTTCCCAAGGGCGGGAAGGCCGCCGCAAAACGCCGGCCGCCCGGCATTTTGCAGCGGCCCCCGTGCACGTGAAAAACGCCTTCCGGGCGGGAAGGGCCGCCGCAAATATGCCACCGCGCGACGACGCCCCCACGGCCGTCGCCACGTTGGATTTTCGCCCTCCGGGAGGGCGTTTTTCCTTCACGCCTCCCAGGAGGGCGGGAGGAGATTAGTTTTGTAATTTTGGAACTCGGAAGTTATTTTTTAAATCTTTAAAAAAATTAAAAATGTCAAAAATATTCTTTGGGTTAGTAATAAAAAGCCCATTACGGCCCAACTGTACAGATCGGCCCATCACAAACGGTAGCCCAACACCCAACTCAACCCCTCTTGCCTCTTCCATTCTCTCTCCCCGAAAGTCCGAAACCTTCCTCCCTCGCTCGCTTCTCTCTCTCTCCCTCTCCCAAACCCTAGCTCCCGAATCAGATCTCGCCTCTCCGCCGTCGCCATGGCCACCGGCGGCAACCCCAACCCTAACTCCACCCCGACTCCCCAGCCGCGCCCACCCCAGACGCAGCAGGGCGGCTCTCCGGCGACCCCGCTCGGCCACCTCCGCCCCCTTCCCTCGCCGGCTCCCCCTTCCAGGGCCTCTTCCACACCCCGCCTCAGCACAACCCGGCCTTCCAGATCCACATGGGGGCCACCGCCTCGCCGCAGAACCCGCTCATGGCCGCCGCCGCCGCGGCTGCCGCGGCTTCCACCAAGCGCCCTCCCCAGAAGCCCCCCGCGCGGCCCCGGCCTCGGGCTCCTCCTCCGGCGCCGCCGCCGCGGCGTCGGCTGCGGCGGCGTACAAGGCCGCGGCCGCCGCGGCAGCCGTGGGTGCCAACTCGGCCGGCGGCGTCGACCTCACCCCGGCCGCCGCGCGCCGCAACAAGAAGCGGAAGCTCCCCGAGAAGCAGCTCCCCGACCGCGTCGCCGCGCTGCTCCCTGAGTCGGCGCTCTACACGCAGCTGCTCGAGTTCGAGTCCCGCGTCGACGCCGCCCTCCACCGCAAGAAGGTGGACATCCAGGAGGCGCTCAAGTCGCCCCCGGCGCTGCAGCGCACGCTCCGCATCTACGTCTTCAACACCTTCGCCAACCAGGCGCCCCGCACCATCCCGCCGCCCAAGAACGCCGAGCCGCCCACCTGGTCGCTCAAGATCATCGGCCGCGTGCTCGAGGACGGTGCCGAGCTGGACCCTGCCAGCGTCGTGCCCAAGCACAACCCTGTGTACCCCAAGTTCTCTTCCTTCTTCAAGAGGGTGACGATCGCGCTGGACCCGTCACTGTACCCAGAGAACCCGCTGATCATTTGGGAGAATGCGCGGTCGGCCGCCCCCCAGGAAGGGTTTGAGGTGAAGAGGAAAGGGGATAAGGAGTTCTCTGCGAATATCCGGCTGGAGATGAACTATAACCCTGAGAAGTTCAAGCTCTCACAGCCTCTGATGGAAGTGCTTGGGGTTGAGGTGGACACTCGTTCAAGGGTGATCGCTGCCCTCTGGCAGTACATCAAAGCAAAGAAGCTGCAAAATCCAACCGATCCTTCGTTCTTTATGTGTGATCCTCAATTGAAGAAGGTCTTTGGGGAGGAGAAGCTGAGGTTTGCGATGCTATCGCAGAAGATATCACAGCATCTCTCTCCTCCGCCACCCATCAACTTGGAGCATAAGATTAAGCTCTCTGGGAATGGCGCACATGCGAGTGCTTGCTATGATGTGATTGTGGATGTTCCTTTCCCTCTGCAGAAGGAGATGTCGGCATTTCTTGCCAACACTGAGAAGCACAAGGACATTGAGGCATGCGATGAGGTGATATCTGCTTCGATCAAGAAGATCCATGAGCACCGCAGGAGGAGGGCATTCTTCCTTGGTTTCAGCCAGTCCCCAGTGGAGTTCATCAATGCGCTGATAGCGTCTCAGAGTAAAGACTTGAAGCTGGTCGCAGGAGAAGCAAATAGGAATATCGAGAGAGAAAGACGTGCAGACTTCTATAACCAACCATGGTAAGCTCAAGCAAAACTTTAAGGCTTTACTCACTGCATTTCCTGCTTGAAACCATAATATATCAATATGCTGACTAATAAATTGATTTCCACCACAATTCAATAGGGTTGAGGATGCTGTTATAAGATACCTGAACCGCAAACCGGCTAGCGGTAACGACGGCCCAGGCGGTGGTGCTGGTGGTTCATGATGAACGGTTGGGATTTGCTGTAGTGCCATTTTGGTGTAGAAACAAGCTATCTGTTATTGTACTAGTAAAAATTCAGAGGTGTTAGTGACAACCGATTTGTTCGCTGCTGTGAATGATCTTGGCAGGTGTACCTCCGTTGTCTGTCTAAACGAGTTATCTACTTGTATGATTGTGTGATAAAGTGATCCCTAACTACGGTGGCGGTGTGAATTGTCATGCTAATTGCTAAATGCTGAAGGGGAAATGCTCCGCTTTAGTTGCGGAACATAGTACATATGTGGGCACAAGTTTGCTCTGTATGATGCTGGGCGTGGGTTATCCTTTTTCTCACTGGGGAGGTTGTGGAGGGGGACCTGAGACTCAGAGAAAGTTGTACCTTTTGTATTTGAACATGCTTGATGGAGGGAAATGGAAAGAGTCCCTATCCATCTTTAGTGCGTCGAGGATCAAGTGTTTTTTTGGGCCAGCAGTATGTTCTATCTTTGCTGTAACTTCTTTTGCTGGATCACTGTTGGCTAACATGTGTGCATTACTTGTGGGCATTTATGCTCAAAACTGAAAAGGCAGTATTGGGCTGTACTGCATTTGTTCATTCCTAGTAGTTCTGTGCCTGAAGAGTGATGATTGGTTTGTCACATCTTGATCCTTTGGTTTGTCATATCTTGATCCTTGGTTTGTAATGTTTGCTTGTCCTATGTTTGGCCACTGGTTTCTGGCTCTGTCATCTGCTGTGATTCAGTTCGAGTTGAGTTTAGAGGACACTAAATCATTTTACGGTAAACACTGTTGGCCTGCAATTTCAGACATGATGCAAGGATTCATGTGCAATATTTCCCTCTCCTGTGGTGTGTAATTTAGCTGTAGATTCAGAATCATCAATCAGTCAGTCGGCAATTGTTGTTGGGCAATCGCAATTACAGGCACTTATTCTATCGCCATATTAGAACTATAGAATAAACACACAAACGCGTACTTTTCATTGTAAACTGTAGCAGCACGGTCCTACCAATATTCTACTCCTAATCACGAAATCCAGGATCTGAAACTCTGAATCCAGCAACAATAAAGAATCTCAAGCTCTGAACTCTGAAGCAGATGTGGAGAAAGGCCAGCTCGATGTGTGTATGTAGGAGTATCAATGTATGATTGGTTGAAGCCGTGTTCTTTGTTCTTATCCTCTTTCTCGATGGAGTGCAGATTCAGACATTCAGTTTGATGTCACGGGTGGGCCTTTTTTCGCTTTGGAATTTGCATCAACCAGCTCAGAATCAGAACGAAACATGCCAAGAAGAAGCAGGCGCTCATTACAAATGGATGGCGATTGCTCTGAATCTTCCGCAACTTTGAACAGTTGAACTGAATTCGCGCTCGTAGAGGCACATGGAAGCAACATGCCAACCATCGCATCCTATGCTGAGTTAGGTTTTAGATTGTTACTAATGTAAGACTTGGTTGATTTGATTACCTTTTTCGAAGTAAAGTAGGACAATCGGACTAATCTTTTTGTAATTGTATGCAACAATTCTTGGAGAGAGATACAAATATTATGTTGAACTTTATTTGTTAATAGATTATACTTTGGGGACTACATTTTCCTCTTGTTTCTTTTTTATTACACGGTAGATACATACGCGCACATCACTATCCGTGCAACACCATATACCTCACGAATGTGTCTTCTAACCGCTACTCACACCTCACGAATGTATCTTCTAACCCATGCTCAAAAAGACAGAAAACCAGCAGCATATCCTTGATCTTACTAATTCTGTTAAAAACCCACTGCATATATGTGTAATATTTGTGGTCATTTAAATCTGGTGGATGCTTTTCCATCATACCATTGATGCTTCCCACATTTTCCTTTTGTTTCAACCTAATAAACTTACGAAAAGGTCCTTTATAATGTAGTAAGATTTTTAAAGCAATTTTAACGGGAATTGAATTAATATTGTGATTTTTTTACCATGCTACTGTGTTTCAAGGGAAAATTAAGATCTTCTATACAATATTTAAACGCATCCCTTGCAGAACCAAGTGTCCCTAAAGTCCATTTTCAGCACCTAACTTTTTAATAGCAAATCAGATTTAGCTTCTGATGGTGATTATGCATTGTGTTTTTTCTACCCTGTAATTTCAATTCATAAGTTGGAACCAGTCAAATTTTTCCTTATGCTGCAAATTGATGGGTTATAAATATGTAACGTTTAAGATAAAATTTGATTAAATTTTTAAAATTTTAACTATTGAAATATCTCAAATGCTTAACTTAAAAAAGAACTGTATATATAGCATCGGGAACTTACTGGATCTTACGACCTTATTTTGGTACAAAATTAATGGTAAAAGAATCTTCAAGATTTGTATCAATCTTGTTCTAAGATGTCAAATATTTGCGAATGACGAGAGGAAATCATCAGAAATCGCATGCTTTCCTTTCTTCTTTCAATTTTTTCTTGCTTTTTATTTTTCGAACAATCCGAAATCGGATCATTAGCTGGTTCCCGCATCGAGCGGCCATCTGCTTCGTTTCCTCCCCATTGTTCGCGTTGTCGTCTCCTCTCCCTCTCTATCTCCTCTCTCTCCGCCATTTTTCTACTGCTTTTACTGCGCCCATCAACCCACCCGCCTCCCGCGGCGGCGCGATTACACTCGAGCCAACTTAACCCTAGCTCCTCTCTCCCGCGCCGCGGGCGATGTCGGCGCCGTCCACGCCCCCGCCCCTGCCAGAGGAGTTGGAGGAATCCGTGGTTGGGGCTGGAGGTGGAGGAGGAGCGGGCAACGACAAGGTGTTGGCGGCGGCGCAGCACATCGTGAAGTCTCTCGCCACGTCGAAGAACGCCGCCGACGACATGATCCGCATCCTCTCCGGCTTCGATCACCGCTTCTCCTCCATCACCGCCGACCTCTTCCCGTCCCCGTCGCCGTCGGGCACCGCCGCCGGCGCCGATGGGTCCTCCCTATCCCCGCCGCCGTGGACCGCGGAGCAGCTCATCCGCCAGTGGGACGCGACCCCGGAGGCACTGGTGTTCGAGGCCTCGGAGGAGGACATCGCCAACTACCTCGCCGCGGTCGACGTCGCCGTCGACCAGCTACTCGCGTCCGGCGGTGCGGGCGCGGGGCTGGGGGCCGCCGAGGCCGAGGCGGCGGGTGTCGTCGTGCAGCTCGCGATGGCGCGGCTGGAGGAGGAGTTCCGCCACCTGATGGTCCGCCACGCGGTGCCGCTGGACGCGAGCGGGCTCTTCTGCTCACTGCGCCGCCTCTCCCTCGAGTCCATGGACGACCTCGACACCTCCTTGGAGTTCGATCCCACCACCCCGCACAGCCTGGAGGGCGGGCCGGACACCGCTCGCAGCGCCAGCCTCGTGGGGAACCCCTTCGACGACCAGGTGTTCGACCTAGTGCGGCCTGAGGCCATCCACGATATGCGCTCCATTGCTGAAAGGATGGACCGCGCGGGGTATGCCAGTGAGCTTGAGCAGGTTTACTGTGGCGTCCGACGGGACCTGCTCGACGAGTGCCTCGCGGTGCTGGGGGTCGAACGGCTCAGCATCGATGAGGTGCAGCGCATGGAGTGGAAGCTTCTGAATGATAAGATGAAGAAGTGGGTGCATGGGGTCAAGACGGTTGTCCGTTCCCTGCTGACCGGTGAGCGCCGGATCTGTGATCAGGTGCTCGCCGTGTCAGATGAGCTGCGTGATGAGTGCTTTGTCGAATCTACCAAGGGTTGTATAATGCAGATTCTTAACTTTGGGGATGCTGTGGCAGTGTGCTCTCGCTCGCCAGAGAAGCTCTCCCGGATTCTTGACATGTATGAGGCACTTGCTGAGGTTATCCCTGAACTGAAGGAGCTGTTCTTTGGGAATTCTGGGCATGATGTAATCTGTGATTTAGAGGGGGTTCTTGAAAGGCTTGGGGATGCAGTGAAGGGCACACTTCTTGAGTTTGGGAAGGTTCTGCAGCAGGAGTCGTCACGGCGGCCTATGATGGCTGGTGAGATCCACCCAATGACACGTTACGTGATGAACTATCTTCGTTTGTTGGTTGTTTACAGTGATACGCTTGACAAACTCTTGGGTGACGATTCTGCTGGAGATGTTGATCATAGTGATACACATAGAGGTGCTGATGACGAGGAGTATTTGGAGAGCTTGTCCCCACTTGGACGTCATTTAGTGAAGCTGATATCTTATTTGGAGGCAAATTTGGAGGAAAAATCAAAACTGTACGAGGATGGTGCACTGCAATGCATATTTTCCATGAATAATATACTCTATATTGTCCAAAAGGTGAAGGACTCTGAACTTGGGAGGATTTTAGGGGATCACTGGATACGGAGGCGCCGTGGGAAGATTCGGCAAAATTCAAAGAACTACCTTAGGATATCATGGACTAAGGTTTTGTCTTTTCTCAAGGATGATGCACACAGTGGCAGAAGCGGAAGTGGTAGTGGTAGTGGGAATAGCTCTAGGATCAAGGAGAAATTCAAGAACTTCAACTTGGCCTTTGATGAGATATACAGGAGTCAAACGCTCTGGAAGGTACCAGATCCTCAGCTTCGTGAAGAGCTCAAGATATCTATATCTGAAAATGTGATACCAGCATACCGTGCTTTTCTGGGAAGATATGGTAGTTTAGTGGATAGCGGAAGGAATTCAGGTAGATACATCAAATACACCCCAGAGGACTTGGAGAATCAGCTGTCTGATCTATTTGAAGGTTCACTAGGGTCTACCAACCATTCTAGGAGAAGATAGTAGCTCCCATTTGACTAAATTTGGTTACAGGTATGCTTTTGTTACAAGGGATGCTGTGTTGCTGAAGTGCTGAGTCATCACATGTACTGATTGGTGCCTTTTGAGTTTTATATTGTCCCCTTGGTTATTACAATATTGTAATACTATACAAGGATCCCTTCGTTTTTCACCACCAGATTATATGTACCAAGAAGTGATGTACATACATTGCTTTTTCAGTGTGTTCATATCCTTGCCCACTTCATTTCCATGATCCAGTAACTTTGCACTTCGTAGGGTGGCCAGTTCTTGGAATAGATCAGACAAGTAATAAGCATTTGTTGCTGGAGCAATCTTATCCGGCAAGATACTGATATGAATTAAATACTTCTTTTTGTCGATTCTGAAATAAATATAATTTTAGTCCATCTGTAGGCTATTGGTAGGAGGTAATGATGGTCTTTGGATAACATTCTTTGTGTGATTCATACATCTGCATTTTGGAAGAACTATCTCAATTTTTTTAGTTATATTGTAAGAAATAGCATTTTGCCGTGCTTCTGAAATCTGTACCCAGGGTCTTGCACATGTTAAGTTCCTTTTCGTTTTCTGATCATCTTAGACAGTGTTCTTGTTCTAGCCTTTTTATCTTATTTAAAATGAAAACTTGTTATTACCACTGTCCAGACTGGTCAAAATTTAATTTCATACTACTATGTTATTTCGCGTTATCATTTGAAAGGCTCTCTAATTGATGCTCACCTTATCCCAGTACAGTTCATAATCTACATTTTGCGAGTATTATTGAAGTTTCTTTGGAATGTGCAGGGGAAAAGAAAAAGGAACACACATTCCTGGCCCTCATTAGTTGGATGTCAATTAGTCAGCAAAATTTACACACAAGACAACTAAACAATGCAATATGAGCTTCTATCTAAACAGTTGCATGCTAAGTGGATTAAATTCCATGCCTTTTTTAGCTCCAGAATTATGAAAAGTACCATTATTAGTTGCTTATATGTTGCGGCTTTCACATCTATGCCAAATTCAGAACACTAAAAATATCCTAGTACTTGATCTTCTGGTTTGAAAACTTAGTTTCTGATCTCGTAAATTCAATACGGTTTCTTTTTTTGTATAATCTTGTATTTTTTTCCACTATTAATTATTATAAAACCTAATGTTTGTGCATGGGAATGTCAATCCATCTTCTTCACTTTATTGACATTGTGAAATTTTCTGCAATGCGATCTTGTGAAAAGCGTAAGACTTATAACATTGCTTATGTATTGCAAGTTTGCAACCATGACGTGGCATTTTGAGTTAAGGCAACAAGGCATGTATTGCAAGAAAATTCTCCTAGTTTAATAATACTTTCTGTCTCTTGTATTAATGTCTACCAGAGCAAGTGTTTTAATTGATTCATCCATTTTTTTGGTATTTGTACCTAGTTGGAGCAACTTCTTGAACTACCTGAGTCTGAGGCCATATTTAGCATGGACAGGGGGGATAGTTACATAGCTTCATTCACTTGATGGAAGAATGGCATCCTTGTCTAGATCCATCATTGTATTGGTAGCTTTTCTTGTGCAAGTTTCCTCTATTGTTGTAGACAAATGAACATGATGTGATTTACGACAAAGCGTGTGTAAGGGTGTTATTAGGAAGCAGTTTGGAGAATAATAAATTGTTAGTTGCAATTGATTGGTAAGAGAATTAAAAACCTTATCCAATGTCGGTTAGCTTTTCCACCTACAGTTTTATCAGTAGTAATATATATGACTAGTGGTACTCTTGTGTTGATTTTCATTGTCGTGATGCTTGTTGCCTGCATAACTGGGAGTAGCATTTGCTGAATTCTAGTGTAGCTGTCCTTTTATTCTAATATTCTGGGCAGTGCGAGTAACTTTGCAGATGACCTGCTGGCAGTTTCATTTTACATTGTTTCACAATAATTTCATTGATGGTTGGTTGGGTAGCTTCAAAGATATTTCTTTTTCCTTTGTTTATTATCTATTGTCATCTCTGCTCCTAGACGGCTAGACCTCTGCTGACTGGATCTGGACTTTTTCTACATGTAAGAGAAAAGTAAGTACATTGAATTGGTTTATTTTTGGGCTTTTAATTTATGGTACTCCTACCATTCAATCGAGCAAATATTTGCTTCAATGATGTAACAGTACTCCAGTAGGCTGTATGTCACTCTGGTGCAGCTATCTTTGTTGCTTTGTTTAGTATGATGATGACAATGATGATGTTGTAAATTTTATCAAGTGCCAGTAAGAATGTTAAAATTGTAGCTGCTTCGCAGTTTCTGTTTTCCAGATCCATGCCATCAAGATTTGACTTTTTTTTGCCATTCTTGTCAGGCCCATCATATCTCCAAGAGTACGTTCACACAGTTTTGCAGATTAGCAAAGTGATACAGCTATGATGGTCCAGATCCAACTCCGCTGTACATGAGCACGTCTTCCACAGAACTGAGTATGTCATTAGACTTCATACTCTCTGCATTAGCTACTAACGTTTTTCAAAATTTCAAATTCAGCACAATTTCTGCAAAATATCCATGTCTTGGAGACAGAAAATTGGTTAGAGCAAAACCCGAGAGTTCTCTGAAAAAATGACGACAGTCAGAGATTATATGCTGACACAGATTTATCACATTGATACCACAATTCTACAGCAGTTAGGATGCTAACTTTTAGCATTTCGATTCTGACACAGACAAAACAACAAAGACTTAATCAAGCAGTGCAAATCCATTTCAGTAGTGTCATGGCATTGACAGATGTAGTGGAAGGGAACATGGAATGCTGGAATGATCCTTGGTACTGTCATTAGAAGGGTGTTTGCATGGAGGGACTAAAATTTAGTCCGTGTCACATCGGATGTTTAGACATCAATTTGAAGGACTAAACATGAACTAATTATAAAAATAATTATACAATCGAAGGATAATTCACGAGACTAATTATAAAAATAATTATACAATCGAAGAATAATTCACGAGACTAATCTATTAAATATTTAGTATAACATCACATTGTCAAACCATGATATAATTAGGCTTATTAGATTCGTCTCGCGAATTATTCACCGATTGTGAATATGTTTCGTAAATAGTTCACATTTAATACTCTAAAATAATATTTAAACATTCGATGTGACTGGATTTTTAGTGTCTCGTCAAACCATGATATAATTAGGCTTATTAGATTCGTCTCGCAAATTATTCACCGATTGTGAATATGTTTCGTAAATAGTTCACATTTAATACTCTAAAATAATATTTAAACATTCGATGTGACCGGATTTTTAGTGTCTGTATCCAAACAGGCCCTAGCTAGCTGGCCTCTACCTACTCTCAAGTGTGGTTGCCCATGTCTTAAGAGCGGGGGGCTAAAGAGATATTTAAGAGCAAGTATTTTTGTAAAGAACAAGCTCGTAAGTAATTTGAAAATGCATTTTTTTCAGAAGAGACCACAAACTTGTAAGTAACTTCCTATGCTACTGGGCAAAATTTAGTTGTTCCCATGCGTACCAAGAAAAGGGAAATGTTTTGATTAATCGCGAAAAGAAATTGAACAGCTCACTGTGCACCTTGATTGGGGTTGAAATTAATGATACCATGGAGCACATCAGGATAAACCATATCACTAAATCTGGCATTATGACTTGGTGTGCGCAAATATAGCTTGGAGATCATAGCTGCACTAGATCGACATGTTCTGACTAACATTATATGATACATCATGACATAGGTCCAACTATTTTTCTGAAAATGAAAATGAAACTGAGAGGGACTGCGGTATTAAGGTTGCTATCCTGATAGAGCAGCCACAGCAATACCAGCAAATCCCACAATGTCAATGTATTTGTCAATCCAGCTAGCATCCTCTGGAGCATCAACATTTCTTATGGATGCACTCAAAATTTTGTTTTTGGATAATATTTCAACAATATCAGCAAGGCTAGCATTTGAAGGAATCTCGATTACTGCATACAAAGACAGTAAAAGTTCAGCTTAACTTAAACTGATGCAGATAATATTTAGTCATAGAATACATGTTTTCTTTGGGTGAAAAAAATCAAATATGTACATTTTAGTGAAATCTTTGGCTGTAAGAGCATTCTACTGGAAACTACTTGAGCCTATGACATTAGTACTAGAGCATTTCTCAATAATCTCTTGGAGCATAAGATGACGTCACATGTTCAATTCGTTTCAGACTCGATTATTTTCCACATTCGCTTGAGTATAAAATCTTCTCTTCAAGCCGTTCTATTTATCTCATCCCCCAGTCTTAGAATATTCTCCTCTATTTATTTTTTTGACAACTTCCACTCTTCCTCGTCCCCTAATGATTTGGTTGCAATGAGCTTACCTTGTCATCTCCAACAAGTGTTCGGAGATGATAATAAAGCACCATAGCCTGCAAAAATGACACGAAGCATAGTCTAGCCATCGAAGGTTATGTTTTTCCACTGGAACAACATTCTACCTTAGAGGGACGTAGCTTTCCACATCCAATGACACAAGTTCAGCCCATGCATTCCTGTCCTCCCATGCGGCTCAAGAGCGATGTCCAGTTGCTTCCGGCCCATTAGCAGACCAAGCAGAGGTGAAAAAACAGCGTGACAATGAACAGGAGGGGTGGCATGAGAAGCAGCGGCGGATTCAGTAGGGAGTGGGGGGCTTTAGCCCCTTACCCCTGCGGGACTAGTGTAGCCTCCTTAATTTTTGGTTCATATGTGTCGTAAGAAGGGGCTGAAATAGAAGAAGATGATTTCAGCTCATCCTATGAAATATTCTTAGATTCGTCACCGATGAGAAGGGACTGCTTGTGCCAGGGACTGTGCTTGTGCGTTTTGGCACAAGGAGCGGACGGGACAAGCTTCTCCACACCGTGCTCGAGCGATTTGGCGTGAGGAGGCGATCACTGCACGGGACGAGAACTCAATCTTGTACGTATATCTTTAACGGTTATGTCTCTTTTATCCCGTCTCATGAATGGCTCACCTGGAATCAATCAAACTTCCATCATCAGGTTACTTTCGACTTGATCAAGCTTTCTCTTTCCTCATGGAAGAAACAATTATATGAAAAGTCTTGCCGAGGAAAGCATATCTAACAGCCCTGTGATGGAACGACATAGGGTGTAATAAAAAGAATAATCTGAAGATCTTTAAAAATAGATATGAAAATCTAAAGAAGTCTACCAAGTTTATAAATCTGGTTATAGATGCGAAGGCCGCTATAATTGTTTTTTCACTTTGTAGGGACCAATTAGTGATGACATTTTCCACTGAAGACCTATTTTAGCAATGGACATTGCATTCTAAAGTTGGACAATAACTCAGCTATCTTTGCAAGTTGAGCAGTTCACAATTGATGTATTGCAGAACCATTCATCAATCTCATTCAGTCAGGGATATGATTGAACCATTGCAGAATCATTCAAATGAAGCATAGGATTGAACTGAATGCTAAACATTCAGCAATATCATTCAGTCAGGCATTTCATTATGCAGTCCTAATTCATGATCATTCATCATTGAGTTAAAATCTTAGTGTACAAAATACAAATTTTGAAGCTACAACATGGCTGGCCATTGGGTTTGCTCCAACATCGCTCCTCGGACCTCCTAGGCCGTTACAATCTCACAGCACAGCGTCGGTGAAGTGGAGGTTTCCTGCTGCAGCGCAGAGGTGGCCCTTAGCCCTTCCTCTTCATGTGGAGGCATGGGATTGGGCAATACGTATGTTGTCGTGTCGGTGCGGAGGTGGCTTTCCTCCTTTCTCGGTGGCACGGATCTCCGATGGCTCCAGCATCACCTTGCAGAGCACAAACTTGGTCTACTTGGTGGTGTAGGGACCTCCGGCGACACTAGGATCTCATAGGTTGACCTAGCGATGTGGGCGAGAGGAGATAGAGCGAGCGAATGGCCAATGATGAGCGAACGAAGGAAAAAGGACCATTGACTAGGGCACTGGGCCGACCCAGGCCACGCTGTTGGGTACTAAGACAGATTGCTCAACGGCGTTTGACATAGGAGTGCCATATAATGGGAAACGAGCGTAGATGCGGAAAGCTACGTCCCTCTGACGTAGAATTCACTACATACTATGTTAGAGGATATGGTTCCCTTTCCACCTCCTAAAGAAAATTGAATTGTTTCACCATATTAACATTCTTCTTTTTGAACTTAGGTCTCCTTGGCTTAGGCTTTTCAACCTTTTTGGCTTATATGATTTATAAGTGGGTGGCTTTTAAGCCTCAAGTTCAATGATGTAATCCTACCTCTACTTTGCATAAGCTAAAAGAATTGCTTGAAACTAGCTTTTGGCCTAACATTATAGGAGTGACCTATGGCTTCAAAAAACCCATTGCCATCACTTTTGGGTAGCAAGCATCCTCAACCATTACCACACCCATCTTGTGTTCTGACATAGCTCCAACCATTATATTCCTCCCATAATTTCCATTCATATATAACATAGGGATGGATAGAGCGAGAGAGAATAAGATATATGAGCTTATTAACATTAGATTGGCATAAAGTATTTATCGTGATGTGGATGGAGAATAATGCAACAACTGGCCAACTAACTAGTAGGAGAGTTTGATAATAATACTACGTGGTTTCAGGCAGTCACTATAAAAAGCAAAAAAAATTCTGGGAAAATTCAACTTGTAACCTAAGTACAGTACAAACTATGCATAGGTAATGAAAGGAGGAATATAAGTGGTAATGTGCTACAGGAAAGAAAACCTGCAGGGATCAAATAGTATAATTTTCAGGGCCCAGCAACAAATCTAGTTAGCCACCAAAATATAATCACTGAAATATTCTAGTCAACACGACAATCATTATCTATTACTATCTCTGGGCCTGTTCGCTTGTTCGTATCAGCCGGGCTTATCAGCCGTTCAAACATTATTTTTCTCTCACAGCAAACCAGCCGGCTTGTCTTATCAGCCGGCTTATAGACCAGCCGAACACGCCCTCTGTCTCAAAATATAACAACTTGAGATCAGATAAGAGACATATAGGCCCCGTTTGGTAGGGATTCTCCTCGCTGATTCTCAACAAAATCAGTAGAATCTCTGCCAAACGGGTTATTTTGCAACTGATTCTGAGAAGAATAACTTCAAGTGATTCATCAGTTTTACATAGGGAGTGAGAATCACCTAAAAAGCAGTTTCTCCTCAGAATCACTTGAAACCAGTTTCTACCAAGAATCACCAGAAAATCACCTAAAATATTGTTATAATTATTACTTTGTTATACTGATTCTGATTCTTTTTAGAATCTAATTAAGGAGAATCAGAATCTAGAATCAGAGAATCAGGAGCCCTACCAAACGGGCCCATAGTAGTACTACCAGGGGTGGAAGTGGAATCAGGAGTAGGGCAGCTAGGGCTAGAGCCCTACTCCTGACCCTAAATACCCATTGAAATAACACTCCAAATTTTGAAAATTTAGAAGAAAAAAAGACAAGCCTATGAAAATTACATCAATTGAGCACTACGCTTGAGAAATTTTTGGCTTCAGCACTGTACTGCGGATTTGGACATAAGAGCTTATGTTGGATGGGACATATTTAATACTACGAATCTAGACATGAGAGCCTATTCAGATTCGTTATCGTAGGATGTGTCCTGTCTAATCTTAAGTTGATATATTTTAAGACGAAGGGAGTATGAAATACATGTGTCGGAGCGAGAGCTCCTCTAGCAAGGAGTGGCACCCCTTCCCCGGGATTCGACCAGGGATTGGGTGCGCGGAAACGAGGCGATGCTCGTGTGAAAAAATGAGGGAGGCTAGCTTTTTTAGACAGGTTCGAGTCGCTCGGAAACATAATACCCTACCCCTATGATTGTGCTTGAGCTCTTTATTCGAATGTTTACAAGGTGTTGGTATGCTTCTGTTCTAAGGCAAGAGAACTTATTTTTATTTATGCGGGGCTGTAGAGATCATGGAGATGTTAAGTGTTCCTGGTGTTGTTTTAAGTGAGAGAGGATAAAACCTTCTTTACTATGACGTGGCTAGGATCTAACTCAGCTAAAGTCCGATCTCTTTCATGAAAGCCCATAGATATCGCCTAGAGGGGGATGAATAGGCATTCCTGAAATTTGCTTCATTGCAGCGGTTAAAATCAATAGGGGCCAAAACTTCCTGGCAAAATGGTGTGAAACTTCCTGCTAGTCAATTCTGTCGCGCAGAAAGTAGCTGCGTGGAACTTCCGGGGTTCTTCATCAGGAACTTCTAGGGAGAAGCTAGGAGACAGAAAAATAAAAGTGGAATTGTCAAAGTGGCTCAGTGAGGAAGATAGGGAATATATAACCATCCCATGACATCAGCTAGCCATTGCTCACACATTTGAACTAGAAAGGTGCTAGGAGGTTCTGAGCCAAAGTATCAGTAACTTCCGGCCAACACTTAGGTTTTGGCTGAAAATTGATGCCAGGAGGTTCTGGGCCAAAGTGCCAGAAACTTTGGCCTATGCTTGCTGTTTGAACCCGATCACGTGCAAGTGTTGTGTAAAGGTGTCTCTCTTCTATGGATTTGGACATTAAGCACATAGATCATCTATGATCTAAGACAACCATTTGGAACCCCTTTATAGTACAGATTTCCTAAACTCAAGAAAGAAAATACTAAAAAAAATTTAAAATTAATATTCGAGTATTCTCACCACTTTGTATTTGTTGTGAGGGGTCTCCAAGCACATCTAAGCACCCTGGGACTAATTACCGCACTTATCTCAATACCCACATATTAGTCCCTTAACCATTTTGTCATTAAGCACCAAAATTCACTTAGGAGGCTAGATACACTTTTATTTTTGTGTGGCCTTGGTCCTTTTATAGTCGTAAGAGGATATCCTTTTATAGTCGCAAGAGGATAGCACAGTGGCCGGTTTCTTATAAATGTGCACCAACAGAGGGGTTAGGTGTAGGTTGACCATGTTGCTTCTTGACGAGAGGGCCTGGTCATTAGGCCTAGATGGGGTGGAAGCGCCGTCACCCGCCGCTTGTCCAAAGCATGCCAACAAGGCTTGGAGTAGAAGCCTGAAACTCGGTTGACGCCCATGGGCCTCACCTATCAGCCTTCACGGAAGAAAGAGTGGGATGGTTGTGGGCTTGGTCGCGTGGCACGATAGTCAACCATGTCGTCTGACAACCCACGCTTCTTCGCACATGGATGGTGAAGGCTTGTCGCAGGGTTAGAATGTGTTATCTTGTCGTGTGTTGTTCTGGTCGCATGGGTATATGTCACCTCGTATTGAATGCGAGGTTTGGTGGGGTCCATACGTTGCTACTTCCCCGATCGTGGTTGCCTTCGCCTCCGCTTCCACCGTCGCCGTCTACGTCCCCGATTGCGCCGCCCGGCTTCGGCTACGACCACGGCTGCCTTTGCCTCCGCTTCCGCTGTCGCCGACGGTCTCGACGTGGTGGGAGCAAGATGAGGGCGGCTCATCTCCGGCCTTGCCCCCGCCGTGTTGGCTCGTGGGTCGTGCCATGCCCGTGCCAGCACGCACAGAAGTCGTGCCGTGTCGTGCCGACCCACGGGCTCCAGCGACGGCCCAGACACAACACGTTCGAGTGAGCCGTGCCGGCACGGTCCACCCTTTTCCATGCTGTATCATGCCGGGCCACGTTACAGTGTATGCGTGCCTGGGCCGGGAAGGCCCGGCCCAATCGATGGTGGTTTCGAATCGTCGGCGCGGTCTAATTCGACCGGTGGCTGCGGGCCTCCTCGTTTATGCTCGTCGGCGTCGTCGAATCCGGCGAATCATCTGGTTGTCAATCGGCGGCGGCGCGCACCTTGCGCCAGTATGAAGCATCTCCAGGGAGCGCAGTGGCGGCCATGGGCGTCGCTGCCAGAGGAGCTGGTTGAGCTTATCGGGTGGCGGGTGCCTACATCCGCCTCCACCCCTTCACCAGCGACGTCGCCGACCTCCCTCCGCTCGCCTCCATCCTGCCCCAGATGGAGACTCACTACCGCAACATGGCAGATCTCTCCGTCTTCCTCTGTGGAGTCTGTGCCGCCGTTACCATCGGTGGTGCCGCCGGAGTCATCACCGTCGTGATAGCCCTCGACGCGAGGGGGCGGGTAGCTCACGCCGCCTCCGGTGACCGGCGCTGGACGCTCTCGCCGTGGGAGCTCCCGTCCTTGCTAATATCAACAGTATCTTTCCAGGGGAAACTGTACACGGTGTCCCCCTCTTCCGCGGCCAGATCGATCCGCCGCTGCCAAATTCCGATGATTGCAGAGTGTTCGCTGGATGCTCGTATCGGCGCCGTCATCCACAAGGCAGAGTGTGGCTCGGAGCTCATGCTTATTGGCTTCAATGGCACTTCAAGTGCACAATTGGTAGTTTACAGAGTCGCCGACCTTATCAGCGGAAGAATTGTTCCGGTGAATAACATCGTAGAGGATCATGCTCTCTTCCTTGGGGAACGAAGCATCGGTGTCTCCCTAACAAGGGATTCCTTTCTGTTGTGGGCAACTCCATCACCTGCAAACATCTAGTACCCAAGATATACGATCCACAGATTGTAAGACGTCCTCTGCGACGCTCTGAGCGACACCTCGAGCAATACCATCTGCAGAGTGGCACCTGGTCTCCAGCCACTGATCAAGACATTCCGTTCATTAGTTGTACTGACAACAGATCCTTGGTGAGCCCTTACATGCTGGCCCATCATATTTACACCTGTTGCTTCCGCAGCTATTGGTAATTATATTCCATTTCCTTTCATTAACCACGCTAGATGCTAGAGATGTCTGATAATCTTTTCTATTCGGAAATTAAGCTAATGTTTTATCCTAGCTTGTAATTCCCTCAGGAATAAAGGACTTCATGGTCCTCGGAGAAATTATACCTGATTGGTCAGTGAAGTCAAATCTATGGGTGGGTAATTCCTTGTTTCAATCATTCCTCTAGTGTTCCCATGATATGATATTGCTGCAATCTTTTCTTTTTCTTGTGGTAAAAATCATGTTTGGAGAAGATTTAGGGTGGCCTGTCTGTTTCATGTCTAGATACTTGTTCTTTCCAGATACTATTTTCGTTCTGGTTTAGTTTAATTAGTGGGCATATGGATTTACTTACTGTTTTGCTGTTATTGACGTCACCTCCCTGATTTATTTTGCCTCTGTTATATTCTTCTCCTCTTCTCTCCTCCATTTGTAAACATGACCTTTTTTTTGGCTTCCCTCTTGACTTACTGTTTCCCTGCCCTTTTGAAAAAAGCTTTTATTGACAAGGTCTTGGTAAATTTTCTAATTTCCAGGGTTGACAGATGGATGTTTGCTGAAGGTTGTCACCTTAGGCGATGTTTGCTGAAGGGTGGATGCTTGGACTTTTATCTGCGCTAAGTGCTTGTACTCTAGACTGCTGAAATAAAGTTTTTGCACATCACTGCAGAAATCATGTTCACTAGTTGTCGTGCATTAGGATATTGTGACTATTTAAAGCCCAGTTTGAAACAGATTGTTCACCGGACTATTGCCACTGGTTATTTACTTGATTATAGGGATAAGTTAAATATTTTTAAAAATAAACTTAACAAATAGCTTAGAACAAGTGGTCTGGGCAGCAGTAGAAGCAAGTTTTTTGAGAAAACATATTTTTAGAGGCGTAAAGCAAATAATCCGCGGCAATATCCGGTGAAGTAGCTGAAAAGAATGTGCCTTAAGTTATTCATAGGGAAAGCAGCTGGCTGTGTGTTGAATCCGGTACTGTTTAGCCATCTTGCCATTTTTGGTTGGCTATCCATACTTTGTATATATTTTTTTTCACATTTGTACTGACAAATCAAGGTATAAAATTCAAACTTTGCAGTTGATTAATGGATGCCAAGCGCACCCCAAGTCTTCTCATACTTCGAATCTCTTCAACGAGTTTTTCATCGAATCCCAGTAGTGTTTTGATTCGTAGCTATGGTTATGGTTTTCCACATGTATCAATCATCTGGTTGATTAGTCAGTCTTGCAAACTTGCAGCTCTACCAAGATTTGTGATAATGAAGGTGGTGATGGACATCACACCATAAATTCTGTAGAACCTTGATGATAATTAGTTAATGCGATTTAGCTCCATAGTGGTCTTTAGTTTTGGTTTATATCCTTTATAGCTTACTTGGATCATATTTGCTTCCAGACTTAATTTCAAACCTGGCAATGAATACACAGATGAACTATGCAAAGTTATAAGCATGGACGATGAGCAAATGGCCATCTAGAAGATGATTGCTAACTAAAGATGAGTGCTAACTATATTTATAAAGCAAGGTTTCTGATTAGATTTTCAATGCCCCTTCCAGCTACTTCCCGCATGCTCGCGGATCTCCGGTGGCCTGCCTCTCCTGCGGCGAGAAGGGGCACGACCTGGAGCCAGCGTTTTCAATTTCGTGAAAGTCGGCACGAAAGCCACGAAATTCGTTCGTTTCGTAGGGGTGTGACACAGCATCCCCACGGTTTCGTTTAAATAATTTCGTGGGAATTTAAAATTTTAAAAAAAATCATTTTAACAAAAAAATATAAATTTCGTGATGTTTGCCGCGAAAACCGTGGTATATGACGTGGTTTTCGCGCGGTTTGAGCGAAAACCGCGACACGACGCGGATTTAGGTTTGGTTCAAATTTAAATTACGGTTTTCACGTGTTTTGCGCGGTTTTCGCTGTTTTTACGCGGTTTTCGCGGTTTTTGACACGGTTTTCGCGGTACGCACGAAATCGTTCAAGTTGAAATTTGTTACTGTTCATCGCTGGCGGTTTTCGCGATTTTCACACGAAATTTACCGTGTCGGTGAGGGGCGGCACGGCATAGCATCACGGAAAGGTGAACCCTGCCTGGAGCTCTCAGAGGAGGTGCAGGCGGCACGCTTCCTCGGGTCGTACAACGGCGGTTGGCGCTTCCTGTCGCTTGACCACGTATCCAGCCACCATCTCTACCATGTGGGCGGCGGGACCCTGAGTTGGTTTGCACTGTCGGACGAGATGGAGATGGACGAGCTGCAATACGATCCGGATGCCACATTCGAGGTCAGTATGCAGGTGGCGACTCTATCGGCATCACTGTCCACGGCGGGCTGCATGGGAGCCTCACCAGTGAGCCGTCATCTCCGTGAACGCGTAAAAAGATTTACACGTTAATATATTAAAAAGGAAATATGTTTTACAAACACAACGCAATCAGTCGGATCGGTTTACGCTAAAGAAACGAAAGGAAAGAAAAAAGTCGGATCGGCTTACGCTAAAGAAACGAAAGGGAAGAAAAAAGGGGAACCGAGAACAGCTAAAGCGAAAAACATGAATGCAACGAACGGAAAAAGGAGCACAACCACGCTACTCTCTAAAAAAACCCCAAAATCGACAATGCCAGCTAGCGACCACAGTTGTCCCTATGAGAGGATGGACTCCAGGACCGCCGAGACCGAAGCAAAGGCTGAGTCAAAAATCCTAGAGTTGCATTCCCTTCAAAGTTGTCAAGAGACCAAGAGAATCAAGAAGTCGAAGCCAATGCGCAGGGACTTAGGAAGACGGGTCCAAGAGAACGGCCACCGGTCCTAGAGAGTACTGCCCAGGGGGGTAGAGGGCCGCCCAACCCTAAGGTGACAGCACACGGAGCCAGACCTGCCAAGTGAACACACAATCAAGGAGGATGTGGTTCGTCGTCTCAAGCTTCCGTGCACAAAAGGGGTAGGTCAAGTGACTATCGAAGCCATATTTTGGAGGAGGTCAGCCGTCCAACAACGCCGCTGAAGTACAAACCAAAGAAGAAACTTGCATTTAGCAGGACAATTCACGAGCCAGAGGAGGGTCACACCAACAAAAGGGTGTTGGCCAACGAAGAGCGTCTAGTATGCCGAACGCACCGAGTAGCGCTGGTCCTACGTCCAGCGCCAAATAAGATGATCCTGATGCCCGACGAGAGCTGAATGTGAAGCACTACGTCCCACACGAAGAGAAACTGGGAGATGATCGAGGCAGTGATAGCACCGCCGGATGTCTGAAACCCAGGAATTGTTCACCAGACCAGAGGCAACCGTGCGCGAACCATGGAGGCGGTTGGGCACGACGAAAAGGAGATCTGGAGTCATTGAGGCAATCGATCTGCCGCCAATCCACCGATCCGACCAGAAGGGAGAGAACTCCCCATCGCCTAGTACAGAGAAGGTGGACGCCTCGAACAAGTCGGCAACGGACTGCTCAACAGGGGCCTTTAGGCCCTCCCAACAGAGATGCCCTGAGCCCAAAACAACATCCAACGACACGAACGGCGAGCCCCGCCATCCTGAGATCAGGAATTCCCAAACCCCGAGGACCTTGGGACGACAAACGTTCGTCCAAGACACCCGACACTGACCCTCATGAGTCAAATCCATACCCACCCATAGGAAAGCGTGGCGCTTCTTGTCGATGGCTTTGATGACCTAGGCTGGCAAGCCAATTAACAAAGACACATAGACTAAAATTGCCGAGAGGACAGACTGAACCAGAATAGACTGGCCAGCCAGAGTGGTGAGCCGACCCTTTCAAGGTGGAAGACGATGGGAGACTTTATCCACAAGTGGTTGTAGGTCTTTGGCAACTTGCTGTTGATGAGAAATTTTTCCACACACTGACCTAAGAGATTTGTTTTACTCTAGTGCAGGTTCAAAGTATTGATTTGAGGTTTGTAGGCGTGCCAGTTGGTTTGTTCCTGCAACCAACAAGAAACTAACGAAAGAAACCCATGTTAGATCGATAGTCGATCGGCTGGTGGCCGATGACATATCGTTTGACATTGTATCGATGCAATATACATTGAATCGACAACAATTCGATTCGTTCTATCGACTGTAGATGTTAACAGAATGCAATTCAAGTCTTAGCCCATTTAAACCAAGTGACTGGGATAGATCGATAGTGTACCGAGATAGTATAAATCACTTAGATCTAAAAGTAATATAAGACAAGATTACACTTGTTCACAGCATAGCCAAAAAGATTAACCTAACACGTATCAGCTAGTACTCCGATACTGCTGTATACTTAGATATCATAATAGATTAAATACATTAAACAAGCAGCAATCAAGTATTAAGATACTTTAACAGATTGATAACAGGCTTAACACATTTAATATGATGAGATCTAGATATAAAGGACAGATTTAACATATCAAGTGAGAATAAGACAAATGAGATAAATTAAACTAGGTAAGATCGGCTGAAACTCCGATACTATATCTAATAGCAATCATGAAGCAAATTAGATCTTTATGATTATAAGGGCAACTTAATAGATCGAACCTAACCAATACAACATTAAGTATCAAAAGAAGCATAAAATCTACATTAGCTTAATGAAAGCCTTTCAAGATGGTAGATATACTATATAATCCAGATCAACAATGAGATCTAATCCTGTCGGCTGTCATCTAGCAATTGATGCTGGCCGATTGGAGGTTAGATCGCAACATTGATCTAAATTATATATCATACATGATAACTGTGCAGATTATGATAACAAGATTAGAGTATCATGACGATGGAAGCTCTATCCGAGAGTGCAAGCCGCTTGTAACAAGAATTACCTCTCGTCGGAGATCGAAACCCGATGCAGCTCAACTTGAAGCAAGAACTTGTCGAGATTGAACTAAAAGAAAAGGGTGGCGATGTGCCAAAATTATATTGATCGATCGTTGATTGATTTAAATTGCATGGTCTCGGGTCATATTTATACCCAGATACACGATGAGTCCGTGACGGACACGATTGCTATCTCTATTACAATTTGAATTATAGATATGCCAAAACTGACATTATCCATAAGGAAACTATACAAAATATCCTAATTAATAGATACAATTGCCTTTTCATGACTTTATCCGTAGATGGCAACATCTCTGAAGCACTGGAAACCGAATCGAATAACGATCTCTACGCTTTCCCATCGAAATCGGTCACATTTAGTTACCCAATCGGAATCGGCTACGTAAGATATCCCTGTCTGACTCGGTCTTAGCCGACTGACTCCTTAGCCAATTCGAACTCAACCGATATGCGCTCTGTCTCTGAGAATCACGCATTCCTTCAATTCCGCTTCAATTGTAACTTCAAACCCGGGGATTAGCTTGCCAAATTTGGTCGTCAACACATGCCCCCCAAGTCCACGATATTGTTAATATTACGGATTTTGTGTGATCCTATCCTCCGAGAAAACCTAGAGCATTTCCATTTCGGCCGTTACCGCGCCTCTTAAATAACGCCCAAGCGCATCAAGAAAACTCACGCCGTCAATTGCGCACCCAAAGCCTTCAGCCAGAAAATTCCTCAAATCTCTCCAGTGATCCCCTCGGAGCTCCAAAGAAACTGCGGCGGCTTCTCCTCCGGCGACAACCTCATCCGCGCTAATGGCATCTTCATCTGCTCCCTCCGACGCCCCATCGGCCGAGTTCGCCGAGGTAAGTGTTATTGGCTAAATCTCCTTTCTTTCCGTTTGCACCCACAGATCCTCGTTCTTGGTTCTTTTGATTCCCCTTTTTTCCTCCCAATGTAGCACCTTGCTCATCTGATTGTTGTCCCTAGCCTAACTCATGATGATCGATATTTCTTGGGCCCAATCGACAATATGGATCCAACTGAGATTATTAATGCCAAAACCAATATGATGCCCTATAGGATTTTGAACCCTAGTGCAGTACATTGGAACGGAACGTTCAACTCTTGGCCTTCAACTGACAAATCCTGGCCAGCCTGGTACAGAAGGATGGTGGCCAGCAAACAGACCCATTGGGACGAAGTAGGCATAGCTCAGTGTTTGGCTCTTACAATAGCCGATCAGCCCAAGGATGAACCCCTCATGTCGGCTGCAACCTACTTCTGGAACAACACCTTCAATGCCTTCTTCTTCCAACAAGGACCCATGACCCCTACCCTACTTGATGTGGTCATGATAACTGGCTTGGACATAATGTCATCGGCTAATCCTAACCGATTCGATGCCAAGTGCCAATATTCCTTTAAGACAAGGTCCATCAGAGGTTGGAACGGTTTTATAAACCAGAACATGGGCACTAAATCAGTAAGCCCCAGAGAGCATGCTGCCTTCTTAATAATGTGGCTTGAGAAATTCATCTTCTGTGGTTCTAGCTACGGCCCCACAGCCAACTGGCAACATATAGCCGAAGCCTTAGTGTCAAAGACCAAAGTCCCCTTGGGAAAATTTTTACTAGGCTATCTGTACCAAACCCTCAACCAAGCATCGACTAAAATTGCAGCCGATTCAGTTATAGGAACTAGGGGTCCCTGGTGGTTCTTGCAGCTGTGGCTGGTCCTTCTGACACAAAAAATTTTCGACAGACCCAATCTGGCCGATGTTGATTTTCCAAGGGTAGAGCCGATCATGGATGATGACGGTGAAGAAGTGACTACACGCAGGTGTATGTCTTTTCAAGAGGCTGCCTCTGTTCATCCGAGATCCAAGTTATCAAACCAACTCCTAGCTCATTGGTTCACTGGTTTCTACAATGGTTTCTCAAAGCACAATTGGACTTGGTTCTTTTACTCTGGCTGCCCAGAGTTTGAACTCCCTTTGGATTTTAACTTTGATGAGATCAATTCCGAGGAATTTAAAAAACCAAGGGAAATCTTCACCACTGCCATCACCCCATGCATCCTACCAATCGGCATCCATCAAGGCAGGAATGTCTCCAAATCTTGTGAGTTCTATCACCCGATGTCGGCTGCCAGACAAATTGGGCTAGGACAACTGCCGATTGGTCTATACTTTACTGACAAGATCCAAATAAGGGGCAAGATCACCTCAAGAATAGTGATGGATCGGTTGATGAACATAGAGGGCCCCCCCTCTTGACAGCATAGGCCCTTTGGAATTGGCCTTAAAAAGGAGCTCAGCTTTTGACAGGTGGTGGGTTGAATTGAAAAGGTATATTTTCCATCAGTCATCTTCTATGTACCTCACCACACTCCTTTCAGAATCAATCCCTGATGTGAGTACTTCTCTTTATCAATTTTCAAAGCTATCGGCTAACATCTGGTTAATACTTAACCATCGTCCTCTTCTTTTTTGCAGACAACCGATTCTTCTTCCCCTCATGAGAGCAACTCAAGAGTTGAGATCCACTATGCCTCAGGATGTATTCCAAGTGGTGGACTCACTCCATCCATCATCGGCTTTAACGCGCTGAAGGTAGGGACCCTATTACATGGCCGAACCCGCGAAGCACTATCAAGGAAGAAGAGACCAAAACCATCGGCTGCTGGTCCGTCGGCTGCACCACAGAAGAAGGTGAAGAAGCAAAAGACTACACTAGCCGACGACTTGCCTTCACTTGACCCGAGCGTAGAGGAGGCCCTCAATCAAGAAATCATGGACGAAGAAACTGACCAGTTTGTCGACGAGGCTACAGCTGAATTAAGTCACTCAAGCAAGTATGAACAAACGCCATCAGCCGACGACCAAACTCAAAAAACACCATCTCCTCCAAAGCGTCCTCCTCGCCCTCAACCAGTATGTATCCCTCTTTTTTTGGTAATTTAATTTTTCTTTAAGTTTCCTTGTCCTTAACTAAACCCCTTTTCCTTGCAGCGCAAAAACTTGCTCATCGGCAACCACGCCCAACTTCACCAGTAACCGCCAAACTCACCTCTCTTCTTTTTTCCAGCTTGCCGATTTCAACTAACACTTGTCTTTTTCGTGTAGCCTCCTCGTTCTCCATCTGCTGCCCCCCATGTATCAAGTGAGCACACTCCATCAGCTAGGGGTAGCCACCATGTTTAAGAGGAAGAACCGGCACCAGCTCCCACTGTTAAGATAAGAAACTTTCTCAAGAACAGAATCGACCACTTAAATTCCTTCATACCTCGACAAACTTGATCTATATCTTGCAGGCTTTAGCCAATATGTTCTCTTTTGACATAAGGGAGTTTCTTGGTGAAGAAGAAGAGATTACTAGCCAGGCCTAGGCTCATATAGCCGATGAACTAAAAGAGAAGCTCTTGGATATTGCTCGTCGGCTGGAAGCTCACCAGATTACTTGGTTACCAACTGCGGGCCAATCAAAGATAGATTCGAAGAGGTCGAGAGCCAGCTCCTAGATGACGTAGCCGATATTATCTCCCAAGCTGCCCATCTCGATCTGCATCGGCATAAGCTGGAAAGGGCACGACAAAGGATGGCCGACAGGAAGGCGAAGGCTGGCCTTGAAGCCATGATCGATAGGGGTGGGCAGAAAAAACCGAGACCGAAGACCGAACCCGAACCTGAAGTACCTAAAATTTCGGTCATCGGTCGCTAGTTCGGTCATGAACTCTAGAAAACCGAAGTTTTTTTGGGGTAGTTCGGTTATTATTCGCGGGTACCCGATGTAACCGATGTAGCTACCCTCACCCACGGCCAACTAACCACCGAGCTGGAAGGAGGAGGAGGAGAGACCGACGACGGGCCAGCGTCGGGGGGGCACGTGCCGGCGTCGAGGGGGGGCGGATGGCGGGGCGTCGGTGTGGCCGTGCGGCGGCGGGTGGCTCGGCCACGGCGGCCGCCGACCGCGCGCGGCCACGCGGTGGCGGCGGGCGGCAGCGGACACCAGATTTGGCGAAGGCCGCGCACGTGGCTCGCAGCCGACGGGCGGCGGCGGCCCACCGAGGCCACCGGATCGCGCGCGGCCGCCCAGCCATTGGCCCAGGCCACCGGATCAACGACGACAGCGTGCCGCTCGCCCCTCAGCCATTGGCGCCGCCGCTCACCCCACTGCAAGTCCACACTGCCCCGTTGCCTCGCCGGCATCGCCGCGCCTCCGTCTGCCCTGCGCGCTGTGCTGCCGTGCATGCTCGCCCCACCCCACTGCCCCATCGGCCATCGCACCCCGTCCTCGCCCATTGGAGCCACCGCCGCCCGTCAGCGCCGTAAGCGCCCTCCTCCGCAGCCTCCCCTCAGCGCGCCGCAGCTGTTCGGTCTATACGGTCTACCCGAAGACCGAGACCGAAGTTTTGGTTAACCGAACTGTCGGTCTTCAACTATGTGAGGGCAACTTCGGTTAACAATTTCAAATAACCGAACTTTTAAAAGACCGAATCAACCGGACCGAAGTTTCGGTTATGACCGAATGCCCACCCCTAATGATCGAGGCCAATCAACAGTGCGTCATTGCCAAAAAAGCCAAGCTAGACATGATTGCAGGGCCATCTTCTATCGAATCCAACATTGATCGGCTGAAGAAACGAGAAGCTAAACTTGTAGCTGAACTAGAGAGATGTAGGGCTGAACTGGCTTCAGAGGAGCAAAGGCTTATCGATCTCCCAAAGGCCATTGAGGAGCAAAAGGTCAAATTGAAGTCTTCCATACAATATCTGGGAGATCTGAGAAAATCACTGAAGACAATTGCAGGGACCGACACAGCCGACGCCCAAACAATAGATGAGATTGAGCAGATTAGGCAACGTGTTGTATCGGTCATCAATGATCTAACTGGTAATTGAGCCGATTTGTAATAGAGCTAGGACTTCTAACTCATAACACTTGTAACATATTCTTTTGTATCGACAAACTTTGTAAACTCCAGCTTTATGCCTTGTAATACACCCTTTTGCTGATTTTTACGACCAATTTTGCCTTAAAAAATTTCAAAATCCTCATAAAGTTCCACTTGTGTATGTATTGTATATGTATGCTCCCTTAATTTTACAATGTCGACCGATCATTGATAAAATTATAGCTCGAGGACAACACACGAAATCGGCCATCCTGTATACATTAAATCATAACCGATTATGATAAGAATGAAATAACTAAGGGTGATAACCCTTATATCAGCCATCTAAAGGCGATGTAAACACATCGGCTACCATGTATCGGCTCGATACAATCGAATCATGAGTTGATCCATATACTGGGATAATATTTTTTCAAATACTTTCCATTCAGAGCCCTTCCAAATACCTCTCCATCGAGTCCTTCTAGCATGTAAGCCCCTTTGACAACACATTTGTGGATCTTAAAAGGCCCTTTCCAGTTAGGTGACTACTTGCCGAATTTGTTATCTCTTATACCAATCGGCAAGATTAGTTTCCACACCAACTCACCTTCTGAAAATGACTTGGGCATGACTTTCTTGTTATAATGACGAGCAACCCTCTCTTTATCCCTGGTCATCTTTTCCAAAGCACGCATCCTGGACAAAACTAAGTCTTCCGATTCATCCACCATTAGATTGTGATAATCATCGGCTGTTAACTCGTCTTGCAATTGAATCTTTCTTGAACCGATGACACTTTTCCATGGCAGTACAGCTTGGATTGATCCATGACAAGCCATCCGATAGGACCATAGTGCTTCGGCCAATCGGCTATGCACTGCTTTGGATGTTCATAGATCTTTCTCTTTATCAATTTGATCAAACTTTTGTTGGATGCTTCTGCCTATCCATTAGCCTGTGCATAATATGATGAAGAATTCAACAATTTAATCCCCATGCTCTCTGCAAATTGCACAAACTCATCCGAGACAAAGATAGACCCCTGATCAGTTGTAATCGTTTGAGGGACACCGAATCGGTAAATGATGTGTTCTTTGAAAAACTCGATTACATCCCCAGAATCGACTTTCTTCAAAGGAATTGTCTCCACCCACTTTGTAAAATAATCAGTTGCCACCAATATGAACTTGTGTCCTTTACTCAAGGATGGATTAATCTAGCCGATCATATCAATTTCCCATCCTCTGAACGGCCAAGGCTTGATAATAGGGTTTATAGCCGACGCTGGTGCTCTTTGAATCACCCCAAATCTCTAACAGTCTTGACAATCTTTGTAATACTTGAAACAATCTTCCAGCATCGTCGGCCAAAAATATCCTGCTCTCCGGAGTAACCATTTCATCTTGTGAGCCGATTGATGAGTATCACAGATGCCTTCGTGCACTTCTCCCATTACAACTCTGGCTTGATAAGTACTCAAACACTTAAGTAGCACTCCATCAATCGTCCGACAGTAGAGGTCATCGTCGAGCAAAATATATCTCAAAGCCTTGTAACACAATTTCCTTGAAACCGATTGGGAAGGATTCTGCAAATAATTAGAGACATCATACCTCCAATCGTCGACTGTGATCGCTGCAGCTTCAACTTCAATATCTTTAGTCATCGGCTTGTAGCCTGATGCCCCTTGAGCCAAGTCGTTTGCTTCAGCGTTCTGCTCTCGAGGGATATGTTTGAAAGTTACTAGCCAAAAATCATCCATCAATTCTCGGCACTTTTGATTGTAGATCATCAATGTGTCATTCTTGCATTCATATTCTCCTGCTAATTGGCTGACCAACAATGAATCGCCCATAATCTCTACAACATCGGCTTCAACCTCTTTCAAAAGTTGTAAGCCCTTGAGGACTGCTTCATATTCAGCCTGATTGTTTGTAGCGTAAGGCGTAATAGTGTAAGAAAATTCAAAACTCGCCCCTTGGGTGATATGATAACCAAACCGATGCCACAGCCGTGAGTGCAAACTGATCCATCAAAAAACAAACTCCAAGGCACCATGTCGATCGAGCCGATTGAATCATCCTGGTGTTCAACAATGAAATCAGCTATAGCTTGACCCTTAACTGCCTTGGGTGCTTGATATCTTAGGTCAAATTTTGTCAAAGCAAAAATTCACTTTCCAACTCGCCCTTTCAAAACTAGAGCCGATAGCATGTATTTAACTACGTCGGCTTTGCAAATATGGTGCACTCGTTGGATAATAAATAATGTCTCAACTTTGTACAGGAAAAATATAAGCACAAGCACAACTTTTCCATAGGATAGTACCTTGTTTCTGCATCCAAAAGCCTTCTGCTGAGATAAAATATTGCTCTTTCCTTGCCTTCAAACTCCTGGATCAAAATTGAACCGATTGATTTTTCATCGGCTGACAAATACAACTTAAAAGGCACTCCCTTCGGCGGAGGGATCAAAACTGGAGGAGAACTTAAATAATCTTTTGATGTTGTCCAAAGCTTTCTGCTGCTCTACCCCCCAAGTAAACTCTTCATCGCCTTTTTGTCTTAGCAAAGGTGTGAATGGCTCCATCTTCTGAGATAAATTAGCAATAAAACGTCTGATAAAATTTATCTTGCCGATCAGAGATTGCAGTTGCTTCTTGTCCTGTGGAGGTTGAATACTTTTGATTGCATTAACACTTATCTGTGTCACTTCAATCCCCCTCTCATGAACAAGAAATCCTAGGAACTGTCTAGCCGATACACCAAAAGCACATTTGGTAAGGTTCATCTTAAAGCCATATTTTCTCGTTCTCTCCAATACTTTCCTTAAATTGGCTATCTGGTCTTCAACTTCCTTGGATTTTACCACAACATCGTTAATGTAGATCTCAACCAAGAAGCCGATGAGGTCATGAAAAATATAATTCATGGCTCTCTGATATGTAGCTATACCATTTTTCAATCCGAAAGTCATGACCACCCACTCATATAAGTCGATTGTACAAGGACAGTGAAAAGCAGTTTTATGGATATCTTCCTCGACCATAAAAATTTGATTGTATCCAACATTGTCATCCATAAAACTTATGATTTTATGCCCTGAAGCAGTATCGACCAATAAATCGGTAATCGGCATGGGGTACTCATTCTTAGGGGTACCTTTGTTTAAGTCACGAAGATCGATACACACCCTAAGCTTGCCGTTCTTCATGATTATTGAGACTATGTTCGAAACCCACTCAGCATACCAGCACGACCGAATAAAATCGGCATCATACAGTCGAGTAATTTCGGCCTTAATCGCATCATACATATCGGCTTTAAATCTTCTGGGAGGCTGTTTGTATTGCCGATATCCTAGTTTAATAGGGAGCCAATGCTCAACAATTGATCGGCTAAGACCTGGCATCTCAAAATACTCCCAAGCAAAACAGTCTTTATATTCCTTTAGTAAATCAATAAGCTTGGTTCTAAAATGAAAAGATAAATTTTTACTAATATATGTCGACCTAGGCCTATCTCCTAGACCTATATCAACCTCTTCAAGCTCGTCGGCCGACATAAAACCTTGTCCTAGCTTGCCATCAAGATCGTCCACGGTGTCCTTGGTATAAACATTCATGCCCTCCACGACACCCTCAAAGTAATAATTGAGGCTCTTCATCTCCAATTGGCTATATAGTAGAATCAGACACCTTTAGAAAATCAGCCTCCCAAACCTTGTCGGACAAGCAATCAATGTCGTCGATTTCCCAAAGGGTTAAATCGGCATTGTCTATATTTACTGACCTGTCGGCTAGAATGACTTTGATCTTGTCGCCTTGTCATTGGATAAAGCTCTGGTGCATGATAGAAGGGATGCAGCAATTGGCGTGGATCCAGTCCCTCCCCAGCAGCAGACTATATGACCTCTTCCCGTCGATGACAAAAAAGATGGTAGGCATTGTCTTACTGCCGACGGTTAGCTCAATATTAAGAACCCCTTTTGTTTCAGATGGGTTCCCGCCAAAATCCTTAAGGATCATATTTGTCTTGATGAGGTCATCGGAACCCTTGCCCAGCTTTCTAAAAGTGGCATAGGGCATTAGATTGACAACAACTCCCTCATCAACTAGCATTTTTGATATCGGCTTTCCATTGACAAATCCTTCGACATAAAAAGGCTTAAGATGCCGATGTCCTGTCCCCTCTAGTTTTTCAAAGATTGCTTGCTTCGGGGACAACACTAGTTTGGACAGTGACTCCTCTATGACGTCTGCATCGGCTTGAGCCGCTTCAAATTTGGCTAGTAACACAAAGACCATATTAACCGATGCAGAAGCCACAACCTTTCCCTTGGCCCTTCTCTTTGCCTGGTCTGCTTGGTCTTCATCGGCTGCAATGACATTGTTCTTCACGCGCCACTGCTTCCTCGGGTGCTCTCGCTCCTTCTTCTTTCTCAGCCGATAATAAATTTTGGCTTGAACCTCTTGCAGCCAACCCTCGCTCTTCATCCGTTGCACTTTCCATTTCTAGGTCTTCGTGAAAGTGTCGAAGGGGCACACTCGTGGGTTGGCAGCTTATTCCTCGTAATCCTCGAAGTCCTCCTGAAAGAAATCTTCATGGATTAGGCCCAGCCTTTGGTGAACAGGGCGTTTCTTCTGTCTCGACCGATTCTCTCCGAGCGGCAATCGGCTAGAGCTTTTGGCCTGTTCATCTCCATAACCACTGCACACTGGACAGTCTTGGAGTGATGGCAGCCTCATCCCCTGATTCCAGCAAAACCTGAAGAATTCACAACTCCAATGGTGATCAAAGCCATCATGTTGCTGATAGTAAACCTCTTCCCGCCGATCATGTTTTCTTGGATGGACTCTGTAGACTCTGCCCGTCTCTCTTTCTTCATGTTCCTTCATGAATTTGACCAAGCTATCCATCTCTCGGGGGTGGTGATTGGCTGATCAGCAACTGACATAAACCATGTTAACGGGAAAAGGGTTCCCATCAACCTTCATCAGCTTCTTTGGGTCTTCGAATTTAATTTTTTCCAGCCTCTATAGTTGACTAGATTTGCTGGCGAAACACCTTGCAGTCGTTCGTACTATGGGAACCGGTGTTGTGCCACTTGCAGTATTTTCTCTTTTTCAACTCCTCAGCCAATGGGATGACGTGATTGGCCGGCAGTAGAATCTGTTTCTCTCGAAGCAGCAGGTCGAAGATTTTGTTGGCTTTAGTAGTGTCAAAATCGTACTTCTCCTCTTTAGTCGAATTCTTCACCCATTGGCAGGTTATGGTCTTTTTGTTCCTAGCTCATTCGGCTGTTGCTATTTCGGTTTCACTATCAGTTGAATCAGAGTCAGAAGTGTAGGCAACGTGACTAACCTTCTTAAAGGCTTTCTTGGCTTCCTGGAAACATTGCTCATGGGCAGTGATCTTCTGGGCTAGGTGTGTCAAGCTTTCAAAATCTTGAGCCGAAAATCTCTACTGATGGGTATTAACAAACCCTGAAAGGCAAGATCGGCTAGGTGGGAATCAGATAGCACCAAGTTGTAGCACCGATTTCTCATGTCTCTGAATCTTTGGATATAATCTTAGACTGATTTGTCGTGCTTTTGCCTGATGGCCGTTAAGTCAGACAACTTCATCTCATGGATGTCGGTGTAGAAGTAGTGATGAAACTGTTTTTCTAAATCATCCCAACTCTGAACAAAATTGTATGGAAGCGACGAAAACCAAGTAAATGCCGATCCAGAGAGGGAGAGGGGAAAAAGGCTAACCCTCAAGGCGTCTATAGTCGATGCCTCTCCACACTGGGCTAAGAATCGGCTAACGTGCTCGTAGGTAGAAACGTTGTCCTGCCCTGAAAATTTAGAAAAATCTGGTACTTTGTATCGGTTGGGCAATGGAACCCTCTCAAAATATTCAGGATATGGATACTGATACATGTTGCCAGTGTCCTTGGGCTTGAGACCAAACTACTCTCTTATCACATCGGCAATTAGGTCCATCCAGGGCTTGCTTTGTTGAGGTGCCTCTTGCGCTTGCTACTGTATCGGCTCATATTGGTCGAACTGGAGCGGTCTCTGTCGATACAGCATCTGAGGCGAGTGAGGCTAATATTGATGGTTAAAGTTGCCTCCGCGTCTGAGGAGATTGATGCGTCATGTGAGGCTGCTAATCATGTAGAGGCTGAGAGCCGACAGGATGTTAAGGAAAACTTGATGGGTAGGATCCTATCGGCACCTTGGGCAGAACCGGTGGTCGATCTGTGCTGAACACGGCCTCAATCCGTTCGGGAGAAATTCGAGGAATATCATAGCCCGTATGTTGAGGTTGTTTCCTCTTTAGGACCTTGGGTTGAAATCCTGGTGGCTTTGATGCCGATGGTGTAACGAATGGCTTGAGGGGAACCGATCCTGGTGTGATCGATTGTTCTGGAGGAACACCTAAAGTAGTCGGCAACCCATCTGTTGTCAAGGCCCTGTACTGATGAAATTTGCCTTCAGGGAGGAATACTGGGCCCCTGGCTTGATGTTCTGCTATCATGAAGTCGACAACTGTATTGATCATGTTGTTGAGGGTATTGACCAATATCATAGACTGATTGATCAAAGCATGATGGACATCATAATCGATCCTGTCTTGCAGATAGTTTAGCTCTGGGCCTTCCTCCTGTTTGATTTCTTGTTCTTTGCTCATGCTAGAGCTTGCTCCAGATTCATCTTGACCTGGGATCTTGACCTTGTACTTTTGGACGATTGTCCCTGATCTGGTCAGAGCAAAAGATTGCAGATAATGACTTTGCAACTGGTCGATCATCTCCTTGTACTCAGCCTGTTGTTCAGGAGTCAACTTATCCATGGTGATCGGAATAACGTTGTCTTGGTCAACCTCGGAGGTCTTGATGTCGACCATCATGTCTAGCTCGTGTTTTGAAGTCCCACCAGGCGTGCCAAAAGCGTGTTGATGAGAAAATTTTCCACGCACTGGCCTCAGAGATTTGCTTTACTCTAGTGCACGTCCAAAGTATTGATTTGAGGTTTGTAGGCGTGCCAGGTCCAAAGTGCAAAAGTAATTAAAAATAGTAGTCATTTCTCATAAATATAGTAAATACTAAAAAAATTTTATCTAATATTTTTCCACTTTTTTGCAGCTCAGCGATGGATCGAAGCTGGATGTATAAAAAATTGTGCGACGTTATAGCTAAGAGTATCAAAATGGCGTGTTAAATTTTATAAACGTCGCAGAGGAGGATAGGAAAATAAGAAAGAGCAATCACATGTGTTGTCCACGTACAGATTGCAAAAATGAGAATATTTTGGTAGCAGAGTGGACATATATGCTCATCTGATACAACGAGGATTCATGGAGGGCTACACATGTTGGGTGAAACATGGAGAGTAAGAATCAGGCAGTGGTACAGCTGCAGACAGAAGTGGTGCACAAAATCAGGAAGATGAAGATGAACATCAATGTTTGTACCTTCTTCATTGAGTGGTGAAATGGTTGATGTGGATCACGATCTGCTGCAAGGCATGTTACGTGATGTTGAGGACCCAGCCTACAACGAGAGAGATTTCATGAAGTTCAACAGGTTGGTCAGTGACTCGGAGAAGCCTCTATACGCCGGATGAAAGGAAAAACACACCAAATTGTCAGCTATCTTGGAGCTAATGAAGCTGAAGGCAAGTAATGGATGGACAGACAAGAGTTTCACACAACTTTTGGTAATTTTGAAGGCCATACTTCCTGATGAGAACACATTGCCCGAGACAACATATGAAGCAAAGCAGGTTTTGTGTCCCCTGGGGTTAGAGGTCCGTATAATTCACGCTTGTCCAAACGAATACATACTGTACCACAAGCAATATGCAGACTTATATGTTTGTCCTATCTGCAAGGCTTCTCGATACAAGAGAACAAAAATGCTGATGAAGGAAAGAAGTCAAAGCAGGGTGGTCCGACAAATGTTTTGTGGTATCTACCTATCATTGATTGTTTCAAGAGAATCTTTGCCAATCCCAAGTGTCGACGAGGTGTCGAACAATCCTTCAAGGGGGTTGCCCAAGGAGGTGAAAGAGTGGTTGGGACGTCTACCAAAGGGTCTAATGGTCGACTCGGGACAAGATGAGCCAATGTTTTTTAGAAAGGTTCGGCCCTCCCAGTGGATAACAAGCCTACTACTGTGTTCTGTATTAGGGTGATGAAATATTAGGGTTTTAGTACAGGAGTCCGAGAGCGTTCTTGGATGCCATCCCCCCATGCATGCGCGATTTGTCCTCCCTTTTATAGTCCAAGGGGCAATTACAAGGGGCTTGGAGCACAAGAAAGCTAGTCGTAAAGTAAAAAGCAAATACAGACTAAAGCTGAAAAGCAAAACAGAATAGTCTTGGGATCTGCTCGCCGTGGGCGTCTTGCACGCAGTCTTGCCTCGGGATCCACTCGTTGCAGGCATCTTGTACGCAGTCTTGCCGGGTGACATCATCCACTGTCGGCATGTCCCCCTTGTCTTATCTACGAGGCTTGTCAAAGAAGCCTCCTTCCCGAGGGGGAAGGCCTACCCTTTTCAGGTCGAAGTCGCATGTAGAGGTCGAGCTAAGGGCTGAGGTTGGGCCAAAGGGCATAGGTCGGGCTAGTCGTCCTTGCCCGAGGTGTGGCTTTCGACCCCAGCTTGAGGACTCTCGGTCCGACCTACCCGACCTCCTTTCCTTAGCGTGGGCTACCCCGGGGAGGCATCCTCCACACCAAGGAAGCAGAGTTAGTATGTTGGCATGCCACAGAGAGAAGGAACGATGGTATGCTAAGACACCCTGCAGATTCGATTCAACAGAGGAATATCGATCGAAGACACTCAGAATTCGCAGCCAACCCTATAAACATGAGAATATGTTTGTGTACAGATGGCATGAATTCTTTCGGAGACATGAGCAGTTCTCATAGCACTTGGCCAGTTTTGATTGCAAACTATAACCTACCTTCATGGTTGTGCTTCAACAGAAAATACATTGATGTGCTTGTTAATCCAAGGACCGAAACAACCCGACAATGATATTGATGTGTTCTTGGAGCCTGTTATCGATGATGTTGAGATTCTCTGGAAACAAGGTGTGGAAACATGGGATGCGTACGGTCAGGAGAACTTCAAACTACATATTCTATTGTCCTGAACCATTAATGACTATCCTACACTTAACAATCTTTCTGGACAAACTGTGAAAGAAAAGAAGGCATGTTCCGACTGTGTGGAACATACACACAGTAGGTGCCTGATCGAGCCTCCTATGCGAAGGCTCATTTCACCGTGCTCCAACATATGGCAAAAGTTGCCCCATACTTTGAGGAGTATTTAGCAAAAATCCGATAGGAGAACTTGGGGTGATCGGATATGTGAATTAACAAAGAACATAACTCTCAGTTCAACGAATGGTTGAAGAATCGTAGTACGATGTCGACAGATGTCTCAAATGAGACAGTACGGTTGTTGGGGATAGGAACGTGTTGGGAGATAGACACATGGCAAGGATATGATATTGACGGATACTCGTTTTACACCGTCAAACAAGATGACAAAAGCATAGTGCAAAACAACGGAGTCTGTATAGATGCATTCTAGGATCAAGTTGGGTCGAACACATACTACAGCCGCATTAAACAGATCTGGAAGCTGAACTACGTGAAATTCAAAGTCCCTTTGTTTCGTTGCCATTGGGTGAATATACGCACTGTTGTCAAAGTCGACAAGGAAAGTTTCACTTTATTAGATCTATCCAAGGTTGGATAAGCCAATGAACCATTCGTATTTGCGAAACAGGTCGAACAGATTTTCTACGTAAAAGACCCTGCAAACAAGAAGATGCACATCGTTAGGGATGGCAAGCGCCGAATTGTCGGGGTTGACAACGTCATCAACAAAGAAGAATACAATCAAAATCTTCATGTAAGACCTCACATCGACCTTGATGATGATCCCCAAGAGGATGTGGCATATGCTCGTTCAGATAATACGGAAGGCATAACCTTGTGACTGATGCCTTTGTATTTATTTTTTTTGCTATTTGTTGTAATGAATGAAGTATTTTGTATTAACAAGCCTTTTGTGTAAATTATTTAGTGAATTATATGAAAATAATAATTTATATAGTGAATTTAGTTAATTTGAAGAATTATTTAGTGAATTAAATAAACTATTGAACTTTACTGAATTATATAGTGAATTATATGAAAATTGTAATTTATATAGTGAATTTAGTTAATTTGGAGAATTAGTTTATATAGTTTAATTAATTCACTAAAATAGTTCATATGAAAATAGTAATTTACTAAACTAGAATAGTGAATTATTTAGTGAAATAAATAAATTTAGTGAATTATTGAAATTTACTGAATTATTTAGTGATTTATTGTATTGTACTAAAAATAATGTGAATGGATGTATGAATGTCGATGTATGTGAATATCGATGTGATTTCAAATACATGAATGGGGATGCTGGGAAAGAGAATATATATTTCTGTTTCTCTTATTTTTGTCGCTGGCAGGCTAGCGAAGGCCTGAGGTTAGCAAAAACAGAATATATTTTTTGTTTGGGAAAACTCATCGGTGACGGGCTTTAACTTAAGCCCGATGGAGATGAAATCATCCGTGACGGGCTTAAGTTAAAGCCTGATTGAGTGATTAGTCATCCGTGACGGGCGTTAATTTGGGGCCCGATTGAGTTGTTAGTCATCGATGACGGACGTAACTTAAAGCCCGATTGAGTTGTTACTCATCTGTGACGGGCTTATGTTAAAACCCGATTGAGTTATTAGTCATCTGTGACGGGCTTTAGTTGAGGCCTGATTAAGATTATATCATCGATGACAGACCTTTGTTTGACTGGTCTTCTGGGTCAAACCTATCGGTAATGGGCTTTAGTTTAGGTCCGACAAAGATAAATACTTCAGTGACGGGCTTTTGTCCGATAGAGATGACTTCTCACATCACTGACCTTTGCACCGTGACGGACGTCATACCCGACACAGATGAGGGTTGCCGCCCGATTGAAATGAGGGTAACCGTTGTAGTGCACCGACGTCATTGGTTGGGTATCTGATCCTGGTTTGGTATGGATCTTCCCCATAGGTTTGACCGATCTCAGGATTCTAGTATGTGGTCTGGACCACTGCCAAGGGCAGTCAGCAGGTGCTTCCACATCCCACCCCTCCACCGGGGCAACCTCGACCACTCCCCACCCGCATGGGTTCTACCCAGCCGAGCATGAGCATGGTGGTTGTCACCTTCATAAGAGGCCGTGCTTTTTCAATGGTTATCATGTTTTTTTCGGAGGTCGCCTTTCGATAGACATTTGTCCTGCACTACAACTTCTTACGTTTTGTACTCATCCTTTTTTTTGTTGAACACTATCCCATGGTGTGATTTGTGGTTTAGGAATCTACATCTCACTTATCATGTCGTGTGATTTGTGGTCTAGGAAGAATTCTACATTTTTCACTGCACATGGATCATTTATCATGCTATAGTAGAGGGGTCACATTTTATGCATGGAATGTTCTATTGAAGGATAACTTGAGTTAATTATAGCTGATATATTACTAGAAAGATTACTATGCAGCTGTAGGATACATAATTCCATATATACAAAAACATGCTTAGTTTTAAGCAGCTAATGTATTGATATGATTGGCCCTACAAGATATGACCATTGCAGTATCATGAACCAGCTTGCATGTAGTCATGTATTATACTTACCCCTTTTGGATAACTTGTTTCTTTCTATGAAGATGTTCAATGCCTCCTTTGCTTTGATTACCGAATATAATGGCTCTGCCATTGATTCCTTAATGTTGTTAAGTGTGTACAGTAGGTGGTTAGGGGCCATAGGAGTTCATTACATGTATATTTTCTTGGCTGTCATGGAGAAGAGAAGTGTTTCACTTGTCCAATGATTCCAGCAGCGAGCCCAATTAAAATTTGTGTCTTATCTTTGTGAAATTTGTCATTTTGTGAAGATTCGGATCTTCATTATGCCATTGTGAAATTTTCATCCATATCAGCTGGCAATTACAGTTAGTTAGGCCAGGGTTATCAAGCTTGCATGGCCAGCATTGCAAGAAAGTAATGGGAAGGCATCATTTTGCATTGGAAGACAATGCACATATAAATTACCTTGATAAAGTCTGGGCTGCTACAGAAACTTGAAAATAACACTTGCAAGTTTCACGCATCATATTTAATTGGTGATATTTTGCATTGATGGATCCATAACAAACGATTGTTTTTTTTTGTTGAATGCAGAAGAACAGTACACCGATGGATCCATGTAAAAGAAAGTAATAAGTATCTATCACCCTGTCAAAAGTGTAATTTTGTCCATATTTAGAACTAGTGCAGTTTATAACCGTTCTTTATTTCGTATTGTAGTTTTTGTCAGTTTTGCAGAGGAGTTTGCAAGGCCTTTGGCAGCTTCACAGCTTCTACTGAAATTCTCAAGCAATATCTGATTAAACATGGTAAAAGCAGAAGTACAAGTACCTTTGTGCCTCCTATGTAACTTGAACAAGCTGATGAGCTAATAATTGAGGAGCTCCTGGAGCATGACAATGCTAAATATCCTCTGCATGAGAAAACTAAAAAAAAGAAGAAAAAGGCAAAGAAAGAAAGGGAGCAAGCATCAGTCAAATGGGACGCCTTCTATACCAAAAACTGAAGATTTTGATGAGGATGAACTAAAAAGAAGTGGGAGTTTGTTTTTTTTTCATCTTATTATAATGGTTGGCAATGGGACATGCCCCTTTTTAACTGATAGTAGCATACTCTATATTTCAAGTTGCTGATAGACTGCATCTACAGGTTCTGGACTATAATTTTAGTTGGATCAGTATAATAGCTCAAGTTTGGTTTCAGCTTCTTAAGTGATATCAGTGTGGTATGTGACCTGTTTCCTGGGATTTCGTGGATTCTTTTGAACATTGCTTATATTAATATGTACTAGAGTGTAATACTCCCTCCGTTTTTTTTCTGTTTGACGTTGGTTATAGCATATCAGTGGGTTTTCTCCTGATGTTTTCCATAAAAATAATGCGTCACTCTACTGTACACAATCCACTTGCTGTAGCAGGTACAGCAACTTTCTCAGGAGGGGAGCAGAATTAGCAGGTTTTGCTGTACCATGCCATAATATAGGTTACGGGTATTTGGTTATATATCATATCTGTAGGTTTCACTTGATACTGAATTTGTTCTTTGGTAGTAGCATGTTATTTCTCGCTTTTCATGTCCTTTTGTTATGTTGATGTTTGACTCACCGTTTGTTTTTGTTTTTCTCTGGTCACAGTTTCAAGACACATTCAAGTAGATGAACACTTCAGCACCCAAACTTGAATGCTTCCAATAGGCTGAAGGAGCCGCTTGTCCTCCTTAACTGTCTTTATGACACTGGCAGAGATACTCCAGAACTTCACAGCAATTAGGATGCTGAGTTTTAGCATTTCGGCTGCGTTCGGCAGCTGTGATTGAGACAAGATTTCTCTCTTTCTCCACACACATGTTTTTCAAACTATAAAAGGTATATTTTTTACAAAAAATTTCTATAAGCAAGTTGCTAAAAATCACATTAATCTATTTTCCAAGTTTAAATAGTTAAATACTCAATCATGCTCATGCGCTAATAGTTCATCTCATTTTACTATTTTCTCAATCTTCTGACAGGCAGAAAAAAACTCAAATTTTGATTATAGGCAGAAAAAACCTCAAATTTTGATTATGGCTGATAAGCCGAAGATGAAACAAAGGAGCCAATATTTTTTAGAAAAAAAAAGAAGGGAGGGAGGAAGGGAGCAATTGAACACAAGAAGAGACGTCATTCTCATCATAAAAACATACAAAAACATACAGAAGGGAGCTCAGATAGTATTCAAGTTATTGAGTGTACACCCGTGCCATCCATTAGTCCATTAGTTGTTCCCTTGCCAAAGAACTACACAAGGCAAACTGTACACTATTCCCATCCATTTGGAACCATTGTCGTAAAGGGGCATAACGTACAATTTACAAGCGCACACCAGCGTGATGAAATCTCAAGGCCGTGTCATACAGTGCTGTTTGGAGGCAGGGGAACAACACCATCAAAGAAATCCCCAAAGTAATGGCGTGGCTCGTGTACCAGCTTGGAGATTATGTCCCTCAGCGTGATGACCCCTTCGGTGTTCCCCTTGTCATCGATCACATAGATCCTGTGGATCTTCTCCGAGTCCAGCATCAGTATGATGTCCTTGATTTCATCATCCCTTTTGCATGTGATGACGGAACCGAGCAAGGGCGAGGCCTCGTGTTGCTCCTGAAGGTGTTGCCGGACCGCGGTAAGGAAATCCTTGGCCGTGATTGTCCTGTGGATGGATCAAAAGTTAAAAGTTGCAAATGTATAGCTGTGCTAGCTTCTGCATTTGAGTGCATTGATGCATGGTTTGCAAGTGCAAGTTTCAACACCAAGTTTCGCATTGGTGAACAAACATAAGAAAGCATTCAAAAATTGTGCTAAGAACTTCAAACCTGTAATCTTTGTATATGTTGGGGGCAGTCAGAAGATACTGGACATCTCTGATGCTGATATTGCCAATTGCTTTTGTGCCACTTGTGTCCATCACTGGGAGGCCACCAACACCTTTTTCCCTCATCAGTTGGAAGGCTTTTAACACAGGTTGGTCTTCGTTTACCTGATTTACAACAGAGAGCGGTTGTAGATCTCATGTGGAAGGGAGAGAAAGAACAAGGCAAAATTGTAAATGGCACTGTATAAGGTTTAATATTCCCCCTCCCAACCCCTTACCCACTGTATTATTCAGGGGTGTTGAAACAGATTATTGTTGAACCATTATGTAACTACTGCCCAGAAGATTCAAATATAACATGCTTGCACAGGTAGGTCAGTTACAAGCAATTGTTTCTAGTTATTAAAGTAGCATGCTTCTAGTAAATTTTATCTTGCTTAAACCTTGTTGACAAAAACAATCAGATGGCTGTTTATACTCACTGTTGGCAAAAACACAAACGAACTGTTGTGCCAGCAATGCTAATAATCGAATAAAACTTCTGCAATGCGCTTTTTGATACTTTTTGAACAGGAGTTTAAATTTCTCATTACATTTCCAAATTGAAATAAAATATAAGCGTATGAAGATGCCTACCATATTTATGAATGGAGGCCCTTGAAGTTTAGGAGATACCTTAACGAGTTTGCATGGCTTCATGAGCGGAAGCCCCAGCTCAGAGAGTTTCTTAGTTCCCCAGCTCTCAAACCAAGGAAGTCCAACACACTCTGCAAGCATGTGCACAACTGAAGATTGTGTAATGATGTTCTCAATCTTATCTCCCCCGATGTCTACTACCGGGAGGCTCTTCATCCTGTACTTGGACAGAAGTAGCAACATGGTGAGGAATGTGTCAGATGTCTGCAGTGCCAGAAATGGTGCCCATCTGAAGCTTCCTGAGATATCGCCAACCTATAGTGGCACAGATTGTGTCAGGAATGGATCCTGGTGAATACAAGCTTTTAAGTGAGGGGAAAGAAAATCACCTTTGTGTTCTTGTAGAATTCAGAAGAAGTGAGGGTTTCGAAAAAACTTCCACCAACTGACGCAGTTTCATCGGATTCTGGATCGGTGGTAGTTTCTACCCTGCCGGATGATGTCCTTCTGAATGTGAAAGAGCCTAGCCTAGATACTAGATTGGATACCGGAGAACCTACTGCAGAACCAGCCGTACCATTAGCTGCAGCCTCAGACTGTTGTAGAAACAGAAGCAGCAATCCATGTTAGAAAGACGGGATGTTCATGAAATCCCTACAGGTCATATTGTACAAAAGTATAAAATTCCCTTCGCTCTATCAGAGTATTTTCTTTAAAATAACTACTTCTGTGTTTCGGTCTCTCATGTGTTGTTTGTAAAGAACAAGCATGTAAGTAATTTGAAATGCATTTTCCGAAGAGAAGATGGGCAGTCCAGAAAAATACTAGGCCTGGATTGAGGCGCTTCTAGCACAGGTATTTAAATTCCAACAAATTTGAAAATGTTGTCAATAATTGAGAAAAGATATTGAAAAGCTCATCGTTAACACCATGACTAGGGTTAAATTTAATGATACTCTAGCCCAACAGAATCTACCATATCATTACTTGGAGTACACAAATATAGCATGCTGATCAAAACTGCACTAGATTAACATGTTCTACCCTAAAAAAGAAGAAGATTAACATGTTCTGACTAACATGATATGATACATAGCTATATAGATAACTATTTTTCTGAAAAAGAAACTGAGAGGGACTAATAAGCATTCTAGTATCAAGGTGACTAACCTGATAGAGCAACCACATAGCAATACCAGCAAATTCCACAATACCAATGTATTTGTCAATCCAACTAGCATCTTCTGGAGCATCAACATTTCTTATGGGCGCACTCAAAATTTTGTTTTTGGATAATATTTCAACAGTATCAGCAAGGCTAGCATTTGAAGGTATCTCGATTACTGCACAAAAAGAACATAAAAGTTGAAGCTTATATTGATGATCGGATAATATTTAGTCATACACTACAGGTTCTCTTTGGAAAAGAAAATCAAATATGTTAGTTAAAACGTAGTCATAAAAGCATTCTACGCACAAAAAGAGTAAAACATTCTACATGAAACTATTTGAGCCTGTGATATATAGAAAATACTTAATTTGTATTACATAAACAATATTCCAGTAATTGATTTTCCATAAATAATACCTGACAACTGTTTGCCTTATGATGTACAAGATAGTACTGGAGCATTTCTGAATAATATCTTGGAGCATAAGATGATGTCACAAGTTCAATGTGTTTCAGAATAAATTATTTTTCAGATTCGCTTGAGTATAATGATTAAAAACATATTATTTTATCAAAAACATGTGTGCCCGAATCAAAGAGGTTGAAAGAGTAAACTTTTCCTAAACTCAAGCAAAGTATGTCTAACATATCTGTACAGATAACAGGTGTACTGATCCTGAGATACATGAAGATGAAATACCAAAGAGGTTGGTCTGTAAAGTAAAGAAACAAGTCCCAAAAGAAGCACAGTGAATATCAGAATATGAACCACTCATCAAACATTGTATGCTCAAATTATCCTTTGGATGCACTGACACTGTAACAAGATATAACCTTTTCTGGTAATTAATGGGTTCGTGTCAATATAGATTTATGGTTGCAAATCCATTTGTACAAGTCAAAGTGCATTCTCCCTCATTACACATTTCTGTAGTGAAGTCAATTTTTAGCTATAGAACTAAAGATCCACATAGTGTAAATGAGTTATAATAAAAACACACTCAACGTGGAATTTGGTACAGCACAGCAGTTCAGTAAAGTTCAGTTTTGGAAATCTGATCTTGCTATTACCATCTGTCCAACTTAAGATCTCGAAGTTGGTTGCCATGTTAACATTATGTCACCTTAGAAAAATAGACGTGAGTGAAGATAGGCAAACTGCTGGCTATTGGCAAGAGCTACACCTCTTTGTACAATCCGTATTGACCATAAAACCACCAGGAATCACCACGTAAAGCATGTTATTTGACAGATATAAACAAGATGAAAGCCAAGGACAAGTTTAAACAGGTTCTATTTTCCCAAATAACTTTGCTGGTTAGTCCTCTAGAGAAGACCACAATTAAGAAATCAAACGGTACTACGGACCCTCACCGTTCTAGAACATATGTTGGAATCATGATAGCAAAGTCATTTGTCAATAAGCAGATACATATGACATATTGGCACAAAGTAAAGAAAGTCCAAAAAGGTTCTTCTTTAGCTTGTCTAAGAAATGATAAGGACCCTTCAACAAGAGCAATCACCATGCTCCCCGAGTTGATCGTACAGGTTTTTCTCCAAAACAAAAACTTCATCATACAGCTAAGACCGAAGTCCTACAATCTCATAGTGCATCGTCACTGATTGCATAAAACAGTGCCACTGATAACAGAGAAAAAGCGCCACCATTTGTAATCCATCAAGAACAAAATTGTCCAGACTGGAGAGAGGATGTAGGCCATCGGCACTAACACGCACCAAGTGGCAATGCGCATTTTATTCAGAAAAGAATGCAAATATGGCCCCAGCAACCACACAAAGGAAATGAAAAGACTATACATGTAGTGGCCACCTCCATTCCATCAAGAGGCTGGAAAAAATATAGTACAGGACACGAAAGAGACATGTCTGATGGCTCAACCAGCAACAGTGACAAGGTAGGTGCTAATGCCACCAGTTTAATCCAATCAGGAGAAACAGCAAACGCATTCTTCATCAGTGAACTAACTGACCGTATCAATTCCAACAAGGAACTCTGAATGTTTCGATTAGTTGACCATCTCCACCAGCCAATTTCATCACCCAACTGAAGTAAATAGGTCACTCCAACTCACACACAAATGCTCATGTCAGCTTTCGCGTCAAGAACTAATCATCTGATCAAATCATAGAATACCAGTTCGTTCACAGAGCAGAGAGCAGGAGGAGCAGGACAGGCGTAACCTTGCGAGCCAAGGGGGCGCGGGAAGGAGGCGACGGCGATGTCCTCGAAGCAGGAGTTGAGCTTCTCGGACGGCGACAGCTGCGGCTCCGCCACCTCCCACAGGTCCTCCACCCTGTGCCCGATCTCCGCCTCCGGGCTCCGCGGGCTCTCCATCTCCATGATTCCCCTCCCTATCGATCTCCTCCCCCCCCCCCTACCACCACAAAGCACACTCCACCTTCTTCCACCCCTCCTCTTCTTGTTGGCCTTCTTCCCAACAACTCTCGCTCTTCTTTCCTCCTGCTCCTCCTAGCGATGGATGGCCTCACCCTCACCTCTCCCGATTGTCACTGCTCCTTGTGCTCGCGAATCCGCGGCTGCTCGCTCGCTTGTGTTTGCTCCGCGCGGTGCCGCAGCGCTGGCTGCGTCTTGTTCTTGTCTGCGCGTCAAGGCACGGGGGTGGAAGTGGAGGGGACGAGCTGATGATGATGACGACGACGAAGGCGAAATGCCGATCCAACCGCGAGGCGGTGGGTCCCGCATGTCAGCCCGTGGCCTCGCCGTCGGCTACGGACACTGGCATGTGGGGAGAGCGTGGAGGTCGGGCCCACTTGCCATTGTGGTGGGTAGAAGCGGGGAGTGTGGCCGTTGTATTTTGAGGGTTTAAAGAAAAACCGCTGCGGCGAGGCGAGGCGAGCCGCCGGGGCATGACGTGGCGGCGGCTTCGGTGGTTTTCCAGCGAAGTCCTGGGTAGGTGCACACATGTCGTCGTACAGTGATCCAATGACGGGTGGGCCCAGGACTTTGGTGGGACCCACGTATGCGTCTCAGCTTGTGATCTGATCGATCTCGTGCTCAATTCCGGGGATCTGGTGAACTGAGCTGGCGGCGGCGTGTAGAAGCTGGAAATGCTAGAGGCACAAGAGAACTGCAAATTTAGTGACTAGGGCCTATTTTTTAGGTTTAGGCTTATTAGATTTTTTTTACTTATATGATTTATAAGTTAGTATATTTAAAGTCTTAATTTTAAAGATGAAGTCGTACCTCTATATTACATAAGCTAATCAAGCTTTTCTAACCTAGCTTTTGGTTTATTTGTGTAAGAGTGGTTTAGACCAGTCCCAATCCTCTACCTCTCAGCTAGTGCTTATAGCATTAAATATATGGTCACAATAAAAAAACTTAGGTGACAATAGAGTTAAGAGAAGAGAGGAAAACAAAGATAAAAAACCATTTTTCATGTAAGAAACCAACTCTATAGAATAAACAATAATGAAAAAAGGGGATAAGTGGATAAAATGAGAGAGATGAAAGATGAGGTGATTGGATGATAATTTATTTTAAAGACATCATCCATTGGATATATAGTTTTTGTATATAGTGTTTATATGATATGGCAAGTATAGGCTTAGGCGTTTTGACTCATAAGCTGGTTAATAAACTATCGGTTTGCTACAATATAAAAAACTATTTCAATTTGCTGCAACAATAGTAAAGAAAATTATCACACAACCATATAAACACCCTAACATTCTTGATATATTAGAACTTAGACATGTCATATAGGTGATACCTGGTGTGGGTGGGACATGTTAGGATGACACGCTAGCAACATAAAATGCAGCGGCATTGCCATCAGTAAACTACTTGACCCATCACTTAGTTCCGGTTACACTATTACGATCATGTCTAGCTGAAACACCGCTCGGTCGGTGTATCTAGGTTAAAAGCCCATTCCAGTGGCCCTCTCAACGTGCCCTTTGCCCTTTTGAAGCTTTATAGGTTTTGACCTAAGTGCACTAATCAAGTACGGATGATGTTATAGGGCGTGTTCGGCTGGTCTATAAGCCAGCTGATAAGACAAGTCGGCTGGTTTGCTGTGAGAGAAAAATATTGTTTGAATGGCTGATAAGCTCGGCTGATAAGACAAGCGAACAGGGCGATAGCCAGATCAAGCTTTATAGGTTTTGACCTAGTTGTTGCTACTTGCTACAATGCACATGTTGACGTGTCATGCTAATATGTCTCTCAGTTTCATCACGTCGGGTACCACCTGACAGGTCGGCTCCATAAGTTAGTAAGGTGTCTTTCTAAAGTTGTAGTTTTGAGATAATTTTTCTGTGTTTTTTCAGTAAGCTGATGTAGGTAAAGACAACTCAATGTTTAATAACTAAATTTTCGTTCTTTGAAAATTTACTTAAAAATTAATTATAAAACATTTTTGAAATAAATATACAAAGATACACAATTGCACTTGCGGATGCTGTGATAAGGATTTGGGGTGTGTTCGGAAGACAGTGTTCCCATCTTCTGTTTTTCATTTTTACGTGCACGTTTCTTAAAGTACTAATGGTGTATTTTTTACAAAATTTTTTATATAAAAATACTTTAAAAATTGTATTAATTTATTTTTAAACATTTTATTTAATATTTAATTAATTATGCATTAATTCATGCTTTCTTTTGTGTGCAAAAAAAAGGTTCGCAGCCCCTCCTCCCAAAGTAGACTCTAGTAGTGTGATTTGTGTAATTTTTCAGTCACCCAAAATTGCACATAGCGATTATGCTCCTATATAATGTGCATTTTTAGTTTATTTATATGGTTCTTCACGTGGTGTTCTATGCAAGTCTGGATACTTATATAGTTTGTGGTTTTTCATTAATTATAAATTTGTTGCATGTTTTAGTTACAATGATTAAATAATCATATTGTTCAACCTTTAATTTTATAAAGAAGTGGTTTTTAAAAAAAAATAGAGAACGAGGGGAGTGATGAGAGCAACTAAATTTCCGTCCAAAGATGAGAAAAATGAGTAAATCTTTTTATAAAAAATAGTTGCTCAAAATCCCGTTGCGATATGATTAAACATAAGGAACCTAATGTATACACAAATCTATGTCACACAATTTTTTTTCATCGAATACCGATTATTATTCTATAATAAATTACAGAGTTTTGTGTCGATCATAAAATACTACTGCTTTAAGTGTTTCAGTAGTAGAGCTGGGCATGCTTGGTTACTTGTTATAATCAAAGCCCGCGTGCAAACAACTTCGGTAATAACTTTTTTCAAGGGACTAATGATATGTGCACGAGAGAATTTTGGTTAAGAAAGACAAATATCTCATATCTGCATCCTCATCTCGGCAGATTAGAGAAAATGGGCCCACCTGCACCGTCGTCGCCAGTGCCTAATGCTTATCCGTTTGTCCCCCTATGTTCGGTTCCGGTGAGGATTAACTTTCAGCTAATTTTTGTCACTGAAATATGACCCATCGAGAGATACGATCATATATCAGTGATCCAAAGTCATCTGGATCACTATTGAAGAAATCATCATTGGTTAAAATAGCAAAAATTATAGTAGTCCCGGTTTAAAAAGTCTATGGATTTCTAGGAATATTAATCCCAGTTCGTGTCATGAATCGGGACTAAAGATCACCTCTAGTCCCGGTTCAAATGTTGTCAGAGCCTATCTGAGCGCGGGACACTTGTAGTCCCGGTTGGTAATACCAACCGGGACTAAAAATGCTATCTTTAGTCCTGGTTGGTGCTACCAACTGGAACTAAAGATGTCTGACCCTCTGACAGGTTCTGACAGCCTCTGACACCATCTTTAGTCTCGGTTGGTAACATCAACCGGGACTAGAGATGCTATTTTTTGTCTCGGTTGGTAACATCAACCGGGACAAAAGTGAATGTGTTTATTTTTTAACTGAACCTAATAAAAATATATAAATTTTGCTACATGATTCAAATGGCCAAAAATTAATTTAAAGGGATCTGTAATTTCAAAGAGTATGGTGTTGTGTGAAGATGGGTGATTGAAGATAGAAGGAAATTTTAAATTTGTTATTACATACCATCATATTGTTATTAACTAATGATTCTTAATATACAAAATCTTTTGTAAAATTATTTTGACGATAATATACGAATCGGAGGGATGTACAATATTGATAAGAATATTTAAACCCTAACCGTTATGTTTAGTTTATGCGCGTTTAACAAGTTTTACATGCATTATTCCCGTTTCGTCCTCTAACTCGGAGTCGGTTTTTAAAACGACCATAACTTTCGTATACGGACTCCGATCGAGACGTTTCATATATAAAAATCGATGAGAAAAAATTTTGGATGCGCTCGTTCACCGCTTTGCCACGTTCGACGATTTTATTTTGCCCAAAAAAGCCTCAGAATATTGTCTTTTCGAGCCCGGAAGCTTTTTTCCTATTTTGAGCGTGTCTTCCGAATTTTCCACAGACCACGTCTTTTGCTTGTTTACGCTCAATTTTTATGTGGTTACCTCTCGTGTGCTCCTAAGTCCATAAAAATATAAAAATAAAAAAAAAAGTGAAAATTTTCTGTCTTGCTCAACAGGCGATGAAAATGAAGAAAACCAGGGGTAAAAGAGGAACAATATCTAGAGGAGCACATTAATGTCTAGGATTATCTATATTTAATTTAATTTTAATATTATTGTTTTAAACCTATATTTAATAAATTTAATTTGGCCCTATTTAATGGATTATTTAATTGTTAACCCTAGTTGGGACCAAATAAATTTGGGAAATTACGGGAAATTATCTTTAGTCTTGATTGATGGCATCAACCGGGACTAAAGATAAATTAGAAACTGTGGGAAATTATCTTTAGTCCCGGTTGGTGCCACCAACCAGGACTAAAGATGAATTGGCTATATATATCCCCGGCTCGCATCGTCTTCTCCACCGATCCAACACTCAGTACATTTTTCAGATCCCTCTCCCTAGCTCTCTCCCTCTCTCTCCCTCTCCCTCTTTCTCTTCCCTCGACAATCAAGGAGGGGAGGAAATGGCGGCGGCGAGAGAGGAGGTGGCGGCAACGGGGCGCCATCTTCTCACCAGCGGCGAGCGGGAGCGGGTGCGAGAGCCGACGGCGAGCAGGAGCCGGTGGTGAGCGGGAGCCGGCGGCAGCGGCGAGCCGAGCGGAAAATTGATGTTGTTGTATTTTATTGTATATAGTGGATTTTGTTGTATATATGTGTGAACAAATTTGTAGACAATTTGTTGATACATGTTTAAATTTTGTTGTTGCATTTTATTGTATTCGATTTCAATGTTGTTTGCATATATATGTATGCTATATGTGTTATATATGTATGTGTTATGTATTTAGACATATATATATGCAAATCTATATATGTATGTGTATATATATGTGTGTAAACAGGCAGGAAGCTAACAACAGGAGGAGGAATTAAAAAAATAAAAAAATATTTAGTCCCGGTTGAAGCCACCAACCGGGACTAAAGATGGCGGAGCCAGCCACATGACGGCGTCATCTTTAGTCCCGGTTGTTGGCTTCAACCGGGACTAAAGATGCATCTCTAGTCCCGATTATTTAACCGGGACTAGAGATCGCTCATCTCTAGTCCCGGATTCATAGTTCCGGTTTGACAACCGGGACTACTGAGGGTTACGAACCGAGACTAGTGTGACTTTCTCCAGTAGTGAATCTGTGCCGGTTCTGTTCATACAGTTTAAAGCTTAAAAATGAAACAAATTTATTAACATATAATTAATTAAATGTTAACTGATTTTTTAAAAAATAGATTAATGTTTTTAAAATAACTTTTTATTAATTTTGAAAAAAATATTATTTAATAATTTAAAAAAACGTACGTAAGAAAAACACGAGACTAGGAGATGGAAAATTGAGAAAAGAACACAGCTGTCTCGCGCTCATTAAGTCAAGATCGGGCGGCCAATGTGATTTCCCATAGCTGTGGATGCTTACTCTTTTTTCCGAAATAGTTGTCACAGTATACTCTTTTCGTTCGCGAAATAGTTGTGGATGTTACATTGACTTGTACGGCTTCCGTTTGGGGATTGATCGACTCAGCCACACGATTTCGAACCGACCGTGCAGATGCTACTCCTGAGCGTTAGTGTAGCCCCGTGCATTAGAGCAAGTACTTATAAGAACTTGCCTTTGAACTTGTCCCTCTCGTAAGTACAAGTTTAATAGAGTTATAATAGGTTAATTATAATGTTTGATTTATTTTTCCTCTCTATTTTCTCACTATAAATTTAATTAATTAATATAAATATTTTGGATCATGTGCGTAGAGCTAGCTCTTTTCTTTGCCTTTCTTTTTCACATAATAAGTTTACAGTTGGATTATAACCCACTATTATGTTTGCTCTGATGAGGTGGATGAGAGAAATAAAGAGAGAAGAGGAGCCACCTCTCATACAAGAAGCAATCACTTCACAAATTTCAAGAGAGAAGAGAGCAAGAGGCCAATAAATTGATAGGAAACAAATAAAATTAAATTAATATGATGTATTGGTTAAGTATGCTAGAGATAATTTGTTGTATATACTTAATTAATGAGCTAATGATGTAAAGAAAATTAGAGATGACTGTCAACGTCCACTATAAAACTTGTTCTTAGCAAGGTCTTCATCGTTAGCTTTTTTTAAAAAAAATAGTACAAATACTCACAACATACACACTCATCCCTATGGACGTACGCACGTACGCACGTACATACTATCCCTGTTATAACATTCAAATGACTATGTTGACATGTCTTTTATATTGACAAAGTCATTATAAACGTCTAACTGTCGACATATATATCATTTATCACTGAAATAATAATTAATCGTAAATATGAACTCCCATATAATCTAAGATAAGCCTCATCGTTAGCTTATCGACCACAGTCAAAAGGTCAATTTTAAAACTTAGTTTTAGAGTTAATTTTGATGGTTTTATGTTTGTTTTTCAGCATTGTCGTTTAAGTCAACAAGAATATATATATATATATATTTTCACACAATATTTTCTATTAGCACTAATAAGTGTTATGGTTTATAATTAGCTATAGCGAAATGATGGGGTTGAGTAATCGTCTTAAAATAAAGCTACGTTTTGCTATAAATCCAGTCAATATTTCAATCCGTATAATTTTCCTTCTGCTCCGCCTTAATAGAATAGGCATGTAATCCTGCTAAATTGTTTTTACATGTTCCATAATCCAGTTTAGAATCGTATATGTAAAGATTTTTCTTTTAATAGGAGTTTGCTGTTATAAGCTGTCCTCGCCCCTGAAGTTTGGTAGGCCGGTACTCTAGCCCATTAGATATGGACGGGCTGAGATATGAATTAAAATATAAATAGGCTCATTTTAGTCTCTTCTCTTAACGTCGAGTTAAAAATTTGTCCTGAATCATAATAATATGTATGAAATGTTGCATAATTTACAAACACTACTAAAAAATAAGATCGGCACTATAGGTGCCGGAACATCTAAAACCGACACTTATAGTGCTTTTCCCACCTCCACAGACAAAAAATTCAAAAATTGACACCTTTAAACGCCTATAAGTGTCGGTTTTAAAGAAAAACCGACACCTATAGTATAGGTATCGGTTTTTCTAAACAGACCGATGGTTAATAAAAAACCGGCACCTTTTTAAAAAACTGGCACAAAAAATCTGAGCCAAGTCGGTTTAGCCGAGCAGCGGTTTATATTCCCATCTTATCCATCTTATCTCTTCCTCTCTCCTTATCTGTTCCTCTCCATCTTATCTCTTCCTCTCTTCCGGGAGGCGGGTGGGCGGCTAACGCGGGCGCGCGAGGCGCGCGGCCGCGTGGGAGGGGCGCCGGCCACGCGGGGAGGGACGCCGGCCGCGAGGGAGATGGCGCTGCCGGCAGGGAGGCGCGGCCACGGGAAGCGGCGCCGGGCGGGAGGCGGCGTCGCGGTGCGGGAGAGGCGCGGACGTGGGAAGCGGCGCCGTGCTGGAGGCAGCGCCGGCCGCGGGAGGCGCTCTCCTCTGCCAGATCCGACGGGAGGGAGACGGTGGCAGCGATTGTGCAACGACGACTACGGCGGATGTGCGACTATGACGACGACGAAGGTTTTTTTGTGATATGTGGATCTTGATTTTTAGGTGATTTGTGGTGTATTGATCTGTGGAATGAAGATGGATATGTGGATTTTTGTGATATGTGGATCTTGGATTTTTTGGTGATTTTTGTGGTGTATTGATGTGTGGATTAGAGATGGATATGTGGATGAATCGTTAGTTAATGTTGTGATTCTGTAAATGGATTATTGTGGATGGATATGTGGATTATGTGTTGTTGTGGATTGAATCTGGATGAGCTGAGATTTTAGATGAGCCGAGCCGAGATTTGTGAACGAGCTGTTACAGGATTTTTTTTGATTTCTTACACTTAAAAGGTGCCGGTTCTTTAGACCAGCACCTATTAAATTTTTTATAGGTGCCGACAAATAGGTGCCAGTTGGGAAAACCGGCACCTAATGTGGTTTCCCAACCCGCACCTTTAGGTGTTTTTGTACTAGTGAAAATCGGTATATTAAAGGTCGCAAGGCAGTGTAACGTCCGGTTCCGATGTGATGGCTGAGTTAGTATGAGACCCACATGTCAGGAAAATTCGTTCTAAATAAAAAAATAAAAATTGATAGACCCCACATGTCAGTGACACATCTCTCCTTCCTTTCTCTGTTTCTCTCTACCAGGTATATCGACACGGGAGCAAACGCTGCGTGTGGCGTGCGGGGCCACAGGGGTGGCGCGGACGGTGACAGCGTGAAGGAGGGCGCAACCTCGAGCTCCGGTTAAGGTGGGCACGTCCGGCCGTCGACGGAGGAAGAAGAAGAAGCAACAGTGCCATGCATCGGCTGTCTCTGGCCTCATAGCCTCCGGGGCTAAATTGCACGGCCGCCACCGCTCACCGCGCTCCTCAGAGGATGACAGTGTGATGCGGTAGCTTGAAGCAAGCGGTGACGCCGTCATTCGCCTCTCTTGTTGTCGCTGCATCTGCGACGACAGGGCGTGTGGCCACGTCACTGTTGGCCGTGGTGGCGCTCCTCCTTTTTGCCGCATCTCTTGGCTTGATTGCTTCCACACCACCAGGTTAGTCCTTTCTCCCAAATGTGTAAGATGTGTAGGGCCCGTTTGGTAGGGCTCCTGATTCTGTGATTCTCTGATTCTAGATTCTGATTCTCCTGAATCAGATTCTTGAGAGAATCACAATCAGTACAACAAAGTAATAATTAGAATAATATTTCAGGTGATTCATGGGAGAAACTGGGTTGAGGTGATTATGGAGAGAAACTGGTTTTCAGATGATTCTTATTCCTTATATAAAATTGTTGAATCACTTGAAGTGATTCTTCTCAGAATCAGTTGCAAAATAACCTGTTTGGTAGGGATTCTACTGATTCTGTTGAGAATTAGGAAAGAAGAATAATCCCTACCAAACGGGGTTGTGGTACTAGAAGCTAGTTTCTCTGAAGATTTTAGCGGAAAAGCATTAGATGAACAAAAGTAACTTTGAATGTATTCACTTCTCCACCGACTACACTAAGCTTGATTACCAAATTCATCATATTGCTGAAATGTCCGAGTTTCTCATCACGTTCTTGTTAACTGGAATCCAATCTGATCGGCTTCTTTCCCTTCTCTTGTGGTAGGCTTTGCTCAATCCGAAGGCGCAACACTGTTTTGGAAGGCGTCGGTGAGCTCCCGACACTACTGGAGAAACCATTTTTGGTTGAAGTGCCAAAATTTATAATAGTCCCGGTTTGAATAGTACCCGGGACTAAAAAATATTTCTAGTCCCGATTTAAAAAGTCTATGGATTTCTAGGAACATTAGTCCTGCTCGTGACACGAACTGGGACTAAAGATCATCTTTAGTTCCGTTCAAATATTATCAGATGTTGTCAGAGTGCCGGACATTTTTAGTCCCGGTTGGTAACACCAACCGGGACTAAAGATGCTATTTTTAGTCCCAGTTGATGTTACCAACCGAGACTAAAGATGTTCAGCGCTTACACAGGTTCTGACAGTCTCTTTAGTCCCGGTTGGTAACACCCACCAGACTAAAGATGCTATTTTTGTCCGTTGATGTTACCAATCGACACTAAAGATAATTTTGATCTTTAGTGCCGGTTGGTAACACCAACCGGACAAAAGTGAATGTGCTTATTTTTTAAGTGAACCTAATAAAAATATACAAATTTTGCTACATGATTCAAATAGCCTAAATTAGAGGGATCTGTAATTTCAAAGAGTGTGGTGTTGTGTGTGGGTGGGTCATTGAAGATAGAAGGAAGCTTTAATTTTGTTATTACATATCATCACATTGTTATTAACTAATGATTCTCAATATACAAAATCTTTTGTAAAATTATTTTGATGATAATATACAAATCGGAGGGATGTACAATATTGATAAGAACATTCAAACCCTAGCTGTCACGTCTAGTTTATCCGCATGTAACAAGTTTTATGCGCATTATTCCCGTTTCGTCCTCTAACTCGGAGTTGGTTTTTAAAACGGCCATAAATTTCGCATACAGACTCCAATCAAGACGTTTCATATATGAAAATCGATCATAAAAAATTTCGGATGCGTTCGTCCGTGGCTTTGCCGCATTTGGAGATTTTATTTTCCCCAAAAATGCCTCAGAAGGTTGCCTTTTTGAGCTCGGAAGTTTTTTTGATTCTGAGCGTGTCTTCTTAATTTTCCACAGGTCACGTCTTTTGTTTGTTTATGCTCAAATTTTCTGCGGTTACCTCTCGTGTGCTCCTAAGTCTATAAAAATATAAAACAAAATAAAAAAAGTCAAATTTTTCCAAAAAAACAACAACTTCAAATGAATATGAAAAATAGAGAGGGGCAAAAGAGGAATAGTATCTAGAAGAGCATATTATTGTCTAGGATTATCTATGTTTAATTATATATTATATTTTAATATTATTATTTTAAACCTATATTTAATGAATTTAATTTGGCCCTATTTACTAATTATTTAATTGTTAACCCTAGCCGGGACCAAATAAATTTAGAAAAATAGCGGGAAATTATCTTTAGTCCCGGTTAGTACCACCAACTGGAACTAAAGATGAATTAGAAATAGCGAAAAATTATCTTTAGTCCGGTTGGTGACACCAACCGGGACTAAAATTCAGGTCTATATATAACCGGCGCGCATTGTCTTCTCCACCGATCCAACACTTAGCACATTTTTCAGATCCCTCTCCCTCAGCTCTCTCCCTCTCCCTCTTCCTCTCCCTCTCCCTCTTCCTCTCCCCTCGGCAAGCAAGAAGAGGAGGTGGCGGTGGCGGGGAGGAGGTGGCGGTGGCGGGGTCATCTCCTCACCGCGCGGTGAGCGGGACAAAGGTGGCGGCGGTGAGCGAGAGCTGCGGCAACGGCGAGCGAAAAATTGATGTTGTCGTTGTATTTTATTGTATATATAGTGTGGACGATTTTGTTATATATATGTGTGAACAAATTTATGGACAATTTGTTGTATATATGTGTAAATTTTATTGTTGTATTCTATCGTTTAAAAAATAATTTTGATGTTGTTTGCATATATATGTATGTTATGTGTTATATATATGTGTTATGTATTTACACACATATATATATATATATGCATATTTGCATATATATGTATATATATGTATGTTTAAACAAGCAAGCAAGCTAAGAGCAAGAGCAAATTAAAAAGTTAAAAAAAAGCTTTAGTCGGTTGACCTGACCAAGGACTAACTGACGAGCAGTCACGTGGCGCCGTCATCTTTAGTCTCGGTTGGTGACTCCAACCGGAACTAACCGAAACTAAAGATGCATATTTAGTCCCGGTTATTTGAACCGAGACTAAAGATAACGATCTTTAGTCCCGGATTCGTAATCTCGGTTTGACAACCGGACTATAGAGAGTTGTTAACCGGGACAAATGTGCTATTCTCTAGCAGTGCGGCTTTGGCGAGGCGAGTGTGAGTGGTGGTGGACGAAGAAGGAGGCGCGGGTGTCAGGCTGACCATTGTCGGTGAAGGTGGCCTGGTGGACAAAATCGGCGAATCCAGCGTCGTGGATGAGACCGCATGAGGTGCAGGCGAGTGCGCCCGAGTTTGGATCCGCCACCACCGCGCCCTCGCCACAAGACCGACACGTCGACTCCATGGTGGGGACAGATTGCAGAGAAACCTGGGATATGCCGCCGCTCCTATGCCGAAGGCTCACCGTGAGACATCGCCGGCGATGAGTCGCCACAACTCTGGCTCGTCGTGGAGAAATTTGGGGATTTCTTGTCGAGGCCAACGATGCGTAGAGAAGATATATATCATATATAATATTATAGTTTAGAGACAAATTTCTCGCGACTAAATAGGCCTATCAACGAATGTGTCGGGATTAAGACCCTTCAATAATTAATAGTATGAGAGAAATTAATCGTGACAAATATATAGTTTAGACTTCGAACAGAATTGGATATAGACCCAACTGAATGTCAGGAATCTACAACTTCTTTATTTTTTATTACTCAATAATTTCTTGGAAGCTTAAAAATATACCTCCCCCTGATCAAAAGAACTAAGGAACATCACAAGTAAATTATAAAGTACATGAGCAGCTGCTCCCTAAGTAGAGTAGTGAACCACTTCTACAAGAGAAGTATATCTTGTCACTTTATTCTCTCTACTTACATGCATGCATGGATCAAGTCACCAAGTTGTGTAATTCATCAATTAATTAACCTTGGCTAGCTTAAGGTAAAAAAAGTTTTTTCACCATGCACAGTGAGTGAACCCGTCGGCGCCGGCGATGTGTGTGTGAATTTAGGCGCTCCTCTCGAGCATCTCGCAGAACCTCTTGAAGGAGTCGAGCTTCTGGAGCTTGAGCTGCTTGTGGATGCGGCGGATGAACACGTCGGCAACGTGGTCGATCTCGTCCTCCAGCCGGAACTCGCCGCCCTCCCCCTCCTTGGCGTCGCGCACCAGGTCGATCACCGACCCCGGCGCGTTCACCAGCTCGTCGTCCTCCTCCTCCTCCTCCCGGAACAGCGAGTGCGTCAGGTACTCGTCGCTGTCATCTTCGTCTTCCTCCTCGCCGCCGGCGGCGTGATCGTCGTAGCTGCGCTCCGTGAGGAAGCTCGGCGCGGTGCTGTACAGCACGACGGCCTTCTTGCTGCCGTCGTCCTCCTCGCCGCCGGCGTTGCTTTGGCCGTTGCTGGTGGTGGTGGTGGAGTCCTGGGCGGCGACGCCCATGATGGCGTGGATCTTGTGGTTGATGGCGCTGACGAGGAGCTTCCGGTTGCGGAGGACGCCGAAGATGAGCAGCCGCGTCTTCATGGCGCTCGTCTTGGCCCTCACCGCCGTCGACTTCGCCTTCACCGCCGCCACGATCGTCGACACCATCTGTTTCAAGAACATGGACGCCTTGCTCTTCATCTTGTTCAATTAATTATCTCCCCCTTCAGCTCACGCTATAGCTAAACTAGGTATAGCTAGCTTGTTAATTAACTAGAAAACCACAATGCAATTAGCAATGGACACACAATTAGTGAAAGGCTTTTGAGGTGTATGCAAATTGTGTGTGAGCTAGTGATGAGTAGTATACTACAACAAGTTAGATGTGTGTAGTGCTGGGAATTGGATGGTTGGACATGGAGTTTGGAATGTGGGATGGCAAGGGTATTTATAGAGATCAATAATGGTGAGTGGCGACCAAGTGGGTCTAGAAGTTTCAACATCACATGAAAGCTGGTTTACAAGGTTAAGGAACATCACATAAAAGGAGAGCGTGTGGTAACAAAGGCAGTCTATAGCTAGCTGTCAGCAACAAAGCAAAAGTAACTCGCTAAAGATGATTATTTGATGGGCATGCATCCAAAGTTGTAGAGAGAGAGAGCGCGTATTGAGTTTTTAAGGCAGAAAGAGCAAAAGTTGATCGATGTGTACAGAATGTGATGGTGCTATCACTACTGAAGAAACCATCATTGATTGAAGTGGCAAAAAACACAGTAGTCCCAGTTTAAGTTGCACCCGGGACTAGAGATGATCTCTAGTCCCGGTTAAGAAATTCAACGGTCCTATAGAAACAGTAGTCCCGGTTCGTGTCACGAACCAGGACTACAGATCACCTCTAGTCCCGGTTCAAATGTTGTCGGCGCGTGTCAGAGTGCCGAGGACCTTCCCGGTTGGTAACACCAACCGGAACTAGGTATGCTACCTCTAGTCCCGGTTCGTGTTACCAACCGGGACTAAAGGTCCCCGACGCTACGACACGCGCCGACAACATTTGAACCGTCATCTCTAGTCCTGGTTCTTAAAATGAACCGGAACTAAAGGTCCTAGAGAAGGTCCTAGAGAGCCGTTGAAATTTTTTATACCGTTGTCTCGGGACTAGAGATGGCATCTCTAGTCCCGGTTGGTGTTACCAACCGGGACTAGAGATTTTCTTTATATACCCCTTCCTCCTTCATCCCGAGCCAGCCACACTTGTACATCTTCAAAATTTTTCTCGCTAGAGGTCCGGTCTTGCCGAGGTTAGCACCTTCTTTGGTGATAATATATTTGCTCTATAAGGTTAGCAACTTCGTACTCTTATTTGCGGATATTTTTATACATTTTGCTATCTACTTGTATAACTTCTTACATTCTTAGCACTTCGTATTTTGCGGTTATTTTTATATACATTTTCATCTCTAGATTTGTTTGCAAACATGAGAAGATGTTTTCCCGCCCGATGAAATTCACCTCTAGTCCCGGGTGGTTTCAAAAATCGGGACTAATTATTACCGTGCCCAATTATATTGTATTATATTCATATATAATTATAATTAACATATGTTCATATATTCATATATAATTAAGATATGTAATATAATTAACATAAAATATTATAAATTAAAATAATAACATATAATTAACATATGTCATATTCCAAACTATTTAAAATTTAAATAATAATATATATTTAACATATGGCCTATTTAAAAAAATTAAATTAAAATAAAACATATAATTAACATTTGTCGTATTTAAAACTATTTTAAACCATAACCCACAAACCCTAAACCCTAAACCTTAAACCTAAACCCTTTTACCATTAACTCTTAACCTAAACCCTAAACTCTATTTTAAACCCTAAACCCTAAACCCTCGTGTGGCCTGCGTGATTGGCATGTAGAAGGACTGCGACATGAGCTGGAACGTCAATGCCTTCTCCTCTGATCTAACATCGTCTCTCATGCTCTTAGAGGCGCTCCATTCTCATCGGTGTAATAGAGCGTGGCAATCTCTTCTCACTTTGTTCTACCTAGTTCTCCGATTGCTTCATCTCATCCCAATACTTCACACATCATCTTCAAAGATGACACCAAGCTCGTCTCGCATGGCAAGAAACAAGTGTCTAAGCAACACAAATCCAAAAAGCATCATTCCTTTTTGATTAGAAAAAGAGAGCATCATTCTTGCGTTGATCGAGTAGAAAGAAAAGAATCATACCTTGTAAAACGTTGCTTTGCATGACAGTAGAACAGAATGGCTGGGGATGGAAGCTTGGGAAGGAGATACTGGAAAAGAGAGCTTCCTCCTCAAGCAGGTAACTATCAGTCTAAAGGCTAGTGCAATAAGGCCACCGGCTAGTTCATGAAAAAGGTTAGATCAATAACACATAAACAGATAAACAAAGACAGTCTTACAGCCAAAAGAAGCTACTGCTATAAAATTTTCTCAGCGATGAGCATGGTTAACCATATGCATGATGCAAGGCAAAACTGCATTTACCTATGTTTTTGGCTGGGCTCCATTATTTCGAGAGACATGAATCAAATCTCACACTCCAATGACTCGGGATCAATGAAATAGCTTATCTTATTTGTCTCGTCCACGTCCAGTGGCGAATCTAGGATTTTACTTTAGGGTATGCCGTAAAAAAAATTCAGCACCAGATTTTGATAATAATTATAAAATTATCAACGTGATGATAAAGCTTTAATTCTTAAATTAAATAGAAACGATCCACTAAATACAATATTAATACAATATAAATAGTTTAAACATCATAGGATAATTAAAAATATATACATAAAAGAGTATCAGAGACTTACAATGCTATTTTTCTGACTAATTTATTCAATAGTTTCGAAGGGACATGAATATCTTAATTTATTCAGCGGCATGACGCACGAGCGATCGGCGGCCGATGCACGGGCAGCGGCCGATGCACGGGTAGCGTGAGGATGGTGGCTGGAGCAAGGGTTCGACAACACTGGTTCAGGCATTCGGCGGCGGTTTCCGTCTTCGACTCTTCCCGAGTTTTGACTTTCGAGTTACGTGGCGACGAGCCAAACTGCTGTCCCGAGTTTTCACATGGCGCAACGGACGAAACAAGATTCGTGGAGATAAAATATGTTGTCATATATTTTTTATTTTTTAATATATATATATATATATGACATGTGGAGTAGGGTATGCCGGGGCCCACCCGGCATACCCCCTGCCTCCGCCCCTGTCCACGTCCGTATCCAGTTGCTCCTGTTGATCCGTGAAGAGGCCCCGACATTTTTTCTGTCTTCTTCACCGATCTTGGTCTCTTTCAACATGTCATGATCCATCGTAGTAGCCTTCTTCACCGTCTTGGTCTGTTCAATATTTAATGATCCAGATCACGGTCTTTTTTCTTGCTTTTCTCCCTTTGCTTCATGATCTTTCTGTCTTGCTATTTCTTCGAGTACGATGTAGCAGTACTCGTGTATCTCTATCAAACTTTGAATAGCGAGAGATATGGCAATGATTGGATAGTGCGGCTGTATATGGCAATGATGGCTTGCCTCCCCTGTTCCCATCTCAATGCCTCGGCGGCGCCATGGAAGCCGCCGGTGACGCGCACGACGACGGACTACCTCTATCCGCCTGCCGTGATCGATGGGTACTATCGCCGCCACCGCCCCAGTCTTGGCTGCAGCCGCCACCGCTGCCGCCGGTCTCCCTGATTTAGAGGTGTGCTTTCTCTGTGTTTCAGCGGCAATATTAAAGTTCTCGTTGCTAATGTCTTCTGCCTTATTCTCGTGAATTGCCACATAAGTATTAGCCGTTAGAGCATTATTGTCCTGACCACAAGTTAGGATCTTCTGTGAGTATGGAGCATGTCGACGACCGTCCTCCTCCTCCTCTTGTAATTCTCCCTAAGGACTTTTTCGTCGACCTCGGTCTCACCCTTTTACCGTTTTTATTCATAGCTCCCTGCAATTGTAATATGATCTAGGGGAATTGACTATGAATTCAGTGGATGGTGTTGGTTCCTCCTCCAACGTGGTTCCCCTTGTGCCTGTCCGAGGGACTGCTCGGTGCCTCCTCCTCCAACGTTTGTAATTCGGGAATACAACGGTTGGTGGCTTAAACCGGTTGGTGGCTTGTAATTCTGGAATACAACCGTTGGAGGAGGAGGCGACAGTCCCTCGGACAAGTGAACAAGGGAACCACGTTGGAGGAGGCACCAACACCATCCACCGAATTCATAGTCAATTCCCTAGATCATATTACAATTGCGAGCTATGAATAAAAACGGTAAAAGGGTGAGACTGAGGTCGACGACAAAGTCCTCGGGGAGAATTACAAGTGGAGGAGGAGGACGGTCATCGACATGCTCCATACTCACGAAGATCCTAACTTGTGGTCGGACAATAATGCTCTAACGGCTAATGCTTATGTGGCAATTCACGAGAATAAGGCAAGACATTAGCAACGAGAACTTTAATATTGCTAAACACGAGAAAGCACACCTCTAAATCGAAAGACCGGCGGCAGCTGGCGGCAGCAGCCAAGATCAGGTGGCGGCGGTAGTACGGCTCAATCACGACAAGGGATAGAGGTAGTCCGTCGTCGTGCGCGTCACCGACGACTTCCATGGCGCCGCCGAGGCATTGAGACGGAACGGGAGGCAAGCCATCATTGCCATATACCGCACTATCCAATCATTGTCATATATCTCGCTATTCACGCTTTGATTGAGATATACGAGTACGCTACATCGTACTCAAGAAATAGCAAGACAGAAAGATCATGAAGCAAAGAGAGAAAAGCAAGAAAAAGACCATGATCCGGATAATTAAATATTGAAGAGACCAAGATCGGTGAAGAAGGCTACTACGATGGATCATGACATGTTGAAGAGACCAAGATCAGTAAAGAAGACAGGAAAAAAACGTTGGGGCCTCTTCACGGATCATCAGGAGGAACTGGATACGGATGTGGACGAGACGACTAAGATAAGCTATTTTATTGATCCCGAGTCATTGGAGTGTGAGATTTGATTCATGTCTCTCGAAATAATGGAACCCAGCCAAAAACATAGGTAAATGCAGTTTTGCCTTGCATCATGCATATGGTTAACCATGCTCATCGCTGAGAAAATTTTATAGCAGTAGCTTCTTTTGGCTGTAAGACTGTCTTTATTTATCTGTTTATCTGTTATTGATCTAACTTTTTTTCATGAACTAGCTGGTGGCCTTATTGCACTAGCCTTTGGACTGATAGTTACCTCCTTGAGGAGGAAGCTCTCTTTTCCAGTATCTCCTTCCCAAGCTTCCATCCTCAGTCATTCTGCTCTACTGTCATGGAAAGCAACGTTTTACAAGGTATGATTCTTTTCTTTCTACTCAGATCAACACAAAAATGATGCTCTCTTTTTTCTAATCGAAAAGGAATGATGCTTTCTGGATTTGTGTTGCTTAGACAATTGTTTCTTGCCATGCAGACGAGCTTGGTGTCAGCTTTGAAGATGATGTGCTGAAGTATTGGGATGAGATGAAGCAATCGGAGAACAAGGTAGAACAAAGTGAGAAGAGATTGCCACTGCTCTATTACAGTGATGAGAACGGAGCAGCCTCCAAGAGCATGAGAGACGATGTTAGATCAAAGGAGAAGGCATTGACGTTCCAGCTCGTGTCGCAGTTCTTCTACATGCTAATCACGCAGGCCGCACGAGGTTTAGGGTTTAGGGTTTAGGGTTTAAAATAGGGTTTAGGGTTTAGGTTGAGGGTTAATGGTAAAAGGGTTTAGGTTTAAGGTTTAGGGTTTAGGGTTTAGGGTTTATGGTTTAAAATTGTTTTAAATACGACAAATGTTAATTATATGTTTTATTTTAATTTAATTTTTTTCAAATAGGCCAAATGTTAAATATATATTATTATTTAAATTTTAAATAGTTTGGAATATGACATATGTTAATTATATGTTATTATTTTAATTTATAATATTTTATGTTAATTATATTACATATCTTAATTATATATGAATATATGAACATATGTTAATTATAATTATATATGAATATAACACAATATAATTGGGCACGGTAATAATTAGTCCCTTTTTTGAAACCACCCGGGACTAGAGGTGAATTTCATCGGGCAGGAAAACATCTCTAGTCCCAGTTGGTGGCTTAAACCGGGACTAGAGGTGCCCACCTACCTGGGACACGTGGCTGCCCGCCATCTCTAGTCCCGGTCCATGGCTTCAACCGGGACAAAAAGGTATGCTCTATTGTCCCGGTTGAAGCCACCAACCGGGACTATATCATCTCTAGTCCCGGTTGGTGGCTTCAACCGGGACAATAGAGCAGGAACCTATATATAGCAAGGGCTTCACTGGGATCCAAACACTTAGCCGTTTTCGCACAACTCCATCGTCTTCTTCGCCATCGCCGAGCACAAGGACGCCGCCGCAGCACGCCGTCTCCGCCGTCTTCATCGCCGTCGTCGTCACCGAGGGACCGCCGCGCCAAGGTCTTCGTCGCCGTCGCCGCCGCTGCCGGAGGTTAGCCGCCGCCGCCCCCTTTTTTCTCCGTGATGCACGCTAGGGTTAGCCGTCGCCGTCGATGCCATCGCCATTGCCACCATTGTCGTCGCCGCCGCCGCCGCTGCCGCTGCCGAGCTATATGTTTAATGAATATGAATGTGAATGAATTTTGTGAATTTTCAGAATTTTGTGAATATGAATGAATGAGGAGGTTTTGAACATTATTTCGATGTGTATGTGTAAATTTGTGAATCTGATTTCGATGCATATGTATGTGTAAATTTGTATGGACTTTATATGTAAATGGACTGTTTATTTAAATTTTAATGCATGAATATTGTGAATTTAGAATTTTGAATGTGTATTTCAATTTAAATGCATGAATAGATTTAAAATTGAATGTGTATGTGACTTGTGAAGTTTGTATTTTTCAACGAACGAGAACGACAAAATCAACAAACGGATGTGGACGGACGAACGGACGGACAGCCGTACGGACGTGGACGAACGGACGGACGCACTAACGAACACTCGTTCGGTCGGTCGGTTGGTCGTGCGTTCGTTCGGTCGGTCGGTCGGTCGTTCGTTCGTTCGTTCGTTCGATCGGTCGGTCGGTCGTTCGGTCGTTACAACGTACATAGGCATGCAACGTCCTCTCGTCCTCTCTCTCCTCTCCACTTCCTCTCCTCTCGACCTTATCTCCCTCACATACATGATCATCTCTTTCTCTCCTCTCCTCCAGATGATCGTACTCACAGACGTGAACGAATGGACGTGAACGAACGATAGGTTAGGGTTCGGTCGGTCGTTTGGTCGTTCGTTCGTTCGTTCGGTGTAGATGTAATCCAGGAAGTGATTTCTAAAAAAAATATCACCATTGAGGATGTGCACAATTGGATCTGGTGTCTATCGGATTTCATCTATTTTTTTCATCTTCTTCTTTTCTGACTATGTTTTTTTACGTAGACATAAATGATATTCATAAATAATTGGTACATGTATTAACCGACAATAATTTTTTTCAAAATTCTTTGATTAAGTCCTCAACCGACATCAATCAAATGGCGGATCGTGACGAAGAACAGTTTCTCCTTGATGAGATCGCACGAGGAACAGAGTTTTACAACGAGGAGGGACACGAAGATCCAGATCAGTACCTCAATGAGGAGGGGAACGAGGGGGGAGACGAGCAAAGGAACGAGGAGAGGAATGAGGGCTCCGCCTCCGCCTCCGCTGGACAGAAGAGGCCACGCGGCCTCAGCAAGAAAATAGAGGATCGACATGTCATAACGGAGGTGGCACCTGAAGGTCGACCAATTGCCCCAGAGGACGCCGCAAGGAAGTTTGTGGCGCACAGCGGATGAGTGGTGAGGGATGACGTGCCCATAAGCGTTGCCAACCGGAGGCGTTCTACCAAAGGAGGAGAGGAGCAAAGCTATCTCCCGACTCGAGAAAGAGATGCGTGGGACGACAATGCTGCAGACGTTCACCATCCTGCACTCGGATCGACAAGGGTCAAGGAATGGACGTTGAAGAAAATGGCGAGCTCTTCAGAACTACAAGAAACAGCTTACACAAGAAATATATCCGAAGGGCCGGACACCGACTTCGACAAGTTCCCAAAGCTCGAGAGATCATTGGGATGCTTTTGTTGAGCACGGGACCGAAAGAAGCGCAATCAATCATAGAAAAGAACAAGGCCAATGCAGCAAAAGAAATACCATCACAGGCTTGGGTCGGCGGCTATAAAAAAGCAATAGAGAAATGAGAAAAATGGAAGCCGACCTAGAAGCACGGGATATCGTTCCGAGCACCGAACCGGCCGAACGATCAAAGAACTGGTTCTATGCTCACGGCGCTCACTAAATCCCGTCGATGGCACGGTGATCTTTGGTGATCAAATTCTAAAAGCCGGACGGAGGTTAGAGGAGGCGGTGCAGGCCAGTTCCTCGGGCTCCTTCAGGCCCGATAGAGAGAAGGACGAGCTAACGCTCGGCCTCCAAAACCCAGAGCACCCGGGGCGTACGCGATGAAAAGGCGTCGTTCCATGGAAATACGGTTTCCAAGCTGACATCGCCACATACAGGAGCCAAATGCGGTCAAAGCGAGAGAATGATGCTAGATTCGCAGAGATGGAAATGAAGCTCTCGCAGATCGATCAAATTGTCGATGAAAGGGTGGCCGTAAGGTTGGCTGAGGAGCGGAGCCAGTGGGTTAGCCAACAGCCGGATCCAGCAACAACCGCACAACTCCAACAACAGCAAGCAGCAGCTACGCGTCTACCGGAAATGAAGGCGAGCCGGCCCCACAAGCTCAACCGGGCCCGCCATGCCCCGTGGATGACATCACACAGCGGACCCCATGTGATCTGCACATCCCGCTTAAAAACATAACAATAAAGGTATATTCGTACTTTTATGTTGTACATTTTTAATAACTTATCAATCAACGATCATTATTAACTAATAAGCAATCTTCTCAACAGGTCGCGTCGGGCATGGCTATTCCAGTAGCCCGAGACGGCACCTACCACTCCCGCCCGTTTCACCTTCGTACTCGAAGGTTGAAATTGAACAGTGGAACGCGGCTATGAAGATCTAGAGCGGGATATCCCGGAGGAGACGGGGAGACGACGCTAGGAGAAACAGCTCATGGAATATTTCTCTGGAGGAAGATCTACATAAAATTCCCCGGACGAACAACGTCTCCTATCGTTCCACCGCCCTCGCCTCCACGTGGGTCGTCTCCTCCGCCTCCTTCGCCGCCTCCGCCTCCTCCGCCTCCTGCGTCGCCTCCACGAGCACCGACTCCTAAATGGCCGTCTCCAACTCCACCGCCTTGTAACACTCCTCCGTCGCCACAACGAGCACTGAGTCCTAAACGGTCATCATCCAAGAGCACGCCGTCAATATCAAGCGGTCGTCCAAGAAAAACTCAGAGAATTGAGAAGACGCCGCCACCCGCACCAAAGCGGTCGGCCTCAAGCGGGGGAAGAAAGCGGGCAAAGATGTACCCCGCTTGGCATGCAGCCACGAAGCCTATGGAGTTCAAGACGATCCCAAATATTAGACCTGATTTACGACAATTCATGCAAGAAGCTGGAATTAATATGGATCAATTACACGGGCATGCACCCCTGGCAAAGGCTCCGCTTAAATACAAGTTCAACCTTGGAAAGCGTCTCGTCAAGCCGGATCTCGTGAAAAGGCTTCCAACTCAGACGTACCGCTTCCATCAGTGGTACATGCAACAATCCAGTAAGGGTGAAGACATGATAACATGCAAATATTCAACTGACTACTTCTTCGATGGAGATGACTACCTTTATATCCGATTTGAAGATATATTCGACCTGTACCAACGTGATGTCCTTGACGTCTCACTTCTAACCGCGCGGGTTTTGTAAGTATCGCCCGGTTATTTCATTTCTTACCTCCTTGAATTTAGCTGACTAAAATTCTTTTTAACCGTTGTAGAATGGCGATCCAATACTGCAACAAGCACGAATGCACCAAGCATGGATTCATGGATCCACGAAAAATCAACGGCCCATTGGTTGATCAATTTCCTAATGACACAGTGGACAACATATACAACGCGCTTGTGAAGCAACCCTTCCGGTCCTTCATCCTTCTGCCCTATAATACTGCGTAAGTTTTTTCTTTCTTTCCGAACCAATTTCAATCCCGTGCATACATAAAGTTTCATATGTGTCATCTAAACCAATTTATAGATTCCACTGGATTCTATTAGTACTTGACATGGGTCAGTCAAAGATCCATGTCTTTGACTCAATGGATAAACCAGAGTCCACGTACTCCCATATATTTGAACTGTTTAACAGGTAATGCCATCTTACTTTCTATTGCATATATACGGTTCTCGGATAATTACGTGCTAACTTTCAACTGCGTAGGGCATGGGAACGATTCCGGGGTAATGTTCGTGGAAATTGGAAAGATAAGCTTTCTGTGCGGATGAAGTTTTCAATGAGTAACATGCCTCCTCCGAATTTGAGTTGAATCATTATTATGTTCGAAAATATGATATGCATATTAAATATGTCGTCGTTTTCTTTTAGTGTGCAAAACAGTCGCGGGAACCAACCTATGTGGATATTACGTCGCGACTACATTCACCGCTTTGTGACCGAAGTTAAAGCGCGATGATCTAGATGTACGTATAACACCAATTCATACATTACGTCTCGATTTCTTATTCACTTTATATATTTATTTCTCATTTATTGTAATTAATGACAGCTTATGCGAGTAAGAGACGACCTCCCCACGAGACTTTCATACAAGCCGCTCAGGAAGATTTGATGGGATTTATTAACGAGCAGGTCGTTGATCCCGAGGGAGTTCTTCATTAGTTTTAGTAGCTAAACCACAACAAAGTAGATTAGAGACAATTTTTTATAAGCTAGCTAGGAAACATGTATGAATATTGTACATATTTTGGTAATATATTTATATTTTCTTTCTTAAGTTCGTTATAAATGTGTGTAAATTATATATTTATGTGTATTATAATTTATGTGTAATATATATATAGAGCAGTGCTATAGAAATGGCAAATTAAAAAAAATTAATCTTTAGTCCCGGTTGAATCCACCAACCGGACTAAAAGGTCATGAGCGGCACGTGGCTCGCCACCTTTAGTCCGGTTGGTGGCTTCAACCTTGCATGTGTATCTCTAGTCGGTTATTTAACCGGGACTAGAGATAGACCACCTCTAGTCCTGGATTCGTAGTCCCGGTTTGATAACCGAGACTACTGAAGGTTACGAATCGAGATTAGTGTGGCTTTCTTCAGTAATGTATGTTGTGCTCTAACATTGTGTGTGGTGTAAATTAAGCCCCTAATTATGGGGTTGATGTAACAAGGCATATCAAGCGTGCGTGTGCGCAATATTGTCGATGTGGTGGTTGATGATGATTTTGGTCAAGTGTTGTGCTCTCGCTTTAGTTTCCATGTTTGTGTTTTCGATTTTTTCGGTGATGTGCATGTTAGCCTGTCCCTTTTTATACCGTACTGGTACTGTATATGTACAAACATGATGTTAATATGTGTGTGGGTTGTGCGCTTATTTCCATATTTATAAGCAGTTGTGCACTCGTTATCAATTAAGGTGCTTTATACAATTGCGTACTGCCAAGCTGCTGCTACTTTATTATGCATTTTCATAAAAATATCACTTGTTCTTTCTTTATCTTAAAAAATATATTCTCCATGTTTTAAATTATTTGTTATTTTAGCTTTATCCTAAATCAAACAATTCTAACATTGATCATCAATCTCTAAAAATTTACATAATTTAACTAATTATGAAAGTAAAATATATTTATGATTAATCTAAAACATAAACCTTACGATGTTAAACTATATAAAATTTATAGAAAATGTTGTTCAAATTAGGAATATTTGACTTATTAGTGCAAAGCTGAAACAACGAGTAATTTAAGATAGAGGAAGTAAGTAATTTTCTTTTTTTCTTTGATGTCTTAAGCATCTAACTGCACCAAGGCTAAAGATATTTCGCTCTGATACCATGTCGTTGAGTTGTATACACAACCAATTAGCCAGAAAACTTAATTATGGTGAAGGAGAAAGCTAAGTGCAGCAGTACAGCTTGGAACATATAATTTTTATGCGAATTTTATATGATTGAAACAAACTCCCTAAAAATCCTGTAAAATTTCTGAGCCGTTATATATATATATATATATATATATATACACACACTATGCCTGGGTGCATTCCAAGTACACAATGTAACCAGGCCAACCGACCTAACCAATTAGGCGCACCACTTCGCATGCGAACCCATCGGCTGATTCGTCACGACCGACACTAAAGTAACTGATCCCATTAGAATTCTGAAGTTAAGCGTGCTTAGACGAGAGTAGTACTAGGATGGGTGACCTCCTAGGAAGTCCTTGTATTATGTTGTATCTGGCAGAGTTGTAACTGGTGTTTAGATTAGGTTATGTAACTGGTGTTTAGATTAGGTTGCAACCAGCATACCAAGTGTGTTGTAACTGGTTAACTACCAGAACTGCACGTTAGTTGCAACTGGTGTTTAGATGAAGTTGTAACTCTAATTGTAACTGGGCGGGCAATCGGTGATATTGGTATGTCGCAACTAGTGTTGCAACCAGTTGTAACTAGGCGATCGGTAATATTGGTGTGTCACAACTGATGTAAGTTTTCTAAAAATAGCAAACAATTAGTTGCAATTGTGTGTAAATAAAGTTACAACTAGATTTTCTATAAGGTCACCCACTTTCCATGAGGTCACCATCCTAATTCTACTCTTGCCCAAACACACTTACTCGACTTCACATAAGGTCACCCACTTTTCATGAGGTCACTCATCTTAATTTTACTCTTACCTAAGCACATTTAACTTTAGAGTTTTAATGGGATCTGTTGTCCAATGGAATCTAGAGCTTGTGTGATTGGTTCAAGCGCGCGTATAAAGATATGGTTTGGGCGCCCGAAGAATTTTTGTGTGCGTGCGTGGCTCGATCTGTGTCACGCCACGTGTGAACCCAGTCAGGTTTTTGACGCGTGCGCTACGTGTGACACCTCTATATATATATATATATATATATATATATATATATTGTGGAGATTATGGCAATCGGGTATCTACATGGCAAGCTTATCCGACTGGAGATAGGGATAGGTTGTGCCTACCAAATATGTAAACCAACTACGACTTGGGTATTACGTTGCCGATTAGATAAGGCAACGACTCATAGTCATAGTTTGGTAAGATTGAGGAAACCGACTTAGAGTAAGATAGGGTTTCCGATTTGTAAGCCCACCTCCCAAGACTATATAAGGGGGTAAGGGCGTCCCTTGAGGGATATCGGCTTTAGATCATATGCTTCATGAGAAGTTAGATGAGCTTTCGCTTTAGATACACAAGATCATGAGATCAATAAAGACACTCGACGGATCGAATCCCGAAACAGAGTAGGGCATTACCTCACGAGAGGGCCTGAACCTGTCTAAATCTTCTTTTCCTCCTAACCCATTGTGCTTGGCGATCTCGACTGCGACCCCACAAAATATATTGCCGAAACCAAGTTTCGACGGTTGGCGCGCCGGAGTAGGGGACCGCGCGTCGAGACTTCTTCAACAATCTCGCCGACAAGCGTGATGGGATCTCCTTTAGGATTCGGCGACTTCGCCGCCAACTCCTTCGACGACTCCTCCTTCGACTCGGATTCAAACCAGTCGGAGGGAAAGACCCACTCGGCGCCGTTCGGGCTCCCCAATAGCGCCGGGATCTTCGACGACATCTTCAAGATCAAGATGCGATCGCTCGCTCCAACGAAAGACTTCACTCGGCACCGTTCGGATTAACGAACACCGCCGAAATCTGCGCCAATCTTCTCGCATCCCCGACGGAAGCGATCCACTCAAATGAAGATCTCTTAGTGCCGTTTGGGTTACCAAACGCCGCCGAGGTTTTCAAGAAAACTTCTCTCCCGAGTCGGCGGCGACCCACTCGGAGGAGCCCACACCCCCAAGCTCGACTCGGACGGAACGATCCGGATCCGGGTTACCCAGATCAAGGGAGGTCGCCGTCATCCTCCCGTCATTCGGCTCTTGCTCATCTTCGGAGCTCGACGGATACCTCGGCTCCGCCGGCCGACAACCTCTACGGCATCCCTTCCGACGAAGCCAACAACTCGACCGCCGCATGGACTACGAGCCGAAGTGCTTGACGTCCTCATGGCCGAGCCGGACGAGTCCGACTCAGCCATGGCCGAAGGCTTGCTGAAGAAGAGCGAGCCGGGGTGGAGCTCGAGCGCAAGACACCAAGAGGAGAAACAACGCAAGGACGAGGCCGAGAAGAGGAAGCGGATCTACGTGCGGCGACGATCCGCCCGGAGGCCATACTCCAAACACGGGTTCGCAACACCAATATCTTCCGGACATCACAGCGGAACGCCGCGCCGCACTCACGCTCTTGGACACCATCATAGAGACGGCTCCGGCCAACGTGACTCCAATACTCGACAAGATCAAGACCATCGTCGCTGCCACGGCGAACGGCCATCTCACCACTTCGGCACGAAGACCGACGAATCTGTGGCCGAGACGCCGACAAGAGCCGGCTTCCACCTCGAAGTCGGAGACTATAGGAGGCCGAGCCGGCTCGGTCGACGACCAGTGCCAAGAGGCCCACCTCGCGAGTCCACGCCGAAGTACCGGAGCGGACGGCCGACTCCCGCGACAAACGACACGGACGTCCACCCGTCCACCACCGAGCCCGTCGCAACGTTCCATCTATCCAACCAGCCAACCGAAGACCCCGCCGAGTGATCTGCGGGAAGTCCTCGATCGCCGCTACCGAACGCGACCGACGCACTCGGGAAGATCGGAGGGGATCACCCGATAGCGGCGACGACGGAGTACCGGCCTTCACTCGGGAACTTCGCCGAGTGCACGCCGAGTGGCTTCAAGCCTACGGGGGATTGAAAGGTACGACGGTAAGACCGACCACCGAATCTTGGCTAACGTATACACCCTCGCCATCCGCGCGCAGGTGGCGACAACAAGGCTATGGCCAATTACCCGCCGTGGCCCTCGCAAACTCGGCCGAAATTGGCTCACGAGCCTGCCAAGATGCTCAATCGGCTCGTGGAGCGAGCGAGGACCACTTCATCGCCAACTTCCAAGGAACCTTCGAGAGGCCCGGCACACACTTTGACCTTTACAACGTCATCCGAGCCTGACGAGCCCCGGATTATATTCGTCGTTTCTCCGAGAAGCGCAACAAGATCCCGAACATCACCGATGACATCATCATCGCCGCCTTCCGAAGGGAGTCCGTGATGAGCCGCTCATCGGGAAGTTCGGCGCAAACCACCGAAGACGGTGAAGCAAATGTTCGAGACGGCGAACTCCTACGCCAAGTCCAACGATGCAATCAAGGCGGCACGCCAAGACCGGCCTGACAAAAGGGATGACAAGCACTCGGAAGGAAGCCGGCATCCGAGGAAGGATAACGGTAGCGCAATCGGGCTCGAAAGATCGCAAGCGCCGCACGAAGACCTGGTTGCCACAACATCGATTCTCAACACCGTCGCCGAGTTGCGGCTTACGACACGATCATGAACGATCGTGAACGCTCGTGCACGCATCATCTACAAGCAATTCACAGAGCAATATGCGGCACGGTTAAACAAGGAGCCGACTAATGAAACCGGTCCATCGGGAACCAAGAAGAACAACCCGACTGGAAATTCGGAGCCTTTTTCAAGGCCACGTGGGCGAGCTGAATCACATATTCGGGGCCGCGGGCTTATGAGTCCAAGAGGAAGCAAAAGCTGATGGACCGCGAGGTCAACGCAGCACAACCCGAAGTCCCACAACATCTACGATGGTCGGAGGTGGCCATCACGTTTAATCGCTCGGATCATCCCGACCGAGTGGTTCACCCAGGCGATCCCTTGGTACTTGACACGGTGGTTCGAACATCAAGCGAAGCGTGTCCTCATCGATGGGGCGCGTCCTCAATCTACTGTTCGCCAAGACCTGGATGGGATACAAATCCCGAGAACCGAGTTGAAGGCAAGCTCGGCCCCCTTCCACGGAGTGATCCCGGGCTGTCGCCCACACCACTGGGCACATCGCCTTTCCAGTCACCTCCGGAGTTCGCGAGAATTTCCGAACGGAGAATACCACCTTCGGGGTGGTCGACTTCAAAGACGGCCTACCACGCGATCATCGGAAGGCTGCACTCGCCAAATTCATGGCGATACCACACTACACTTACCTCGCATGAAGACGCCTGGCCCTAACGGCGTCATCACCTGCGCGCACGACGTCAAACAAGCCTTCACCGCGACGAAGAAAGCTGCGATATGGCCCAATCTTGTGAGAGATCACGTGGCTAGGAAGAAATCCGACGGCTACATCAACATCGAAGAGGGTGAAATTTCTACAAAGAGGATAGCCAAGTCGGGACAAGGCGACGCCAAAACGAAGAAAATCTTTCTTGATCCAGTCAGCAAGATATCTTCAAGGACTTAGAAGATACCGAGTCGCAATGTTCGGCGCGAGCTTTCATTGTCGATGATTTGGTTCTACGCAAGATCCGACCATCAAGGACCATCACAAATTATCTTCACTATGGGAAGGACCATACATAATCGCTGAGGTGACTCGGCCAAGAGCATTTCGACTAAAGCGCGAAGATGGATCTATGGTGGAGAACTCCTGGAATATTGAACATCTTCGACGATACTATGCTTAAATTGCCGTAAGTTTTATGTTGTTCTTGACTGTCAACCTCAAGCAAGATGACTTCTTGAGTTGACAGTCGGGGGCTGCATACGTGTCAATAAAGCATGGTTTTCTTTGATAACTTGTTTATATTTAGTTTATCATTGTTTATTGTTTTGATTCGAGTTCAATAGATAAGGACTGAGAATTTTTTGATGATCTAATCAAGTTTTAGGCTTGGTGACAGTCGGACGAAAATTACTTAAGAAATTTTCTATGAAGACTCAGGTCAAGGCATCAACATAAATAAGCTAGATACCTACAAGTTCACATCGGAGGCATAAAGAGACCAAGATGATTAGATGAAGTGGCGGGACGACCTCGAAGCTTCGTAAAAGACTTGAGGGTTTTTGCTAAGTCGTCTCGTGATTGGGCCGAGCCCATGAGAGACTTGCGGCCCAGCTAAGGTGTGGCTTGACACATGTCCTTAGGGACTTAAGTGGATGGACTTAAGCAGATTTGCCTTTGCAATATGCACGTGTCACATAGCCCAATACCTTTAAAATCCTTTCATACCGCGGTTTGCATAACTTCATGAGAAGTTGGCACGATGCAATTTGAAAGGTGACAAACAGTTAAGCTTTTCATGGTGTCCCGATGACAGGGATCGTTTGGTTTCTAAGCATTTGATTAAATGATTATATCAATGCTATTTTTCCACCTTGGTGAAGATCTTTTTAGATTAAGACCAATATTATGGCAGGAGCTATTTAATATTTTGGTCGTATTTTTCGATGACTGAAAATTTGTTTACCCATGAGGGTTGACTAAATTATTTGTCCCGAGTTGACTCGGACAAGTTAACTCGGATGAGCATGAGCTTGCCGAGTGTTTTTTACTCACGAGGGTTGATTAGATTATTTGTCCCGAGATGACTCGGACAAGTTAACTCGGACGAGCATGAGCTTGTCGAGTGTTTTTACCCATGAGGGTTGATTAAATTATTTGTCCCGAGATGACTCGGACAAGTTAACTCCTGGACGAGCATGAGCTTGCCGAGTGTTTTTACCCACGAGGGTTGATTAAATTTTTTGTCCCGAAATGGCTCGGGAAAATCAACTCGGATAAGTATGAGTTTGCCGAGTGATGTGATTTTCTATGATTACTTTAGCTTGAGCTAAGCATTTATATGAGAATTATTTGTTCCGAGATGACTCGGGCAAATTTCCGGATGACTCAGAAGATCAGCTTGGATAAGCATGAGCTTACCGAGCGAATTGATTTCTTACCCATGAGGGATGATTGAAATATTTGTTCCGAGATGACTCGGGCAGATCCACTTGGATAAGCATGAGCTTACCGAGTGCTTTTCACCCACGAGGGTTGATTGAGTTATTTGTTCCGAGATGACTCGGGCAAATTCACTCGGATAAGCACGAGCTTGCCGAGTGATGAGATTGCTTTAGCTTGAGCTAAGCATCTACATTAGAATGATTTTTTATAGTCCTTGACTATATGTTTAGTCTATTTTTGACTAACCACATAGTCGGGGGCTACACCTAATTTGGTGCATCAGGAGATGCACCTAGATATTTGTTTTTGAGATATTTTCCAGCCCTTCACAGTCTTTGGAGCCACTCGGGAAGATTCAGCAGAGATGATGGAATCACTCGGCGCCAGGAGCACTCGGCCAAAGAGGTTTTTGGCTGCGTACTATTTTGGTTTGAAGCTGAGTTGTCTCGTCGACTGAAAAGGACTCGGGGGCTACTGTGGAGATTATGGCAATCGGGTATCTACATGGCAAGCTTATCCGACTGGAGATAGGGATAGGTTGTGCCTACCAAATATGTAAACCAACTACGACTTGGGTATTACGTTGCCGATTAGATAAGGCAATGGCTCATAGTCATAGTTTGGTAAGATTGAGGAAACCGACTTAGAGTAAGATAGGGTTTCCGATTTGTAAGCCCACCTCCCAAGACTATATAAAGGGGGTAAGGGGCGTCCCTTGAGGGATATCGGCTTTAGATCATATGCTTCATGAGAAGTTAGATGAGCTTTCAGCTTTAGATACACAAGATCATGAGATCAATAAAGACACTCGGCGGATCGAATCCCCGAAACAGGAGTAGGGTATTACCTCACGAGAGGGCCTGAACCTGTCTAAATCTTCTTTTCCTCCTAACCCATTGTGCTTGGCGATCTCGACTGCGACCCCACAAAATATATTGCCGAAACCAAGTTTCGACATACATATATATATATATATAACTCCAACAAGTAATCTGAGCGGCGAGTTGGCAAATTTCATCGATCATGCTTCGTACTGTTCATGGCTACCGAGGATTTCGATTTGCAAGGGCAAGTGGTGAGATTAAGACTCCCTAACTGTGTCGACAGTCGACACACTGTGGGTTGTGAGGAAAAGGCAGCTTATATAGCCTTCGTCGCTAAGCTTCCCTGTTGCTACCATGCACAAGCAGCTGGCCGGGCCGGTCGGCCGTAAATTAGTTCACCGTGTGCGTGCGTGCGTGCGCGCGAGCGTAGGCGCGTGGTTTGGTTGGCTGGAAAGTTGCAGGTGGTGATCGATCGGACGGCCGAGCGCGCCTGGCTATCGTAGGATCACTTAATTAACCAATTAATTTAATCAGCGCCAAAGAGGCAGGCAAATTTATACCATAAACCTATAGCCACCCGGCTGCAGGAACGATTGATTTTATGTGCGTGTACGTGCGTGCTGTCCAGCGACCATTTTATATTATTACTCCCACTGTTGTTCAGCGAGCACTGTTCGTATTTTAGCTTTGATCACTTGTCCCTTTTTAAAGAAATTAAAAAATGCTTAAAAGACACCATATTATCAGAGTGTATCACTGCTGGCAAACACATAATAGTTCCGGTTTGTAATTCCTTTTAATCTCGAGTTGTAAATCAGGACTAGAAAAACAAGACTAAAGATTCCTATTTTTATTTTAGTCCTGGATAAATAATTGGGACTAAAAATTCATTTTTAGTCTTGATTTGTAACAATAACCAGGACTAAAAATAAAAACGCCACGTAGCATATATTAGTCCCGATATTAAAGTTTTTTTTATTTTTTTTTGCTGCTTGCAAATTATTTTTTCATCACCACACATCAAATACATCTTCAAATCACAGATCAAATACAACGACAAAATCATAAAATCACATATCAAATACAATATGTATCACAGATCTAATACAACATGTATCACAGATCAAAATCATATATCATCAAATACATTAAAAAATTCATCAAAAAAATCACAGATCTGAACAGCCTAGCCTGTCTGCCGCCGCTCGCCCACGGCCGCCGCCGCTCGCGCGCCCGCATGGCTGCCGCGAGAGAGGAGAGAGCGAAGGGGAGAGGGAGAGGGGAGAGCTAAGGGAAGAGAGAGATCTGAGGAGGGGAGAGGGAGAGGGAGAGGTGAGGGGAGAGCTAAGGGGCCGAAGAGGGAGATCGAGATCTGAGGAGGGGAGAGGTGTGCACATTTGACGAGAAGATAAGACCAAGATTATTTTTTGTCCCGGATGATTAGAAAAACCGAGATAAATATTGATCATTAGTCTTGGTTGGTAACACCAACCGGGACTAAATATGGAGATCTGACATGGGCTGAAGTTTTTTTTCAACCGGGACTAAAAATAAACTTTTGTCCCGATTGTTGTTATCAACCGGGATTAAAGATTTAACCGAGACTAAAAATATTTTTTAGTCTCGGTTCCTATTGAAATCGAGACTATTATAAATTTTGGCGGATGGATCAAAGATCATTTCTTCAGTAATGTATATACCCTAAACATAAGCATCAACCATTTGTTCGTCGTATTCTAACTATTTAAAATTAAAATTATAAGTGGTCAAAATTAGAACGGTGATGTGGCCAATAGTAACATGTATCTCGGAACACGGAGGGGAGCAAATCATTGGTGCCATCTATCTAACTCCTTATATGGATCGTTTTTTATAGCATGTGTTTGGTTTGGAACTAGGTGGAACGGAATAAGGGCCTGTTTGGTTCAGCTTTTTGGTGGCATTTCAGCTGAGAAGCCATAAGCCGAATCAAACAAATGCTTTATCGGCTTTGAAAAGCCAAAAAACATAATTGAACTAGAAAAACCCAGAAGCCAGAAGCTCACTTTGAGAAGCTTTTTCTGACTTCTGAGGAGAAAGTTGGAAGTAATTACCAGTCTACCATCATTACACAAAAACGCTTCGGTTCTAAATAAGCCAACTCAAAAGCTAACTCCTAAATAGCCTTCAGCTTCTGGCTTCTGGTTTCTGGAGTTTTAGCTTTCCAAAATCCAAAAGCCAGTTTCTGGCTTTTGAAAAGCTAAACCAAACAGGGCCTAAGTCTATCCCTGATTCTTGGGATGGGATGATCTCATTTGTATGTTCGGCTCGTGGGGATGGGTTGATCCTAATTCTTTATTTGGTTGGTGGGATGGAGAAAGGATGGGATGGACGACGTTTGCATCTCCGTCGAGTTCCCGGTGGCGTGCTTGAGGACGGCTACCAACGGTTGAGGGAGAAGCAACCGACGTGCTTGAGGACGACTACCAACGGTTGAGGGAGAAGCGACCGACGCACAGAGGAGTGGGTGAGTGATGACAATCGGAGGCGAGCTGCGGCGGTTGATGGGCGGTAGATGAAGGACCTCGCAAGAACGGTGAGAGAAAGGGGCACACGACCAAGCAGTGAGTGGTGGACGGAGTGAGAGCGACGACAATTGGAGGTGAACCGTAGCAGCTGATGGACGGTGGGTCTAAAGGAGCGCGCGAGCGACAGCAGGCGGAAGGGAGCTCGCAAGGGAAAATTATTGGAGGCAAGCCGCGGCGGTTGACGGGCGGCGGGTGGAGGAGCTCGCAAGCAACAACAGGCGGAAAAGGGCATGCGACCGAGCCATGGGTAGAGGAGCGCGCAAGCAACGACGGTTGGAGGTAAGCCGCGATGGATGATGGGCGAAGGAGCTCGTAAGTAATGGTGGGCAGAAATGAGCGTGTGAGCAACAATGGGTGGAAAGGAACTTGCAAGCAACGATAATTGGAGGCAAACCGCAGCGGCTGATGGGCGGTAGGCTGAAAGGAGCGGGCGAGCGACAACAGGCGGTAGGGAGCTCACGAGCGATGATGATTGGAGGCTAGCCACGACGGCTGATGGGCGACAGGAGGAGGAGCTCGCGAGTAGTGATGGGAAAAATAGAGCATGCGAGCAATTGATGGGCACGGAGGAGCTTGGCGTTGACCGACAAACTAGTGGAGGAGCAACAGTGACCAACAGCCAACACCGTGAGCAACAGTGACCCAGCTGGGTCGAGTTGGTCCGCTCGATTTTGGCGAATGGCCTGAACACGGATCTAAGGGGAATATTCCTTTAAGGGAATCAACCCATCTCATCCATCCCAAAATCAAACACTCAAAAATATGTTCAACCCAACCCAACCGACCCATGCATCAAACCAAACATACACCAAAAATATAATAATAATAATAATAATAATAATAACAATAATAATAATAATAATAGACTAACCCCACAACTATCACTACTGGAGATGTGATCTTTGATCGATCTGCCAAAATCCACAATAGTCCTGGTTCCAATAGGAACCGAGACTAAAAACATTTTTAATCCCGGTTCTAAAGCGCAATGGAATCCTATATTTTTAAGTCTCGGTTGGTTTTACTAACCAGACAAAAGGTTATTTTGTAGTCCCGGTTCAAAAAATCTGCATGCTATTGTCGGACTATTATTTTTAGTCTCGGTTGGTGTTACCAACCGAGACTAAAAATCAACATTTATCTCAGTTTTTTATATAAAGTAGGACAAAAAAATCTCCTCCTACCTTATCTCCTCGTCCTCCGCGCCGTCCTCCTTTATCTCCTACTCCCGCCCTCTCCCTCTCGGCTCTTTCTCTCTCCCTCTCCTCCCTTCCTCTCCCTCTCTCCCGATAGGGCGACGGGAGGTAACGGCCGTGCGGACGGCGGCGGCCCCACGTGGGCGGGCGGTGGCGGCCCCGCGCGGGCAGCCGGCGGGTGGGCCGGGACGGCCGGTCGGGCGGCGTCGAGCGGGCCGGGGCGGGCGGCCACGGGTGGGCCAGGCTGCATGTTCATCAGATCTGATTTTTTTGATGTATTTTTGTTGATGTTTGATGATATGTGATTTTGATCTCGTGATGTGATATATGTTGTATTTGATCTCGTGATTTTGTGATTTCTCGTTGTATTTGATCCGTGATTTGAAGATATATTTGATCGTGAAGCGAAAAAAAGAAAAAAACATTTGTGATATGTGTTCATTACTAGATGTGAATTTGTGATGTTTGATTTCAGTATCAGTGAAGTTGATTTCGGGATTTTGGCAGGAAAATAAACAAAAAAAGAAATTTGGGAAAGTGGGATGTCGGGAGGGCACCTATTTGATCTATGATGTGATACATGTTGTATTTGATCTGTGATTTTGTGATTCCGTTGTTGTATTTGATCCGTGATTTGAAGATATATTTAATCTGTGGAGCGAAAAAAAGAAAAAAAGCATTTGTGATATGTGTTCATTACTAGATGTGAATTTGTAATGTTTTATTTCAGTATCTGTGAAGTTGATTTCGGGATTTTGACAGAAAAAAAAAAGAAATCTGGAAAAGTAGGATGTCGGAAGGGCACCTATTTCTTTAGTCCCGATTATTTAACCTGAGATTAAAAATAGACTTTTTAATCATGCTTTGCTTGTCATGGTTTGAAACCATAAATTTAAAAAAGGTTACGAACCGGGACAAAAGACGATTTTGCTAGCAGTGTATGCTAGATCCACCAGCGTTAAGAGCACACCTGTTTGCAGCAGGTGCATCTTTCTAGAATAGAATTGCATCTAATGGTTAACTACAAAGAAAAAACTGTGGTTAAACCGTTAGAGCATACTTCCAAAAGTTGGTACTTGATTGGACACTTCCAGCATAATTAAAAATAAAAATTCTTTAAAAATACGAGAATGTCCCTAGGGCTAAAAGTTTTTATCTTAACACTAGAGTAGTGATTAAATATGACGTATGCTAGTATAATATACTTGAGGTGATGGTAGATTAAGAGATGCATCATTTCCTACTTCACACTCCAGCGTCAGTGTTAGAAGCTTATTCCTATGGGCATTCTCATCCGTTCGAATAATTTCTCTTCCCAATTAGGCTAAAAATGTCATCCAACAAATTTCAACTATATCATGTTAACAAATTACACAAACTTTGAATGTAATGTAGCAAAATCTTGCCTACGATAAAACGTTGATCAATCAAGAAGAAACTTGATATTAAATAGATTAGGAATGTGCCACTAGTTTTTATCTCTTAAATGTGTGTTAGGAATGTATTTTTATCTCTTAAATGTGTGTTAGGAATGTATTTTTATGAAGATGTGAGTGTGATGTTACGTGTTCAGTGATACGTATACGTGTGTCTATATATATAATGGAGCCTGCTGATCTGTTCAAGCGACGGATAATATATAGTCGGTGCTTTCCCGTCACCACCCCATTGCACTCGCGAGCGGCGCATCTCTTGTGCTTCCGTACCATTTGTCGCAGTGATCTGTACTCTGTAGCTACAGCACCGCAACTCAGGGAAGGGAACAAAGGCGATTGAGTCGGTCAGGTGTACTGGTCAGTAGTACGCATACCAGCTTTAGCAAAATTAAAGGAGATCATCACCGAGGGATCGAGAGACAGATCATCGCCTACCTTTACCCAGCCAGCCCATGGTATTCGTTCCATTTATTCGTTGCTTAATTGGCTATCCATACTGACCACACATGTGTTATGGCCGGCGCCGCTTGATGATGCTTAATTTGCTACTTCATCCGTTTTATTTTATATTATAAATCGTTTTAATATTTTTAAATTAAATTTTTATGTTTAATTAAGTTTGTAAAAAATTTAGCTACGCTACAACATTGAATTAGTTGTATTTTAATAATGTGTTTGTATTATGGTAAAAATGTTACTATATTTTTAAAAACCTGATTATTTTTTAAAAAAATTGATTAGAAAAAATATAAAATGTTTTATCTATACTAATATAAAATGTACCAGTTCATCCAAGCAATTAGCAATTAACCAACATTGATCACATGACGCGTGGGACCCATCCTTCATGCATCCACACGAGCCCGCCTCGAACCCACGTTGTCCAGGAGAGAAAATCGAATCACGCGCAGCATCGCTCTCCCCATCGCGCGGCCGCCATCCCACGCGCGCCCCAATCCGCCGCCGCGCCTCCCATCCACCGCCCATGCCGCCGCCGCGCTTCTATCCGCCGCCGCGCCACCGCCGTGCGCCCCATCCACCGTCGCGCGCCTCCCGCGCCGATCACGTCCCCATTTGCCGCTCCGACACCACGCGCCGTCTCCCCGCGCCGATCCCGCCCCATCCGCCGCTCCGACGCTGCGTGCCGCTCTCCCGCGCCGATCCCGTCCCTATCCGCGCTCCGCCGCTCCCCATCCGCCGCCGTCGCTCCGCCACTGCATCCGCCGCCACGTGCCCCTCCATCCTCCACGCCTCACCGTCACGGCGTCGGCCAACTCGGCGAGCGCGTACGGAGTTCGTCGACGATCGCACCAACGCTCCTCGCGCCGATCCCGTCCTCATCCGTCCCTTCGACGCCACGTGCCGCCTCCCCCGCCGATCCCGTCCCCATCCGCCGCTTCGACGTTGCATGCCGCCTCTCCCAGGCCGATCCCGCCCCCATCTGCCGCTCCGACGCCACGCGTCGCCTCCCCCATCGACCGGCGACGAGAAACCGCCGTGGATCCGCACCTCCCCATTCACCGCTGTCGCTCCGCCCCGCATCTGCGCCGCGTGCCTCCATCCTCCACGCCTCACTGTCACCGGCGTCGGTGTCGGCCAACTCGGCCGAGCGCGTACGGGAGTTCGTCGATGAATGCACCAACAACACCCGGCGGTACGGAGATCGCCAGACAACCGAGGCTAAGGTCAGGTTTTCTCTCTGCGCGTCGCCTCTCTGTTCATTCGTCATGTGAGGATTTGGCTTGCTTATTGCGCTGCGATGTGGGTCTAGGGTGTTCTTTAGGGTTCGGGGGTGAGGAGCTATGCTTGTGCAAACCTGCTCTTCCAAAATCCGATTAAGATTCATCGCAAACATTAAACGATCAGAGGTTGTCGTCGCAAACGGAAGTGGGTAAGGTTTAGGGTACTGCACAAACGGTTCCTGCTCCTGCCCTAACATGTGGTGATGATTTTGGTGTCTCAAACCATACCCCTGTTAGCCTCTCTGTTATGTGTATTCTTGTTCCCTATATATTGGCTTGTCATTCCGGTGAAAATTGTGATGCATCCTTTTAATCCTCTATTGATTTTCCTTTTTTCAGAAAGAAATGCTTTTTTTACACATAGTTGAAGAAGCATGTACTACTTTTTACACCGTCAAATTGCCGAGTTTGCGTAGTATGTTTCATATCTATTCTCATCTTGTGAAGAGTAAGTACCTTTGGAAGAGGGCATTGTGCCCCTGGCCTGTGCAATTTATTAAAATGGTATTTTGCACTTAGATTTATATTTGAGAAGTTGTTTCTTGAATAATAATTGAATAATAAATGGGATCCTGCAAACTAGCCCACCTCGATCAAATTCAAATTTATTTGAGATCCACAAGGAACATTCTGAGGATGGACCGATGTGTGCTCATAACCTTTTGATTTTTTTTCATCATGGTACCCTGATAAAGGGAGAAATTAATCTATCAAAAAATTGTACAAAGTATTAGACTGGAGTAGTTGTCTTGTTCTTGCAAATTACATGTACTATGTGCTGGAATACGTTCGATTGTCGGGGCTTTAACAATTTGATTCATCGAATGAATTTTGTTCTTAAATACTGTTTTATCACTAACACAAGAGCAATTCCTGCTACGTGCCCAACTTCTCATATATATGAAATAAAGAGTACCGCTTTTTGGGTCCATATCTATCCCTTCATATTTTTTACTACAAACCAAGATTTCTTATTGAGCCACATCATCAACAACTTACAAGCCATTAGATTATAATGTGGAAACAGTTTCAGGCCTAGATTGGTATTATGGTTTTTACTGTGAACTATATAGCGAGATAAAAGGAGTCATTTACCTTCACAAGGCCAAATAGGCTAACTTATGAATTGTTGTGTACCTTGAGGTTATTTCCCTCTGTGACCTCTGTACTGTTTTGGAAACATAAAATTACTAAACTTAGTCATTTTATCTGTAAGCAGTGCCTAATGTATTATCTATATATACTTGGTGCCCATATTTGATAGAAAATATTTATTAAATCGAGATAAATATGCTCTTGATCTCATCTTTTGTATTTATTAAATCGAGATGAATATGTTATTGGGATATGCTGTTGATCCTAATTTGTTTCAAACAAAAACATGAATATTATGGTTTATCACATTGTTACATAAAAATAGCTAATAGAACAACTCAGTTTAATTTGTAGTTGGATCAGGTAACATGCAGGAGCCAGTGACATTCGCTGCAGATACCATTCTTTGTGTATTCAGATGTTGCTGTCCATATAACGTATGACTATCCATAATCCTGCCATGAGACTCATTTTCACTATCCTGCTTACTTTTGTTGGAACAATTAATTTGATCAGTTCAAATTCTTTACCAGGTGCTGATGTACAAAACATGACTCCCACATAACTTTTTTTGTTTATGACGTCCAGGTGCTCTTGACTTCTGATTCTGGGAGGAATTTTTAGTTTTATGGTTCGTGTTATTATTTTCTGAAGACTTCAGCCTTTTTTCACTTGATCTGCAGGTTGGTTTCTGATCTGAATCTGCAAAATAGTGGCTTGTATGTTGCTCATCTAATACAGTATCGATGAGTTACGTCATCATTGCTACATGAACATGACATTGCAGGTGATAATTGACCTTTAATTTTGCTCTGCAGATCCAACATGGCACCACCAGATCTTTTAGGGAGATACAATGCCTCCCGCAAGTTTGTACTTGATCCATTATATATCTCGTTTGTAGTTCGATGAGAGTGCGGCTCATATTCTTGAGATGAGAATGCCAAGACATTAGTTGTTGTCATGTTTAGCTTAAGAGTTTGTTTTGGCACAAAAACTTTATTGGGTCCAGTAAGATCTTTGCGAGACTTTCTCTTAGGGTTGAGAATGGAATCAATTTTTATGTTGATTGCGAGCATAGGAAAATGGTTCCATTCGAACTCGGTCATCCGAACTTGCAAGTTTCGAAAATCCACCGATAACTCGAAAGCTTCTCAATGGAAAGTGATTTTGATACTGCAGCCTTAGCATACAATACATCTTTTTGCATAATAGATTTTTGAATAGGCCCATCTCCCGATCAATTTGATTTTGTGCGGCTTGTCGGCGAGCATCTTTTACCGCTACCTTCATGTTAGACTTTAACCGCCGCCCGTGCTCCAGGAAGCTCTTTCTTGGCTGATTCCTATCATTGGCTGATTCCCACTGCCCTTGGGTAGGCCAATGCATTGGAAAGGTATGTATTATTTTGTGTCAATAACATGTCGTGTATTTATTGTATCCTAATATATCCATTGTGCTTTTTTATAAACATTTTATGCGGCGTTCTCCTTGAATCAATCACAAGGGCAGAATAGTTAGTTTGCCAACTGCAACACATCGCATGTTGTTTGAACTTTGTCAGACCTCATATGACATGTACTTTGCATAACCAACCATGCTATTTGTATAGGATGCACTTCCTGTGAAAGAACAAGTGTCCGATGCAAATTCGAAAGGAAAGGAAGCATTTGCAAAGGGTGATTACATGACATGCATCTACTTCTACACCTTGGTAATTGCTCGACACAATTAACGTATGCTCGATCTGATTTCGGTTATAATCTAAAGCTGATTTTTAATTTTAGAATTTATTTTTAGGATTAATTTCAGTGGTCTGCTCGCAACTTCCATTGCCCAGCTCTCTTTTCATGATTGTTAAGAAAAGTAAAAGATCTGCTTAAAAGTCAAAATTCAAAACTAGCTTTGGGTTATATTTGGATCGTACAAGGCTACATAATAAATAACTAATTCTGAAAATATCCGGCATGAGAAACATGAAGGGTCTTCAGTAATTTAAAAACATAAAGGGAATTCTATAAATACAAGGCTACACAATAAATAACTATAAACTAGACAGGCATCACAGATTACAGAAAGATCTAGATTGATAAATAATTATGGTATCAATCTTGTTTAATCCATCATGACAAAAACATTATCTACTGTGTTTACTGTGGGTGACATCCATACCCGCCGTGTATGTTATTGAACTTGCAGGAAGGCCCCTTGGGCTATACCACAATCAAAGAATGGGCATGACAAGGCTTTTTTTCTTTTCTTTTGTTTTTTGCCTTTCTGAATTTGTGGTAATTTATTTCGTCTCGTATGGGTGGTTGATGGATTTATGCCTTCGATTAGAACATAAATAATTTTCTATAGTAATGAAGAGATTTCCCTTTTGATTGAGAATTCATGGTTGAGAGCTTTTCATATTTGTAATAATTTTGGTGTTCTGTAACAAATTTATAGCTTAAATTTTTAAAGTAACTACAATATGTATGTTTTAGCAACGTGGATTCCACGTGCACGCTTACTAGTAATATAAAATGGAGAGAGAGTAGATCAAAGAAAGCTTAATTAGCTAAAGGTGATCTCCGGTCTACACGTGCGTTCAAGCGCCGTTAGAATTGGATGGGTTCTTTTGGAAGTTTTCAGCGGCCAAACCAGCGTACGAACAGCTGCGGCCAGGCGGGGCCGCGCACGGGGGTCAAGCAAAGCAAAGCTTAGTGCCGTGGTGCGTGGCTTTTGTTGCGCCGCCGTCGCCCGTCGCGGTCGCATCACTTGCGCGTGTGCTTTCAGCTTTCGTACGGCTCAAACTTTGTTGTCGCAGACGGCTTAAAAAAAACCCTCCCCCCTTCAAGATTACTCGATAACTATGCTCCCTTTATTAATCTACTATTCTCATCATTATAAAATATAAGATGTAACTACCACTAATATATATACTATGAAAAATTATTATTTTTTATTTAGATCATCTAATAGGATTAAAAATTTTAAAAATAAATGATTAGAAAATAAATTAAAAGAAGAAAAATGCTAGTTAATTGTATACGTGTATGTCTTATATTATGAAACAATAAAAAATTGATTATGTCTTATATTTTGAAAAAAAATACTTGATTAGACATCACTAGTATTATAGGAATTAGATAAATACTAGGTGGTAAATCTAATCAAGTATTAAATGGTTGTCTAGATTCATTATGTCTAATCAAATATCATGTTATTGGATACGAACCCTCTGCAGCAACACCTGCAGTAGCAATGGATAACAAATAAATCCCATCTCACATATCATCGACACCTACTATAAATATAGCACTGTAGACAATTTTCATGGGATGATGCTATATTTTAACAGAAGATAGTTTTACACGCATATATATATATATACACATATGTACATATACATACACACACGTTATTCATCGTACATTAATGTACTTGTCCAACTTTAATTTTATTTGAATCAATATATAAACAACGAATTCCTATAATCAATTGCCCCCACCAGAAAAAAAAAGAAAAAAACCTAAGCATCACTATTTCTACCTGCTATCATATGGTACCGGCAAGCAGCAGAAATAAGCACCATTTTGTGCTCACTACTAGATGCTAGGTGTGCCATTGGCACGCCTCTTATGAACCATGCTGCCTATGCCACCGGCCGCCACGCGACACAAGATTTTGATAGTAATTATAAAATTAAAATTAACAACGTGATTATATATATATACCAAGTAACACAATAAAATTTTAATTTTTAAATTAAATAAAAATGATGTAAATAGTTCAAACACTATACTAATAATTAAAAATATATACATAAGACTTATAATGCTATTTCTCTGACTAATTTATTTGATGCTTTCGAAGGAACACGAATATCTTAATTATATCATCTTCATCAACTTAAAAAAATATCCCGCTTAATGAAAGTGACTAGACAATCATCCAAAAGACTATCTCTCATCTTATTTCGTGATTTTGTTTTCAATAAAACAATTGCAAGAAATGACCTTTCAACACTTACCGTTGCCATAGGTAGAAGCAATACCAATTTGAGAAGCTCATAGACCATATTATACATTGTGTCTTTTTGTTTTAACAAGCTTAATTGAGATATCAACAATATTTTCTAAATCTTTGAAACTATCATCCTATGTCATCAGTATAATTATACATTGCAATTTAAGTTTAACCAAATTATTATTTGAGAACTCCTTTGGATAAAACTCAGCTAGTCTGCGTAGCTTCCGCGCATCAAAAGAATTAAATGAATTAGAAGGATTGAAGGCCGACATATAAGAAAATAACCCATATTAATCTCTTCAAATCGATTATTAAGTTCTTGACTTATTTGATCAATGACACCAACATATATTTCTCTTCTAAAGTGATCATTATTGGTTTGCTTTCGGGCACGACCTCTCTTTGTTGATTTTCCATAAGGAACATAATCATCATCCATTGTAGGAACATCACCACCATGTTTATCACAAAATGAAGTGACCCTCTCAAGAAAATTATCCCAACCATCAGACCTCAATTCTTGGATTCTTTTCTTTGCCACATTAACAAGTGATATTGCATTAAAAATATCTTGCTCCCTTCTTTGCAAACACTCATATAACTCATTTGTGTATCCAATAATAAGATACATTAAGTGTGCAAAGAAAACAAATTCAAAGGTCTCAAATGCTCAAAGCACAAAATATATTTGGTCCAATCATCCTTATTCACTTCTTTCCTATATCTGGCAAGAAACTTCAAAAGTTCAATAAAGTTTTCTCTGTTGCTACACTCTTCACTTTCGTCATGTCCGCGGAATGCTAATCCTTGATGCAAAATAAACTTGATACATCTAAGTGAATATGTCAAACCTTTTCTTGTAAAGACGAAGATCATCATCAGTCCACTTCTCAATATGATAATCAATTACTACCTTGGGGTTCATAAAACCAATATATCTCTTGAGCTGCATTATGTGCCATAGAAACACTATGTTTAAGAAGTGCTTTGTTTCCTATATTGCAATTATTCCATCCATCAACAACAAATATATTTGAACTTGTACCCTTCTTGAACAAGTAGCATATAAAGAAAAACCATAATCCTTCTTGATACTATATTCAAGCCACTCATGATTATACATCCATACAAAATTGAATCGGCGATCTCTAGCTCCAATTTTTCTTGATGAAAAACCATGTGCATAAGTTTTAAATGGACCTTTAATAATATATGCTCTTCGAATTGCATCTTGATCATTAACATGGTAACTTTCAATGGGTTGTCTTTCACCTGGATCATGTGGAAGGCGATTGATGTCATAAACCAGCGATTGTGATGTAGACAGTGGCAATGGCAGAGGCGAGGGCACACGATCTGTAATTTCTTCAACGACCACTCCATCTTGCTCTTGATTCTGCTCTTGTACAAAAGTTTCAACCGGAGATGGGCCAGTGTTTGAAGCAGTAGCTGCTGCCGCCTTCTTTGCAATGTGTTTCTGAAAAAGAGATGCAACGTCTCATTGTCTGTTCATAATCCAACTGTTCTGAAAAATATCAATATGACAAAAGTTTCTCAACAACGGCGTGCAATACAAGGCAGTGCGTGAGTGTCACATACCCAAATTTTAGTACTTAATATTTTCTTGCCAAAGTAATTGGAAGCTAACATTTCCAATTTTGTGAGCCAATTTTTTTTCTTTTTAACTTAGTGGAGACCAGCCTAGACCTTTGCACGGAAAAGATTTTTGAGAACAAATTAAAACTTCTCCTTTATAACCTAGGACAAAATGCAAACTCATGTAAAAGCATGCATATTATCATTTACATGTTTTGACTTGAGTCATTCATGTGTATTTGGAATTTTGGTCTTGCATTTCATAATAGGACTCATAAGCATAGCCCATAAGATTAAAAATCTGCTAAACAAATCTACAGCTAATTTGGGTGCTAGCATGTGAACTTAAAAAAATACAATTCAAAATTCACCTCCTCAACCCAAGAGGGAAGTTAATATGAACCCAAAGAATATAATAGGTGCATGCACATAGGGTAGACACCTAAACCTAGGAAGGATTATCCTAATTTTCTAGAATTACCCATATTAGGTAAAATCATGAAAAAAAATTCATGAAAGTGCCAAAGGCTATGAGCAACTCAAATATAATTTTTGTACAATTTAATAGCTGGGTTTGAAGCCCCAAACAAATTGGACAAGACAGTCGAATACTGGACAAATTAATATCCTTTATCGACTAAAATGACATCTATTCTAAAAGCTAATTAAAATGCACATAAGTGCACATGTAAGATAATTTATTCAAATATTAGGTTACATGCCATGAATAAATGTAATTTTTCCAGAATTTTTCTCCTCTGTTTAGGCCCTCTAAAAAATCAAACTAGTTTTCAATTAACCCATCTTTGTTTAATTTCTGAGAGCAAACCGCGGATGATTTTTGAGTGCAACCAAGGAAAATGGACTCTATGTTTGCTCCCCTACTCCCAGAAAAATTTTCATCAATTTACCAAACCGAGGCTTGACCCAACTCGGTGTAAAATGTCTCACCGCTCAAGAACACCAGAGAACAGGGAGAGCGAGACACACTGTCGCCGGCGTGCTTGACATGTGCCCGAGGACGCGTCGACACCAAGCTTGTTTTCTTCTCCTCCTAACGGCTTCGGTTCACTTGATTCCCCGCCCTAGCACCGAGCAAACCAAGGAAGAGAGCCCCAACTCCTCTACACCCTCTCCTTTTCATCACCGGCAGTGAGGACGATGACGGCCGCCGTCGCTAAGGAACCACACCACGGGAACATGACCTTGCCCACGAGAGTCTCAAGGCATGCACCGAGCGTCGCCGTTGTATCGTCGTCACCTTTTTCGGCGTTGTGGAGCAAATCCGACTGAGCTACCGCGTCACCAACCCCTTCTCGTCACCCACATCATTTCCCCTCAAGAACCCCGACAAATGATGCACCGGAGAGCGAGATCACCGTGGTCTTCTCCAACTCCAGCCACCGTCGCTAATCACCGATTCTTGAGCAGCCGGTGAGTTAGAGTCCAATTCCTTGCACCAGTAGCGTCCCTAAGGCATCGTTGAGCCATCCCTCTCCTTCTCTTGGCAGATCGAAGATCGGGTAAAGTTGTCGTCGTCGACCCATCATTTTGTCGATGTCGTCGGGCTGTTCCTTGCGCCGCCGTCGATGACCAAGCTCCGCCAGCTCACGCACAACTTCGGGTAAGCACCTAAGGGACCTAAAGACGCTTAAGCATGCACTAGCTTGGCAAGAACCGGACCGTAGCTTCATGTGGTTTGTCACCCCAAATTCAGCTGCCGCTCGCGTCATCATCGTCGCCAATTCCGGCCATCACCGGTGGTACCACCACTATTGTGTGCACAAGAAGCTGACGTAGACTTTCTATTTTGGTCATTTCCCCAGCCAAACCGCCGTTCGCCGACGGCATCGCCGTGAACCTCGCCGGCCGGTGAAGCTCTGCATCGGCTGTCGTCCCATTCCTTCCTGTCTCGCTGACAACCGGGTCCCACACGAACAGGCGCCAAGGCTCCAGTTCAATGTCGATAGACGCTGGCATGTGGCCCCCCTGTGCAGTAAAATTTGAAAAAAAATAAAGGAGAAAAGAGCAGTAGACTATATATTTTTTTCATAGAACTTGAGACACTTATAAAATCAATATAAAATTCAATAAGTCACATTTTAGGGTGGGACAAATTTCTATAGACTCCCTAGAAAATGAACCTTAGTCTAGAACTACAGAACATAGCCATCACTGCACAAATTTTATCCCTAAAATTTAAATAAGCCAAACCATACATACAACGTTTGCAAACTTGTAAAATACCTAGAAAATTTAATTTAACTTCAATTTAGACAAACCCAAATCCTATAGGTTCCTCATCTCACCCTCTCTGAGTAGGGAAAATAAACAAACGTATACATTCCTCGAGCCAAATGCTTGTAAAACTATTTTGGGAAAATGATGTACTTCAGGTAAACCAATCTTTAGGGATTTATCTAAAATTCATTCTACCTACTTTTTGAATGAACTTAACTTCTGTAGATTCAACAAAACCCATATTTTCAAATTATAAAATAAAAACATATGCCTACTGTACAGAAACATCACTTAAATATTTATATGAGAAATAAACAATTTAGAGTACACTACAACTTATAAAATTTGTAGTAAATTTATTTTTAATCCTTTTGGAGTGAACTAAGTCTATATAAAACCAGCAAGTTATGAATTTCAACTAGTTAAAATAAAAAATGGCAACTCATATACTAAAAATATCAATAAAATTTAAATAGACAACTAGGGTGCTAAACACTATAATAGTAGTTAAGCACTAAATACATATGCACTTTTAGCTCTAAGTAAATCAAAATAAAACTTGTTGGACCAGAGGAACACCAAGCTTCATCCTCACTCACTAAGATTTAGAACATTTAACTCATACAACACTATCTAGGCTAGAATAATAAAACAATGACATAAAACCCTTCTAGTTGCAAAGTATGAGGTAAAACAATAAAATAATCTAAACTTATAGACTTAAAATGGGATAAATAGTAAAATGTATTTAGTTTACTCAACTAAATCAAGAGGTAACAAGTTCTGAACCTACAACTGCAAAGTCATGCACCTATTAAACCATATAGACCTAGAACACATTATAAATTGTAAAACCAATAGGAAATTCATCATAGCTCCAAAAATTATGAAACCAAATGTGTTAGTCTTAGACAATATAACTCTTCACCTCTGTGAATTAAAATTATTAAAAATCAAATTATAGAAACATTGTCCAAACATCACCTACCCCTATGCCACAACGTCCCGATAAAACTTCTAAAATCCATAACTTCCAAATAAAGTAAGATAAAATAGAAATTCTTTTATCTAAATTCATTTTAGATCAGTACCTACTCAATGTACAAGAATCATGTATTTTAGAGCATTTTGGATTTTTGCCTATTTTCGGTGTTTAATTGCATATCGTGTATTTTGTTTAGATAATTGCATAAACAGTGATGGAGTGGATTAGGTGCTAACATTTCTCAAGATCCAGGCAAGTTCTTCCCCTATTTCCTTTGAACACATTGAATCCATATTTTGAGGGATGAAAATATTTGTTTGCAAAGTTGCATGTGAACTTAGGCTATATCGATACTTAAAATTGGTTATGGTAATTATGACCAAATTTGCTGCATTTTCTCCCTTTATTAATTGATTTCCTTGCTGATTGTACCCCTAGAATTGGTTTGAGTACACTCTTTGTGCTCAAATGGGTTTATACATGATTTATGCAACCACTTGTTTAGCCTTGCTTAGAATTTTGCAAATACTTGTTCCATCTACCTTTAATATGTGAGTTTTGTTAACATGTGCTCTTGCTGAAATGGGTTTAAAATGATGAGTATTTGGAAGTAAAATGTGTAAAAGTGTGATTTTGACTTGGGCGGCAAGTGACATGCAATTGATGTATTTGTATGCCGATAGGGGGAATGTTTGCCCGAGTCCGTAAGGACCGAACTTGTGTCACCAACTTAAAATTAACCGTACAACCACATGTGCTAGTATGGGATAGCCTTAGCCGAGTAATATACTTAGCACCTAGCCTTACACTCTGGTAGGCCGGTGAGTATGGGTTCGGATAACCCAGGGGAACTTTCTATTTACCTATCGTGGTAGTTTATATGACTAAGTCTGTCCAATACAACGATATTGTGCCACGTGGATGGGTTCCTGTCGTGTCCGCCACCACGGCGTCAAGTTTAAGGCGGGGCCACGCTACTTGACGGTTCTAGGTTATATTCCAGTATGCCTAGGATGGAGGAACACAAATCGTGCTGGTGTAAAGGTTTTGTTGTGACCTCTAGACTATACTCAATGTGTATAGTATAGTGGTACCGATGGGTATCGATAAACTAGAGCGATTCACATCATGTGGGTAAAGCTGTACAAACTCTGCAGAGTTCTCTAGAACTAATTGATTAGCCGTGCTCACGGTCAAGAGCGCTTTAGTGAAGTGTTATGAGTATAGACTCAAATGTTTCATAAAATGTGAGCATGTGTTTTCCAACAAAATGTATTGAGTTGTGTGAAGGTGGCGATATATTGTGACTTGTTGTCATGGAGGATGGCAAGGTATTAATTATGATGGAACCGTAATTAAATTGATGATGAAACCTAAAACTTATCTTTGTTAATTTAAGCATCAACTCCTTTGAAAACGAATTGTGAAATAAAACCGGCTTTATGCTGAAAATGAACCACTCATATAGCCCTCTGTTGAATTTAAGCCTATCATGTAGTATGTTAGGTTTGACTGTGCTTGCCAGTACATTAACTTGTTTAATGTACTGACTCTTGCTACTGGAATATCCATTTTGTTTGCAGATTTAGACTTAGTCCTTGAGTGAGGCGGGTTTCCGATTTGCTTCTTCTAGGAATTGAACTTAACGGGGTAAACCCTTTAGCCGGTGTGCTTGTGTGTGGGTAATCAAGCCTCCGCTGTTCTCTGATTTATTTATATTTATTTGGCTGGTAGGACTATGTAATTATTTATGTGTTGTAATCCTTTAAATTCCTTTCATCTTACATGTATTCGCTATGTATATTCATGCTTGAGATGGAAGTGTGAATCTAGTGCACATCCTGGGAACTAGATTCACATGAGTAAGAGTTAAGGATATTTGAGATGTTGTAGATCTTTAGTCATTTTTGTCAAGTCTCCTGAATGTGTAACACATCTGGTCGCCACCTTCGAGTGGTTTGATGGGCACATCTCAGGCTGAAGTTGACTGACATGCTAAAGACCCAACAATGTCTCCAATATTCTTCTCTCGAGATGTCGGACGTTTCATTATGTCTGTTAGATAATTTGAAGTGATTCATTTCATCTTGCAATTATAATGGAAGGTCCGATTCGTCTCCGACAGTGAGCAAAAGAGGAACTAAAAACAAAAGAAATCAGTAATAAACTAACCAGAGGAGCACGTGGTTCAGTTGTTGTTCTTTTTCATATAGTACAAACCAATACAGAGACAAAAAGAATAAAGACAGAAGTCAGAGACTAGAGGGAGGTGTGCGGGCGGCCGACGGCGGCGCGCGGGCGACGGCCGGCGCACAGGTTTGGGCGTTCGGCAGTGGTTCCCGTCTTCCACTCTTCCCGAGTTCCGAGGCGACGAGCCGTACTGTCGTGCCGTAGGCAATAGTGGTTGCGGACTTGCGGTTGGAGTCCCAAGTCTTTACAAGGCGTGACGAACGAGACGAGATTTGCGCTAGAGAGAAGATATGTTACTGTATATTTTAAATTTTTAACTCATAAATATATATTATACCCCTTACGCACGGACCGATCCACCCCTGCTGTGCTACCTCAACGTCCCCGCCAAGGTCGGGTCCAGGAAGCCGGCCGTGGTTGGAGATGGCGGCATGCATCGCCATTGTTGCTTTCGGCATGGAGATAGTCAGGAGTGGCACTTACAGCTCTGTTAAGCAGATCGTTCGGAGGTTGTAAGCTAGGGTTTTCACCTATCATGCATGCATAGTATGATGTTCAAGAGTTGATAATTAAATAATTGAGTGATTGCATTAGGAATTTTGGATTAATAATTACTCTTGTTATAGAATGGATTAATAACAAGTTGAAATCCTGCGCTTTGATGATGCGCTTTGATGTTAAATATATGCATGATTGTAACCTACATTTTATATAATGATAAAAATATGTATTAAAATAATGTGAAAATGATAATTGACATGATTTGACATGGTTAGAGTAATAAATAAATTGTAAATGATATGTCATGGTTGCACGAATTTTATATAATAACTACTTAAATGATGATGTGTCACATTTATATATTGAGTTTTAGAAATAGTGAGTACAGATATAGATGATAGATTCAATAATTAAGAGAGAGGAGCTTGGTATTGATTGCTACTGTACTGATTAAGAAAAATGATTTACTCAATGTTTCCCATTTTACCGATTGGCTTTGGCTTCCATTCATCGCTGAGAATGACCTAACATTTTCTATTACTAGGCCCATCCAGAGTACGTCTAAAACGGTCCAAAAATTCTGACCCCTACATATATCAGGTCGGAATAAGTCCACTTACCGTTCGTCAACTTTGTTGACATTCTTTATCTTCAATGTCAAAAATATTCACTCTTAAACTATAAAAATCGTACAATTTGAGCCCCATAACAATATAAATGCCTGGTTTCGTTGATGTGGTATCCTAGTAAAAAAATATAAAAAACATGGAGCCTACATGTAAGTGAAAAATGTGGGGCCTGCTTGTCAGTGCCATTTTCTTTTTTCTCTTTTCTTCCCAAGCCTAGAAGGGAGGAGGAAGGCGGCCAACAAGGAGGGGAGGGGGAGTAGGGAGACAACCATCCGCGGTGCGATGCCCCCACGCCGCCGCCGTCCCCTAACACCTCGATGCCATCCCCCCAGTGTGCATGGGGGACCCACGTTCGCCTCGATCGGGGACCAGCAACGCCACCGCCTCCACCGGATTTAGGAGCGCGGCGTCACCTGGAAGCCCCCCTTCCCGCTCTCGTTCCTGCCCCTCTTCTTCCGCCTTGACCACGTCGGGGAGGTCGACGCCGATGGCAACTGCCTTGTCACCGTCGCCCGCAGGGCCGCTGTCGCTGATGCGCATGACCTCAGGCACCACATCATCCGCCACTTTGCCAACGCCTACGCCGCTGCCCATGCCCTCGACAAGGACGCCATAGATGCAGCTGTGCGCCACCTCTATGTTCATCGGGGGGACGGCGACGACATGGGGGGCATCGCATCGCGGCTGGCTACCTCTCCCCCACAACCCCCTCACAACCACCTTCCCCTCCCTCTCAGGCTTAGGAAGAAAAGAGAAGAAAGAAGAGGACGCTAACACATAGGCCCCACATTTTTTCTTCTCACTTTCATGGGGATTTCACATATTTTTTCTAACTAGGATATCAAGTGAGCGAAATTAGGTATCCATACTACTGCAGGACCTAAATTGCACGATTTTAGGTAGTTTAGGGGTGAAGATTTTTGATATTAAAGATAAGGCTGTCAAACAAACTCGAAGAGAGACGGCAAGTAAACTTATAGGATCAGGCCCAAAAAATTATACGTGGATGGACAAAATTTTAAGGCCCCCAAACTAGGCCCAAGTAGATGGGCCATATATTTGGGCCGGTCTTGGCCCAGTCCGCGAACAGGTGTAGTTCTGTTCCACGTCGCGTCTGATCCGATCCGAATCCGTTGGATACCTCCAGCCAGGGAGAGACGAGACGAGCCGGTCGGTCCAGTCGAATCCGACCCAGCGATCGAGCCGCTCCTCCTCCTCCGCATCCGGCACCGATCGCCGGTCGCCGCCGCCGCCGCCGCGGCGGAGCCCGATCCCTCGCCGGAGAAGGCGGGCGTTCGCCCCCACACTCCCCTCCGGTGGGCTCTCTCTCTCCCTGCTCGGGCAGCGGGATGTACCAGTGGCGGAAGTTCGAGTTCTTCGAGGAGAAGGCGGCCGGGCGCGGGGTGCCTTCCGAGATCGCCTCCCGCGTGAGCTGCTGCTCGGGCGGCCGCGGCCGCGTCGCCGTCGGGTGCGACGACGGCACCGTGGGGCTCCTCGACCGCGGGTTCCGCCTCTCCTACGGCTTCCAGGCCTACGCGTCCTCCGTCCTCTTCCTCCAGCAGCTCAAGGTAACGCGTCCTCCTACGCATCTGGACCTGTAGAATTCTCCGGTAGATTTGGTGTCAGTGTTGTCTGTTGTACTGGATCCTGTATAATTAGGGGTAAAAGGAGTCATTGATATATAATCGATCACTAATATTGACTTGTGAGTAGCGGGCGCACAGTCCTACGACCCTGAACAATGCGAGGCATTTTTGTATACAATTTGCAAGTAACTTGTTGAATCATTTGGTTCTGCGACGGCTTAGGGTCAGGGTTTTTGTTTGTTTTTAACCTTTCCGATGCCCTTGCAGAAGAACAAAAGTTCGGTTGCTGATAGTGTTGCATGAACCATTAGTTGTTTCTTGTAGTCTTATCGACAAAATGACTTCTTTTCTTTTTTCACTAATATGCCTGCTAAATATGTACTGCTGGTTACTATTATTAATGCCTTTTGTGTATTGCATTTAATAATTTCATTGTTTTATCATCATAATAGAAGCTAACTGTGATATTTAACAACTGAGCAGCAAAGGAATGTTCTTATCACGGTTGGTGATGATGATCAGCCATCTTCACAGTCATCAGCAATCTGTCTAAAAGTTTTCGATCTTGATAAAGTACAAGAAGAAGGTTCAAGTACAACAAGTCCTTTCTGTGTTCAAATTTTGCGTATCTTCACTAAGCAATTTCCTCAGGCAAAGGTAAATTCTCCTGTTACAGCTTATGGTATTTCCTACGAAATTTTGTATCTATGTTATGTACATAACATCCTTTTTCTATCTCTAATCTAATTGTCATGTTTTGCGGACCATTTCAGATTACATCTTTTGTGGTTCTAGAAGAAGCCCCTCCTATACTGCTAATTGCGATTGGACTGGACAATGGTTCCATTTATTGCATCAAAGGTGACATCGCACGTGAGCGTATCACGCGATTCATGTTGCAAGTTGAGGATGGCACCAGTTTACCTATTACTGGTCTTGGTTTCCGAGTTGAGGGGCAAGCACACCAGCTATTTGCTGTAACTCCTAGTTCAATAACCTTGTTTAGCTTGCATGATCATCCACCGAGGAGGCAAACGCTTGATCAGATTGGTTGTGAGACCAATGCTGTGGCGATGAGTGACCGCATGGTAAGGATGTCATCTTCTGTTTTTGTTCATGTTTGTCTGTTGTTCCCCTCTAATCATATAGCTATACACATGTTGTTCAAAATCTGCTTGCAACTCTCTCTGATTTAGGGCTTGTTTGGTAATCTGACCCAACTTACTCGTGCTATTTGTGTAGTTTCCTGATAAGCTAATGTGTTCCTGGAAAAATATGGGATCCTCAACCTCACATTTGCTGCAAAAAATTGCATGCCAATTGTGGTGGCTGACTAACCATATAGTGTGCCACCATCCCCTATGTTATATGGCAGTTATGTATGTATCTCTTCTCAGCACAGACTGACAGCCTTAAGTAAAGTCAAGGCAAAGGCACATACCCTAATCATACTAAAGTAAAATTAGTCTGACCAAGTTTAACTAAGGGATAGATGCAGCTAACTTAGCTCTGCGGCTAACCAAAATCAATATGTAGCTTGACTCTTGTGACACAAAGTCTAGATCCCTATGTGACTGCCTGTTTTCCCTGCCTTGTGGCTGCTGGAAACCACCTCAGTGTACAACTGTGAGATAATGCATAGGAAAGTTGGCACTAACCATGTAGAACCCATACTAGATTATAGTTTATTACAAGCTAGCTACAAGACATGGGTCTCTCCACATTCATTTGATTATTGCATTCATGCCTGTGCTGTTCTCAGTACATTTTTCACTAAGATCTTGGTGAAACGCAATCCTTATGTCCATTTATCGTCTATACAGGATCTGATTATTGGTAGACCTGAAGCTGTGTATTTCTATGAAGTTGATGGTAGAGGTCCTTGCTGGGCCTTTGATGGTGAAAAAAAGTTTGTTGGATGGTTTCGGGGCTATTTACTATGCATTATTGAAGATCAGAGGAGCCGGAAGAATACTCTTAATGTATATGATCTTAAGAATCGGTTGATTGCACATAGCATGCCAGTGGGGGATGTTTCACATTTGGTCTCTGAGTGGGGATATATTATTCTGATAATGAGTGATAAAAAGATTCTTTGCATTGGAGAGAAAGATATGGAGAGTAAGCTTGATATGTTGTTCAAGAAAAATCTGTATACAGTGGCAATCAATCTTGTACAAAGTCAGCAGGCCGATCCTGCTTCAACTGCTGAGGTTCTAAGGAAGTATGGTGACCATCTCTATGGAAAACAGGAATATGATGAGGCCATGTCCCAATATATCCACACCATTGGCCATCTTGAACCATCATATGTTATACAGAAGTTCCTTGATGCAAAGCGCATCTATAATCTCACTAACTATTTAGAGAAGTTACATGATCGAGGTTTGGCATCCAAAGACCACACCACCCTTCTGTTGAATTGCTATACCAAACTGAAAGATGTGGAGAAGCTTAACCATTTCATCAAAGATGAGGATGGGGTAGGTGAAATCAAGTTTGATGTGGAAACTGCCATAAGAGTATGTCGTGCAGCTGGATATCATGAACATGCTATGTTTGTTGCCAAAAAGGCTGGGAGGCATGAGTTGTATTTGAAGATTTTACTGGAGGATCTTGGTAGATATGATGAGGCACTGCAGTATATATCTAGCCTTGAGGCGAATCAAGCAGGTCTTACTGTAAAAGAGTATGGGAAAATTCTTGTGGAGCATAGACCTGCTGAAACAGTTGAAATACTGTTGAGACTCTGTACAGATTGTGGAGATCCTATGACAAGAAGAGGTTCAAATAGCATGCATTTGCTTATGATACCTTCTCCAATGGACTTTGTAAACATATTTGTACACAGCCCAAAATATCTCATGGAATTTCTAGAGAATTATACCAAAGCAGTAAAGGACTCACCTGCACAAACAGAAATTCATAACACCCTTCTGGAGTTATATATATCAAAAGATTTAAGTTTCCCTTCTATGTCACAAGAGAATGGCTTTGAGGAGCAGAATAGTAAGGAAAGAAAAGGTAAAGAAGTTGCAAATGGCTATAAATCTGGCCCAAGGGAGAAAGGAAATCTGGGAAAGGAAGATATGAATGTCGCAAAGGATATTGTTGATAGGCAAAGGAAAGGGCTTGCATTGCTCAAGTCTGCATGGACATCTGAGATGGATGATCCTCTGTACGATGTTGATCTTGCTCTTATCATCTGTAATGCAAATGCATTCAAAGATGGGCTGTTGTTTCTGTATGAGAAACTAAAACTCTTCAAAGAAGTTATTAGTTGCTACAAGCAAGCTCATGATCATGAGGGTCTAATTGCCTGCTGTAAGAAGCTAGGAGATTCATCTCAAGGTGGGGATCCATCTCTTTGGGGTGATCTGTTGAGATATTTTAGTGAGCTTGGGGAAGATTGCTCTAAAGAGGTCAAGGAGGTATTGACCTATATTGAAAAGGAGGATGTTTTGCCTCCCATTGTTGTGCTAGAGACATTGTCGAAAAACCCGTGCTTGACACTGTCAGTTGTCAAGGATTACATTGCCCGCAAACTTGAGCAAGAATCAAAGCTAATTGAAGAAGATAGGAAATCTATTGACAAGTACCAGGTTAGCAATTTAACTGTGCTACCCTTGCAGCTTTTACGATAGTTGGGAGAAGGAATCGGTATCCATTAATAGTTTAGTTTGTTGCAACATAGGACTGAAAGGCCTCCTCTATTGCTGCTAGATGAAATGCAAAACATGTTCAAACCTATATATATATATATATATATATATATATATATATATATTATTGTTTGTTTATTTCACTAAAATATGTTTGAGCTGTCATACTTGATAGTCATTAAATTATTTTCATGCAGTTTTGTACTCTGTATAGTCAATGTCCTAAACTTTGTAGTTAGATGTGGCTCTTGCGAGCTATTGGCATATGGTCTCACAAGGTGCCCTTCCATGTGATGAACCTTTGTGATCTACATAAACACCAGATTTCAGTTGAAATGTGTTTCAGGACAAATTTGTTTTAATTTACTGATGTTCAGCAATTTGTTTTTCATCACACATTCCATGTGTATGTTGGCTCTCAGTTATTCAGTTTGATGACCTTAGAATTTATTTAATCATGCAGTATAGCATGATTAAACAGCTGTTGAAGTGTAGATACACACTTTGCAGCACGGGTTATTTTGTGTGTAATATATTTGAGTTGACATAATTACCATGATAAATAATTTGTTAGTGCTTAATAATGATGAGTACCATCCTTTATTTGGAAAGATGACATAAAACTTTACTAAATCCCAGCAACAACCTACTTGAAAACGACAACAAATAGGTAACGATTGAGAACATCTTTTTGTTTATACAGGATGAGACAGAACTGATGAAAAGGGAGATAGAAGACCTCAAGACAAACGCAAAGGTCTTTCAGCTTAGCAAGTGTACAGCGTGCACCTTTACGCTTGACCTTCCTGCGGTCCACTTCATGTGCATGCACTCCTTCCACCTTCGCTGCCTTGGGGACAATGAGAAAGAATGCCCAGAATGTGCTCCTGAATATAGATCTGTCATGGAGGCAAAGCAGAAGTTAGAACATAACGCTAGAGACCATGATCTCTTTTTCAGGCAGTTGAGGGGTTCGAAGGATGGCTTCTCTGTCGTCGCAGACTATTTTAGCAAGGGCATTGTGAGTAAAACAGCCATTCCTCCTGAAAATGGCCGATAAGTAGTGGAAGAAAACCAGCTCTATTACTCCCCATGTACAGGATTTGACGATGTTTTATCTCCTTTCCCATGGTGTTTTGTCATCATGTGAGTTTCAGGGTCCATCACAGCATGTGCAGGCCTTTAATAGTGAGTTCCTCTAGTGTACCAACTTATGTATGCTCTCTGGCCTATTTTTGTGGCCGTGCTATATAGTTCTGTTGTGCTTGACTGCCTAGTTTTTGGCACTTAGTTTTGATGTAAGAAGATTCACGGCCTTCATGTTTGAGTTTAGCAATTTGGCTACTCTCGACACAATATTTTTCCCTGTAATTGTTTTCATTGTCAGGTTACCGTGGTAATGGTATTTCTCCTTGCTGTTCTTGCACTAATACGCAATTAAGAGTACTCATCTTGTAGAAGTACGTACTATCTCGTATCATTGTCTTTTTGAAACCATTGGTGTTGTCCACTAGCAAACTGATGTAGAATACGGCAAGAAAGTATATGTATGATTGGAAGTACGCCTGTCGAAGAATCTTGTCTGTGAGCGTTATTTGTCCCAACCAGCAACAGCGGAATTCCTTGTTTTTCTTGCGTGCATGATTCATCTGAACCTCCAGCAAAAAAGGCCTCAAGCACTCGACTACTGCTGGTCCCATAGAACATGGAGATGTCCCCATTGGAATGAATGAGAAATAGAGGCATATATAAATAGTTTAAAGAACCTGACAGGGAAGAACGGTACCGAGGAGTATTATCATCGGTAGTGTAGAATAGTGGCACATTCTGACATATTGTAATGAACCGAAATTTTTTTCTCTCATTATTATACGTACAATGCATGCGGTCACCGTTCGTCGTGTCGTGGACACACGAGGTTCACATGCCAGTTTGATTTGTATGAAAAACATAAGGATTTCAGTCCTACAGGAAAAAATCGTTTGAAGAACTTTAAAACAAAGAAGAATTGAATCCTATCCAACCCTATAGAGATTTTATCAAAAAATCCTATGTTTATTTCGTGTTTTGTAATTCATTTGTATTCATGTCAAAACCATGTATTTTTTATTCCTTCGTTTTTTTCATTCCGGCCATTCAAAGAGGTTCTTAGAATACTTCATCTGTTCCATAACATAAGCATTTTTTATGTGGAAAAAATAGATGAAAATGATTAAAGAAATATTAAGAAAAGAAAACAATAATTATGATTGGTTGAGAAGAGTGGACGTATAGTGAAATAGCTTCATTTTAGTCAAACTATTGCGCAAGCAATAACTTTGTCAAGATTTATAGTATTATTCGTAGTATTATGATATATCATATTCGATATTATTTCAGAAGACGAAAAAAATATATTATAACATTAATATCATATAGAGCACGAGAGAGAAGATGCTAAGATGCGGTCAAGGAGCTCTTGACCGTTGGTTTCAAGCTTAACTAGAGTATATTATTCACGTATACACCGGAAATGGGTGGTTCTAAGTCATGCTGCGTTTGATTGATCGTTTAGCTTTTGAAACTCCCCCGATTGTTTTCGTTTCAACGCAAACTTTTTTATAAAAAATCAAGTAAACTTATTTTTAAGTTTATAATAATTAATAATTAATTAATTAATTAATTATAGGTTAACGAATTATTTCGTTTTACGTGTCCGGGGAAGTTCCACTCCAAACAAGCAATCGGACGTAGCCTTAGCTATGAACCTTCTCTATCTATGCCGATATTGCCATATACTCCTTCGATGCGCAGATTGCAGTCATTGTCCTGAGGCACAACCATATGATTTTTGTGGATTTTGCAAGTAGGTTGAACAAAGTTTGCACCATTGCAACTAGAGACATGAAAGCTTGCACTGTTAAATGAAGTCTTTTCAAACAGAGCACACACATCTTCGTGTTATAAAACTTACTGAAAGTGTCTATATTTCATGTATTTTAGTCATTTTTATCCCTTAGATGACAATCTAGTGCTTCTCGTTATTTCTCTTTTTCCCCTTATATTAAAGGTTGAACATACAAAAATTATGAGAAATAAACTTACTATTTATAAAATCTACAAAATTAGATGCAGAAATATTCAAACTTAGATAAAATAAAGTAAAACGACAATAAAATTGCAGTTAAAAAAGAGAAAAGTTACACATAGAATAGAGCTACAACTTATTCTAGAATAAGAAGTTGTATTTCAGGAATGTTTTTACTTTTTTTTGCACCTTCTTATTTTATCCAATCAACCGTGTTACTATTTGGCAATCATTAAATTTTTTAGTCTTTTAAATTTTTAATCTTGTAAAGTTTGCGCACACAATCTAGACTTGCGCACGAAATCCACCAAATCTAGACTCACCATTTCCGTTGAAAAAAAACATTGTGCTTTCGGTTTTTAGATTTGGCGAATGGACCACCTAGTCACCATTGATGCCACAACAAGGTTTACGAAATCTCACAGTTACTATACTATTATCGTGATAATTAGCACAGTAACCATCTTAAATTTTAAAAACTCATGGTCGGGTTTTCAAATTTACCTTACCGGCTAACCGCGCGGTTACCGTCATACCCGAGAGGAAAACCACTGCGCCGATCCGTATGAGTAGGATCCATTGGAGTGGAGCCGCCTACCTCTCCCACTTTCCCCATCACCCCTAATGGCCGTACGCACACTGCACAGCGGTACAACACGCCGGTTTGTCACGTACTCCCCCATCACCGTAGCCTATGGGCAGATGCACCGGGCTGCAGCCCCACCACCACGGCGTAGACAGCGCGCTCAGCTCAACCTGTCGCGCTCGCGCCGGCCCCGCTCCTCACCCGAACCGAGACGCGACGCGACGCGAACGGCGCCACGCACGCACGCACGCACGCACGCACGAGCGCGCGTTCGCGGAGGAGGCGAGAGGCGATGATACTGGTTGGGCGTTGGGTGGGCCGTGGGCGGGCGCGCGCGCAGACTTGCACATCATCCCTGTCCCCTTCTCCACACCCACCCGTGTGCGCCTCGCTGCCTCTGCCTCTGCTCCTCCTCTCCCTCATCCTCATCATGGCGGCACCATCACCCAGCTGCTGCTGCTGACACAGCTCAGGCAACCATCAGACAGACGCCTCTCATTGATGGGTACCCCTCCTCCTCTATTCCATGCTGATTGAATTTTACTTGGCTGCACCACAACACATTTCTCCGTTCTTGAGTTCTTGGAACTGTATGTATTGTACGCTCCTCGGTCCTCGTGAAAGCTACCTCGCTCCTCTTTTCAGTTTGTCATTTCTCTTGGCTCTTTCTTTTTCGGAACAAATTTTTACTATGAAAATTTAATCTGGATTGGGTTGCTGAATTCCAGCAGCTGGAGTAGTAATCTGGATTGGATTTGTGTGACATTGTGAGTGTGATCATGGTCACAATGTCACATCCCCTTTGCCTGCTTCTTATTCCTTCCTTTAAAGCTGCTCCCAGCATCTATCAGTCTCATCTTTTTCCCCTCTTTTCTTTTCGCTTTAGCTATTTCCCTTTAATCAGCTTGATAGTGACATTCTTCACTTCACTTGAGCTGCAGCTCAGCTAAAAGCTCAGTTCTTGACCGCTCACTTTGCTTGCTGACGACGTTGCTGACGGTCTTGTGTTTACCGTTGCTGCTTCTTGCTGTCGCTGCTGTTCTTGGTTGGTTGGCAAAAGAAGGAGGAGGGGGAGAAGGGGCGCGGATCTTGCGGCGTGGCGGCGGCGGCTGCAATGCGGAGGCGCGGCGAGGAGGGGGCGGCAGCGGCGGCGTGGGTGCGGGGGCGGTGGTGAGGCGGCTGGACAGGATCCGGAAGCGGGGCGCGCTGTCGTCGTCGGGCGCGTCGAGCGCGGCGAAGAAGCTCAGGTCGAGGAGGCCGGCGGTGCTTCTGCGGCGGAGCGGCGGCTGGGGAGGAGGAGGGGCGGCGCGGCCATGTCGGAGTCGTCGTCCCGGAGCCGGCATTGCCGCGCCCACGCTGCGGACGGGGCGCGGTCGGCGAGGAGGCTCGTGGGCGCGTTCTGGCAGATGGACAAGGAGAGGCTGTTCGGGGAGGACGCGGCGGCGGCGGCGCGCCGGAGCGGCCTGCTTCCTCGCAGCCGCGCGCCGACGGAGGTGAGTGAATGCCACGCTGCTGCATTCCCAAATCTATCGATTAATGGTTTTGGCTATTCGATTCACCGATTGTGACATCGATCTTGTTTGAGGCAGGTGTCCAAGGGGTCAAGAAGAACCAGGAACAAGATCTTGGAGGCCGACGTGAAGGGGAGCTGGCAAGGCGGCGGCCATGGCCCCTGGTTCTCCTCTGCAGATGTGATGAGCAACGCCACAGCAATGGAGGTAATTTTTTTTGCAGAACTTCAATTTTGATGAGACTTTCAGTAGGTTCAGTTGTGACATTGTACAAATGTTGATTTGCATTTGCACTCATGTTTGTGTTCTGATTGAAATGCTCACTTGGGATTACAGTTCAGTTTGATGGAAATCTGCGAGTAGAAAATGTAGGCCAAGGGTGTGTCATTATAGTTCAGTTGAACTGAAACCAGCAATGTAGGCCACCATGTTTGTATCTGAGTTCCAAATCTGCCTAATTTCTTGATTCAGACACATTGATGTGACTAGCTGCAAATGTTTAGTTCTACGCTGATAGAGTGTCTGAATAGGCTTTTGTGTCTCGAGCTACCAATGATTTTTTTAATGAAACCTAGCTAATCACAACTAGAAGGAATAATCTCTCATTTCGGAAAGGCGAAAGCTTTTGACACTTTGTTTCAGTGTAGTACACCTTTATATGTTCAATGGTTTCCATAATATGCTATGCAAACATAAACAAATCCGATATGCTTTGCTTCTTCAAGTGAGTTCAATGAACACCTGATAAGCTGCTTAGGTGCTGACTGGTGAGTTCTGAAGCTACCTGAGGATTTACAAACAAAACCGACCTAGTTGCATGTAAAAGGAGCATCTACTTCAGAAAAGGAGAAAACTTTTGACGATTAATTCAACACAGTACACTTTTTCAAAATGTGACCTGGTTTTGTAACATGGAAGCAGAAGGTAAAGTGAGAAGCATCTCCAAGAAGGCGTTTTGATATGCACATGCACCTTGTCCACTTCTGCAACCGGCTATCAGCTAAGCTTGTACCAACTTGATTTGTTTATTCACCAGCCGAAATGGCTCAGGAACACTTTCCCAATGTCTAGGCTGTTAGGGAGGATTAGTTATTTAGCAGTTGCTGCCTTTTAGGTAACGTGGCACATGTCTATTGATCAAAAGTTGGACAATCTTGAAAGCCTTGAGAAGGCAAATCGGATGGTTGTCAGGTTGGTTGAAGCTAATTTCTAATTAGAAAAACAATTGGAATTTAGGACAGTACATCCTAAGAGTAGTTTGATTATGTGGCCTGCATGTGCCGAGTAAGTTTGACATCAGTCATGAACTCATGATGCTTCTGCCTTTTGAAATGGGCAACCCGTGTGCTATCATTTTTTTTCAACTGTGCTTGTGATCTTTCTCAGTTATAATAAGAAGAAATAATGCAGGTAATTAGTTTTTGTCATTTTGCAACATCATTTAGTTTGTGTTCTACAAATGTCTTTCTTAGTCTTCAACAAGACCAGAAAATATTGACACACGAAATGTTTTCCTATATTTTCCACAAAATACAAGCTTAAGTAATTCTTTGCCAGAAAGCTGTCAATTTTGCAGGCATTGATGATAAATGATCAGTTAATACTGGTTTCATTATCTAAAAATAGTATTACTGGGTTAGGTAATGCTTCAATTTGCCTGTTGCATATGAGCACTTCATTTATCCTAATTTATCCTAAGAATTCACACTATGGCAACACCTGAAGTTACTGAAACTTGGTAAATCCCTTTCAGATTGTCACATGCCCCCAAGATGATGTGTCAAGATGTCCTCAAGAGAAAACAATCAGCCTTCGTGACCTGCATAACAGTCTGATTGCTTCTAAAGAACTTGTCAGAGTACTAGCACACATCTGGGGGCCTGGGGAACTGAATCCATCAACCAATTCACTCATTTCAGCACTATGCTCCGAGCTTGATCTTGCCCGCTCTCATGTGCGAAAGCTTATCAAGGAGCAAAAATCAGAGGGCAATAAAATTGAGAGCATAAAGAAACAACTTGTCCATGAAATGGAATCCTGGAAGAGCAAACAGAAGGAGAAGGTGGCAAATGCTCTCCAATATATAGTTTTGGAGCTGGACAGTGAGAAGAAGTCCAGAAAAAGAGCAGAGAGGATAAACAAGAAACTGGGCATGGCATTAGCCAACACCGAGGCCTCGTTACAGGCAGCAACGAAGGAGCTTGAGAGGGAGAGGAAGTCCAAAGGCAGAGTGGAGAAGATCTGCACTGAGCTCATCAGAGGAATCGGCGAAGACAAGGCTGAGGTTGAGGCACTGAAGAAGGAAACTGAGAAGGCACAAGAAGAGCTTCAGAAAGAGCGGGAGATGCTCCAGCTCGCAGACGAGTGGCGCGAGCAGCGGGTTCAGATGAAGCTCTTGGAAGCACGGCTTCAGTTCGAGGAGAAAAATGCAGCCATCAACCGGCTGCACGATGAGCTCCAGGCATATTTGGACACCAAGAAGGAGCATGAACCGGCAAACGATCAAATGCCACTGCTCCGCGCATCCGAAAATGGTGGGGAAACTGCTGATAACATTCAGAAGAACAACGGGGAGTGCAGTGATGAGGACGAAGAAGGCGACGACTCGACCTCTGAAGGCAGTGACATGCACTCGATTGAGCTGAACGTCGATGGAAACAGCAAGAGCTACACCTGGAGTTACACTCCAATCTCAAAGGACAGGAAGAGGAATGCATCAAGATCACATGGATCATTTTCACAGAGAGGGATGGATAGTGCTAGCTCCTGCGGCTTCGACAGGAAGTTTCAGGAAACGGGTGAAGAACTACTGGAAGGAGACTGGGCAGAGGGATGCAGCAACGGGATGCTGAACTTTGAACACGATGAGGAGAGGTACCAGGCAATCAAGAATCTCAGAGAACAGATGCTAGCTGGGTCTGGGTTCATCGTGTCACAAGGTAGAGAACATGCTGAAAGGGAGTTTTGTGGCTTGTAAGGTAAATTAAACTGATAAAAACAAGCTGAAATTTGAATGATAGTGGTCATCTGTAATACCAACTTTGGCGATACATCGAATGGTTTACTCAACTGGGTATATATAACCAAGATTCTTCTCTGTGTTTGAAACAAAGATGCTATTGATTAAAATTGGAGACAAAACATGCACGGGTAAACTCAGGTTGAGGAAAACTCAAATTTGGATGGTAAGATTAGGGTGTTAATTTTGTTGACACCTGTCGCCTACCAAACGAGCTATTCACATAAAATTTGTTTTCCACTTACCGAATGAAGTTGAGTTTGGATTTAAAATTTGATGGTAATATAAGTTCATGCTTATACCTGTCTCTAGAAAAAAATTTAGTGAATTTTGAAAACATTTAAGTTCGATTTTTATGGGTTTTCATGGTTTTCAAATTTCACCGGATATTTCCCCAACTAGACTTGCAATAAATTTGTACACATATTATTTGGACTTCTGTATAGGCACTGTTCTCTGGTCTCTGGGTACATTTAAGGCCCATGGCAAAGGTCGAAATATATCTCGGCTCATCTACAAAGATCAACAAGAATTTCGTTCAATTTCGAGGCATAACTCTTGAAAATGGGCCGTAATTTCTAAGGATGCAAGCAGGACAGCCTTATCTAATTTCATTTGGAATAAGTCCACTTTGATTTTCTGAGATGTAGGTCCAATCTGTTTTGTATTCCTCAACCACAATGTAAGATATTTTGATCCTCACCTATTAAAATTGCTGTAATTTGACTACAGTATCATAGCAGTATTCACTGACGTGACATCCACATGACACCCTAGCCATAAAAAAATATAAAAGTTAAAGTGGGGCCACATGTCATACTCCACTCTGCGAACGAGCCTCTAATTGAGTTGGTTAGGTGGCTCTAGTAACACTCTCTTCAGGTCCTAGGTTTGACTCCCCGTGGAAGCGAATTTCAGGCTAGGGTTAAAAATCCACTTGTCTGTCACCATGCCAAAGCATAGGTTTAAGGTTAGGCCTAGGTCGTTGGTCTTTGTTACATGGGCTATAGTATCACTGTGTAAGGATGGAGCATAGGTTCGGAGATTTTCTTGCGCTGCATGAGAAAAGGTTTTCTTCTACGTATGATGCTTAGGTTAGGGGCTGTTTTACCCCCGCAGGTCTAAGTCATACTCCTCTCTCTCTCCTTCCTTCTCTATCTCGGTGACAATCGAGGGATGGAAGGTTGAGGAGTGCATGGCGGTGGGCAGCAGTAGGGCGATGATGGCAAGAGAGCTGGGTGACGGCAGCAACCCGATGTGGTCGCGGTATGGAGCGGCCGCCCTGAGGACCTCCTTATTCACCACAAGATTTCGGCAGCAGAGACGGCGATGGCGCGGTGAAAGGCGTCAGTCGCTGGGTGAGATGGGGAGGCGCTCCATGCTAGCGCTCCTCGTCGCCGATGCTCCTCGTCCTTGCTCCGCGTCATCGGTGGAGGGCATCGGCAGAGACCGCTCCTCGTCCACGCTCTGCATCGCCGCCGCTCCGTCTCAAGGGAACATCGACGGCGTCGGTAGATGGTTCCGTCGCTGCGTTACCACTGCCTCCACCTGAGACTACGAGCCCGCATGCTTGTCTTCCTTGGCCCGTCCCGGTGGTGATAGCCTCAAGGTCGGGCGCCCCTTCGCGCTCCCCGTCGCCATCCGTGTTCCCGCACACACCGCGCAACCACTGCCCGACGGCCATCTTACTACGAAGGTTAGTGTTTGCATCTGCCTCCCCGTCGTGGGGCTGCCTTGTGTGGTGACATTATGAACATCGCGTGTTCCTCCGATTCTGGGTTGCCTCGCGCTTGCCTGGTCAGGAAATTGAAGGTCGAACGTGGATTAAAGCTCACGTCTTTGCAATTTTTGTTAATTCTTCTGACCTTTTTTCACGATAATTTGATGCAGTATGGGTATGGTGGTGCATGTTCAGCTTCTTGAGAACACCGCATCGGTGAGGTGGTAGTGCACTAGAGACAGGCGATGTCGGGGACAGTAGATTTCCACACGGGGGAGGACGTGGGGCCGAAGGATGGGAAGGCAACGAGCGCCCGACGGCCATGGCAGATGAGCGGAACCACCATTCTTTCCCTTGGCTTGATCTGCCACTGGGCCGAATGGAGCGAGCTACTCCTTTTAGGCTTCTCTTGGAGACGTTCTTGCTCCTTTTCCACCGGAGCCCCGTCGCTCCTCATCGCAGCCAATCTCCACCGCCGCTGGAAACGGCGTGTGCTGCGGAAGCTCCATCACCGCCGCCGGATTGAAGCAAAAGAGCAGCGAGAAATGGTTCTGTAGTTCTGTTCTGTGAGTGCATTTGGGAATTTCTTTGCTCTGTTTCTTTTCCTGTTTTCTCTTGGGCTGCGTTTGGGGTTACCATTAGCATGTGATTAATTAAATAACCTATAAAATTTATAAAAATAAATTAGTATAATTTTTAAAATAAATTTTATATAAAAATTTATTGTAAAAATTATACCGTTTAACAGTTTGGAAAGTGGGAGAAAGAACACACCCTGTATATTGCTTATTTACGCAAAACTAATACTAGATGGACTTTTTTTAAGAAGGAAAAAAGTCCAAATAACCCTCTAAACTTTGATTGAGAGTCGATCTAGCACCCTAAAATTTGAAACCGGACATTCAACGCCGTAAACTTTATGATACCATTTATATGGCCTCCGTGGTTTTACAAAGTGTTTTACAAAGTTTTATAATACCATTTATATGCCCAATGATCTGTTATAATATGATCCCTTAATCCATTGTAATAATTATGGTCATTTACGTTTTCCCTTTGCCAAATAGGTTTAGTAACAAATGAACAACCTATAACATATGCATGAAATTAATCATGATATATTTTCTTATGTTGAAAAATTATAATATATCAGGCATAAATAATAATTGATGAATGTATGTTATACATCCCACTGACAACTATAAGTGCACTTCAATAAATTAGTTCTTATAAATAATTTTGGAAAATAATACATTCTCGGAATTAGTATTAGAACTAGTAAGGTGTTTTATGCAGTTATGAATAATAGGTGAGGAAAACAATCCAGATGCTAAAATATAATATAGATCTTACTCTTAGCTATATATTTTTTAATGATCAACCTCACTCACTTTTAAAGATTTATTATATCCATACCATAAAAAATAAAGCAGTCTTGATTAACACCATAAACAAATCGTGTGTACACAAAACATAAAGAAACTATTATTTTTTATGAAAAGAAGTGAAGAACTATTTTCATCACATCCATCTTCCCTTTGTTTCCCTGAAGCGCACCGAGCACGGATAACAGAGCTTGCTACACTACCACAAGTATAGCAGGGGCACACACACTACTAAAAACATGCATAGGTGTCGACCTAATAGGTGTCGGTTCAACGAAAACCGACACCTATTAAAACAATAGGTAGCGGCTCTAAATAAAATTCAGCACCTATACTATAGTATAGGTGTCGAACTTTTAAAAAAACCGACACCTATAATATATTATAGGTGTCGGTTCTAAAGAAAACCGACACCTATAATATAGGTGCGGTTTTTTAAAAACCGACACTTATAATATATTAAAGGTGCCTAAACCACCGAGCCGAGCCGCACACTGTCCTTATCTATCTCTCAGTTCTCATCCACTCATTCATCTTATCCTTATCTCTTTCTTTCTCACCCATTCTCTCGGTTACATTTGTGAGGCGGGCGACAATTGGCCGGGCGGCGCGGGCGGCCGGAGGCCGAGTCGGCGGGAGGCGAGGAAGGCCGGGCGGTGTGCGGGAGGCGGCGGGAGGCAGGGGCTGCGCGCGGAGGCGGCCGGGCCGGCGGCGCGCGGGAGGTGGCGAGGGCGGGTCGGCGGAGGCGTGGAAGCGACGAAGGAGGCGGATTCGGTGCGGGGGGCGTCGACCGGATGCGGTGCGGGCGGCATCGGCCGGATCCGGTGTGGGTGGCGGCGGTCGGATCCGAGCGGCGGCGAGGAGGCGGCGGCCTTCGGCGACGTGCGGCGGCAAGCGGGAGGAAGGAGTAATGCCTGTGTGTGTTCTTCATTTGTTGATTTGTTGATTTGTTCACTTGTTGATTTATTCACTTGATGATTTGTATCAACAGCAGCAGCGCAACATATTGATTTGTTTATTTGTATCCACAGCAGCACCTTGTGTATTTGTTCATTTGTGTTGATGTGTTGATTTTGTATCAATAGCAGCAGCATGTGTATTGTTGGGTTCATGGGTTGAAGGGGAGCGAGTCGATGCATCGGCTCGAATCGAGCCGATGCATCGAGCCTTTTTTTGGTTCGGGCAACCTCAAAGGTGCTGGTTTCTAAACCGGCACCTATAAGTGAATGCAAAGGTGCCGACCAATAGGTGACGGTTGGGAAACCGACACCTATTACCGATTCCCAACCGACACCTATGGCGATTTGTCTACTAGTGACATATGGTTGAGTTGAGGGATGTCCCGTGGAGGCCATCGTTGATAATTCTTCCTACCTACTGATGTAATCGTCTTTGAGGGTGTCGGTAGTGAACTAGGATTAATTAAAATTATGCTTCACACCGGCTATGAGAGGCACGACAATATCAACCCATGTTTAAAGGCAACAGAAAAATAAAGCCTTGATGGTTCCACCCATTAGAGGAGGCATTTATGTCTATCTTTTAACAGTGTTATCCTATTAACCAATAGAAGCGGTAGTTTTAGAATATTAAATATTATTCGTAGAGTTAAAAATAAGTGTTGATATAAACATTTAGGTATGTAGTGAAAATGAACATTTTATGTATTAGTGATGTATTAGACTTATATTTTGATAATACAAATGAAGTTTCATTTATTAAAAGATATCTAGCTTTTAAGAATAATGATAATAAGCAAAGGTGATAATAGACGAGTTTACATGTAACCTGGAAAAAGTGATTTTTTAATCTAAAAGACGTTTTTATTATTTATATTAAAGTCTACGATCTATTTCACAACATAGATTTTTTTTGTTATTATGAGGCAAAATCTATAATTTCTTATATGTATATGGTGAGATATGACGTAATGCTCTTAGCATTATTTCTATAAATAATAAATAAGATGTTTGTGCATCTGCGTGGGTTTCTCTAGTTTAGAAGAAAAGTAACAACATAATAATAGTATGATATCACTGTATGTTATAAATTGATAAACTATAATTGATGATACATCAATATATTGTATTAGTTACTTAAAGCCGCTTGTTAAAAATCCAAAATATGCAAAAACCACTATCCAAAACCATTTTGGTGGGGGAGGTAATATGAACGATATTACAAAGTTCAGGAGGGGTCAAATGTCTGGTTTTAAAGTTCAGGTGTCAAATGGATTTCTATTCAATGTTTAGGGGTATTTAGATTTTTTCTTCCAGGAGCCATGCCATTGTGACAAGATTTGCATCTTCCCATTAATATTTTGTTAGTAGTAATTATCTAAAACCTAATCAAACTTCTCTGCGTATTCGTGTAATCGTGTTCATGTCGTAACACAAAGATGAACATAAAGATAAGAGTTTAGTTTTGATCATACGCATTTATTATTTATACTAGCAAAATGTCCATGCGTTGCAACGGGGACGATGACGCAGGGGAGGAAACGGGCGGAGGGCGAAGGTCCGGCGGTGGCGCGGGAGCTCCGGCGGCGACGGGAGGAGCGGCGTGGATGGAGACGGAAGAGGACACATGAGGTTTTTTCATGCAAGTCATTCCTTTCTTTTCAGCATTGAGACTACGGGTTAATTTTATAAACACTCAAAGGTTTTTCAGCAAAATAACCAGACGGATAAAAATTTTGGATATAAACACTACTTGCTTTATACATAGTTATATATATACATATATATAACTTTGAAAGCAAGGGTGTCTTTCAACTTTGTGTACCACTTGGACCTTGAATAAAAAATAGTATCACATAGACATTTAGTCTAAGTTAATTTAATTTCACCAAATTAAGTCAAAATTATAATAAAAATAAATATTGACTTACGATACTTTAAACCGATTAGAAATTTGGTAAAAACTTAAAATATTTACGACTCGAGTATTATTAGTTAGAAAAGTATATTGATAAATATGATAATTTGCATGTTATCATCAACGACATGCGAACCCTTGCATCTCCTTATAATTTACTTATCCCAGTTAATTACGATCAAACATCACAACCAATGGGCCTGATGTAGCATCTAGGATCTATCGTGATTTACCATAAATATGAGACTAAAATATAAAATCATCAAAAGCTACGGGATGTCGTCTTCCTCCCGTCCTCACGCGGAAGGTGACAACGCTCGGACATGCCTTCGGCCGCCGGCGACAGGAGGACGTCAGGGAGGCATCCTGCCTCACAGGCGCTTCTCTCCCTTGTTCGACGGCGGCGCGCTAGCTCATGCGTGCAGCGCGTGCTCGGCCGCCGCTCAGGGCAATACACGACGAGGCAGGAGCGCGCGTGAGTCAGGCTTGCCTGCTGGAGGTGAGGAAAGCGAGACAACAATGGAGCGAGAGGTTATACAGATCGAAAATTTTATAGATTTAGACGAAAAAACGATTTGATGATTGAAAAGTTATATATTTTTTAAGTAGTTAAGATAAACTCTATCATATGTATAACTGTTTTTTAAATAGCCAGGCGGACCGTAGGTTAATTTTGGAAAAAACTTAAGGGGTTTTCTGTAAAATAACCAGACAGAACAAAATTTTGGATGGAAACACTACTTGCTTTATAGATAGTTATAGATATAGATGAGCGAGGCATATTTAATTATTTAATTAATAGGGATAACTGTGATTTTGCCCCTATTCACCGGTCTAATTATGATTTTGTCCGTGTTTTTTAACTTTGTGATTTTGTCCTCGTGAATTTGAAATGAAGTTGTCATTTACCCCTAGTTTGGATAGCTGTTAGATGGTAATAAATAAACTAATTAAAAATATTAAATATATGAAAATAATGGTGAAAATACCAAAATACCCTCATCTCCTTATTTAAATCCATCCTCACGCGCGCGCACTCACTGGCGGCAGTTCGCGACGGCGGCCGGGGTGAGGCGACGCGGCGGCGGCTCGGGGCGAGGCGATGTGGCGGCGTCTCGGGGCGAGGCGGAGGCGGCGGCTGACAGGGGCCTCTTCCATCTCCGGCAGCGGGCGGCTCCGGCGGCCGATCGACAACGGCGCACCGCGCCATCCGACCGCACCCAAACCCTATCCTAGGCAACACCGTCGAGTTCATTCGCAACCGGCGCCGCTTCTTTGATCGGTACACCGACCTGATGCATGTGTGGCCGTCGGGCGCCACCAAGGCGTGGGGCCCATTCGACGCCGGTCACGCGGTCACCACGGCATGTCCGGTCGACGTCGACGACCTCCTGTGCGGCAACTTCAGCAACTATGTGAGGGGCCAACTTTATTCAGTTGTGGTTTCACATATATCTAATTCCAAAGGGTATAATCACATGGGTATTTTGGTCTTTTTAAATATTAACACCGTTACAATAGACTAACGGAACAGGGGCAATGTGCTGCTTCGTTTTAAAAACACAAGGACACATTCACAAAGTCAAAAAAACAGAGATAAAAATACAATTTCAATACAAAATAAGAGTAAATATGCAAAAGTCCCTAATTAATAAGATGCAGTTCACATAATAGTCGTACTATCGATAAGTTGTCGCTATTATTATTAGTTTTATAGTATAAGTTTATAAGTCAATTATTAATTTGAAATCATTTATACTGCAGCTGACTAGTTGACTAGCTGGCTTACAATCATCTGCTTTTGCGTGCTGCTGACTGCACTATTGACGTTCACTAAAGTTTGCTATTCACGACATCGATCGATTTGCGTGACGCCAGTAGGTGGACCTAATTTGTTGTGACTATTGGCACGACCTAGGATTCAATTAATTGGCACCTCCATCTCCTTGATACACACAACACGACAACCACTATCAAAATCCTGGTGTTTACCTAATATCCAGGACACTAGGCAAAACCAGTATTACACTTAGCAAAGTGTTTGTCGAGAGTTACACTCGACAAAGAGCTCTCGACAAAAAGAGGTCGGCAAAGAGCTATTTGTCGAGTGCTAGTCTATGGGCACTCAGCAAAACTTTGCCTAGTGACTGACACTCGATAAAGTAGTAAGGTTTGTCTAGTGCCAGGCACTAAACAAACAAGTCCTCACTTATGTGTAACCAGGAAGAACTTCCCGGTCGGTCACCCATTCTCAAATTGCCCCAGCCCAAGCACGCTTAACCTCAGATTTTTTTTTGAAGATGAGCTTTCAGAAATGAAGTTGTAATTTGTTAATATAAGTATTCTATTAATCCTATAAAGTCCGGGCCACAATGTTACATCCACACCTCCTTAAAAGATCGACGTCTTTGTCGGTCAACCCGAGCAGGAACTCCCTTATTGGCCACGTCGACGTCCGGTGCCGACGCATGTGCCATGCCGTGTCCCCTCAGGGCCACGCGCCATGCGCACCATGCCCGCGCAACCGACCCGCCACGCGCCCGTGAAACCGAAAGGGCGCTCGATACCACTCATCACGTCCCACCCTTCCCGCGAGCCGGCGAGGCGGTGGCGGGCGGTGGGCCGAGGGCGGCGGCCAGGAGGAGCGACAGCGCGCGCGCGCGCGTGCGGTGTGCGTTAGTGTGTGAGCTAGCTAGCCAGGGTGGGTGAAATTTTTTGACCATGTCAAGTTTTGAGATTTTTCATCAATTTAAAATTTTTTAATTGTTTTTTATTTAGTAGGAAATTATTTTGCCTAGTGTAGCACTAGGTAAACCCTTTCTTAGTGCCGGCACTCGGCAAAGGTTTCTTTGCCTAGTATCGGGCACTCTGCACTAGGCAAAGTAATTCCCTATTAAATGCAAAAAAATAATTGAAAAATTTTAAATTGATGCAAAAATCCCAAAACTTGGAATGATGTCATGTATGTTATATATTACGACCACGAAAAGTTTTGGAGCCAAATTATAAATTCAACCATCATTATGGCTCTAAATTTGTGATATCGTATAAACTCTAATATTCGTATTTGGAGATAGTTCGGTTTATTAGCGTCGTACGTGACAAAATGTTCGAAACCTTTTCAATGTTTTACCACAGCCTCAATGTTTGATTTCATGATACTCGACAAATCTCGTGATTTTCGGACTTTATTTGTTTTTAATAATTTAGAAACCGAACTTTATTTGACTCATGGTCTTCTGAATAAGTTCTTTAAAAATTACTTTCCATTTTCTAGATATGACCTCAAAATGGACTCAATAACATGAATATCATTTTAACACATTTTATTCAATTATTCGAATCACTTATAGTTCAAATGTGGCACTAGTAAATAAATTCCTATAAATACAACAAATATTTAAATATAGCGAATAATTAAAATTACATTAAATTTTAACATATAGTAATTCATGTTGTATATGGGAGGGAAAAAGTTTGAAGGGTGTTATGAAACAAAATCTTAAAATTTTGCCAAGTGTTTCGGCGAAGCACCGGACAAATCCTAACATTTGCCGAGTGCCTTGGGAGGCACTTGGCAAACTTTAATTTTTGCCGAGTGTCTTGGGGAGACACTCGGCAAACTTCAATTTTTGCTGAGTGCCTAGATTTGTCTAGGACAGCACTAGACAAAAATAAATGTTTGCCTAGTGCCTCACTTTTGACGAGTGTCACACTAGGCAAACAAGAAATTTTGTCGAGTGTCAAGCTTTGCCGAGTGAACTCGACAAACCTTTTTATTTGTCTAGTGTCCGAGGTTATGCACTCGATAAACTTCTCGGCACTAGACAAATAATAAATTTCCGGTAGTGAACAGTAGGAGCCACCCGCCACGTCCGATCGAAACAAAAGCAACATATAATACGGGTAAAAACAGAAACACGTATATGTATAATGCATGGTCTCTTCATATATGCTACTCCTACATGAATGGTGAGAGTGGCCGGTTGGCCGTACGTCGGGCTCACATGCGTGTCATGACGATGCCAGCCTACCGGTGCTGATCGGAGAGAGGCAAGTAGTACTCGATCGTGTACATTATATATTGGCTTCAGCGCGCCCTTGCGTGTGCCGCCCACTGCGTACGTGAAGGAAAATGGAGAGAAACGCGGCAATAGCATGTACTCTTCTCCTTGCAGCTGCAACGCTACTACCAGCTGCCAGTGCGGCCAAGCTAGTGGCTGGCAAGGACGCGGCGACGGTGACGGCGACGGCGGCGGCGCTTGTTAGCACCGTGGCGCCGTGGGTGGAGGACGCCGCCGTTGGCCGCGGGATGATGATGGTAGCGGCAGCAGGCAGCGTGGACGGCCATGGGGAGGGAGTACACCGGCGCGTCCTGCAGGCGCGAGGTGGTGGCTACGTCAACCCGTCGCTGGTGGCAGATCGGCAGAGGTGCATCGGCAGCTGCCCGGCGCGAGGGATCATACACCGGCAGGGGCAACCTGTGCATCTATCGTAACCGATCATGTTGAGTTAAGTACCTCGATCGATTTGTTGGGTGCGTCGCCGTTGGATAAATAACATTGGTGGGTGATGTAATAATGTTGTTGTATGATTTCAACCTTACGTGGGTCTGCGCACCATACCTGTAAGTATATATTACTTTTTTCTTTCCAGTATTTCTTTTTCTCTGTTATTTACGATGTACGATGATCCATGTTAAGCATCTATGGCTGTTAAAGCGCCCAACTCATAATTGATAAATTTGCGGGTTTAATTTCTGTTGGATACACGCGAATCAGAACGTTTCATAAGTCTATTGGAACTGCTCTCTATCCATAAAATCTCATCCATCATCCATACATAATGAATTTGTATGGTATATTTATACCATAACATAAAAACAATAAGAACTCGAATTCTTATCGATACTGGAACTCAGAGCATAGGAGGAGTATGGTATATTCATACCATAACATAAAAACAAGAACTCGAATTCATAGGAGGAAAAGTAGATTTATGGCTGAATCAAATACATAGTATTTACAGAAAAAAAAGTCTTCGTTTATTGGAAAAGAATCAATATACTTTTAATATCGAATCGGGATTCACTAAGACAGAAATAAAGCATTTGGGTCGAACTCTTATTTGATGTTAAGATAGTAGCTGTGAATAGCCATCGACTACCCAGAAAGTTGTTCGAGAATGAAAGCTCGGCAACGGAGCAGACCCTATGTACCTCATGAAGCAAGCACTACCCAAAGCTAGTAGTATGCCCACATTTGCAGGATGAATCCCTTCACTGCCAGCTTCTCTATCGCATTGGACCTACAAAGAGTCCAAACTAGAAGCATAGATCCTTGAGAAATAGAGCAGCTATGAGTGTTGTCCACTACCTCCTCACCATTGATGTTACCGACTGATTTCTGTTATTGTGAACTACTACCGATCTTGGTGAGACGGTGATGATTGCAGTGGTATGGGTCCATATTTATGTTTATCTTGATTTTTAAAACAAATTGTACAAAACAATGTGATATTTCATTAAATAGAGCAGAAAAAATTATGAACTAAAACCCTGAAAACTATAGTGAAGAAAAATGAAAACAAACACACCACCACCACGCACCGATGTCACATATACACACAATGCACCGCTAGGCCAAATAAAAGAGCTACAACCATACCTCTCAACGTCAACTGCAAATAGTTGAACACCTGGCCTCACTGATATCACCAAAGCAAAAGGTTGTAGAGGGAGATGGCGAGAGAAGAAAGATCCTCTCCCTCGTACGGACCCATTGTCCCGCCATTATTCAAAAGCTTCGCACATACTATTTGAGAGCGGGTTTGGCGATAATAGGGCCTCCTAGACGACGTCTCTAGGGAGAAGCATGACAAAGAGCATTGCCACTGATTGTGCAGGTCTCAAGAAGATTCTAGACAAGGTTTTCACCCGGCATTTTCACCAGGGAGGGAGAGAGACCTTAACAACACCCTCAAGAGGGAAAACGATGCCCAAAGGCGCTGCCGTTGTCGGCCTAGCAAATCAAGCTAGACTTCGTCTGCTGCTCACCCCATTCTGTAGTTGCCATGGCAAAGCACCACAACCAGCCACCACCATCAGTACGTGAATACTGCTGCACCGATGCCCCCTCCCCCCACCCTCTCATGTTGGGCAGCCTTCGCCTGTCTCCGTGTGCCAGCGCTACAGCATCATGTTGTCATCGTCGCAGGCCTCTGCTTCACGGGTCATCGCCCACGGCCACCCTCAAGCATCCGGAGGCGTCGAAAGAGGTCATGCCACCCAGGGTCCATGGAGGGTGCAGTAGCATGCCTCATCACCTTCATGGCTGCACCTCCGTCCCCATGACAGCCTAACCTCCATGGATGTACCTTCGCGCGGCTTGCCTCCATAGCCTCCTCACTTCGCCTCCACGGTCACATCCTACCGCCTCGCCTCCATGGGGACGACGCCAGGTTGCAGCGCCTCCACGTGTCGCCGCACCTACTCCTCCTGCTCCTTCCCGGTGGAAAAGCCGCCGGGGCGCCGAGTCCAGTCGCGGACTAGTTGTAAATGTTGGCACAACATAAGATTTGACAAATGCATATTGACTGGCTCAATCATCTTGATAAGTACGTTTGTTCAATAGAAGTCTTGTGAATCAATACAAGTCCCTTCTAGAAGTGGTCTCAGATACCACATAGTTGAGAGGCCACTCTTTAAAATGAGTTCTTCCAACAATGCAAAGTAGCTTGAGGGTGGGTTCATTTTCTCTATCAGCCATAGACACTTTCTATTTCAGTCCTCATTTTTTGTTCAATTTACGTTGTACTCTCTAAATTTTACATTGGACACCTTAAAATCCAGAAAATAATTATAAATTAATTCTCTTCACCCCCACCCCATCCTCCCCCTCCCCACCACCCCTGCCCCACACACACACATGCGGCAAGCTCGACGCTAGCGGCGTCGACGTTTCCCATTCTCCATTCACCGCGTGCGAACCTCTCCACATCCCGGTCGTCGTCGTAGCCGACGGATATGCCCGTCACCGGATCGGGTGCACACAAACCGGGACGAGCTCACGGTGACGTAAAGCAACGACAAGGGTGGCGGAGGGTCGAGCAGCATGGCCCGAGTCGATGGAAGCTCCGTCCACCCTCCTAGTCCTCTCCACCCCTCACTGACCTCTCGCCTCTCGGCAATGACCTCCGTGCGGTACGGATGGGGGTGTCTCGGCAGGGTAGCGCCTGTCCCCTCTCTGGGCACAACGAGGCATCAGCTACTTGATCCGGCGAGCCTTCCTGTAACCAAATCTAGAGTGGAGGAGGTCAGCTTGCGTCGCGGCTGTGCCGGACGTCGTCGGCATCATCCGGCTTGGCCAGTGAGGCAACTAAGCGAGCTGCTTGTGTTCATTTCTTGTTGTTTTCTCCTCTCTTCCTCTCCTCGGTTCATGTGCTATTTTTTCTTCCACTCCATTTTTCTTTTTACACTTTTGCTGTGAACATGTGTTCATGAGATTGAATACGGGTGTGATTTTCCTCTGCCCTTTCCTTTCTGTAATTAATTTAACTAGTAATATACCATGTCAACGCTATAAAAATTAATATTTATTTAGCTATACAAACCAAATGACCAAAATAGAATGTCTATAATTTTTTTTGTCAATCAAGTATTAAATATATAATGATATATCCATTAAGATTCACATGGAAAGGACACAGTAGAGTTATTATCAACAATAATTACATAGCCATGTTTGTAAAATAACATTGCAACTTTTATATATTCAGAAATTATCTAATTCTTTACAATTCCGGAATATATTTAAGAAATTCTTCTAAATACAAATTAAACCGAACATATTTCACATTAATTTCTTTTTAGTTGACTTGTAGCATCAGCTTATATTTAGGATTATTTACTTGGACCTCATGTAAAAAATATTAACCACATAATTTTATATGAAGCAATTATGATCATCAACAACAAATTCATCTTGAGTTTTAGATAATAAAATATCATTCACTTATTACATATTCTTCTTGATCCCTGACCTCTATGCCTTTCCCTCTGCATACTCCAAGTTCACCTAACAGGTTTGTGCGGTTTATGCTACAGAATACACGCCCTAATAAAAAACTGCTCTTGTCTGAGCAGTGAACAACTTACCTACTAAACTGATCATCAGCTTCTTTTGCTTTTCCTCAACTATTTTTAAGTAAAGATACACCTCAGTTATTCACAACAACAACAATAATAAGAACAAAATATGATAGTCTTTATCCTAGAGCAGTTGGTAAAAAACATATAAATTTAGAATTTAGAGTTCATAATCAAAATATAGATTGAGTCAGGCTCATACTATCACAAGTGCGGAAAAAGACAAATTAACCATGTAACTTCATGCTGCTTTTTTTTATTTCTGCAACCATAGCTCCTGCTCATCAAGTGATGTACATATATAGCATACATGAAGCACTATAGAGGAAAATGTTACATTCAAGCATGCACATGATTATTCTGCTGAAATAAAAACGATGTTAAAAAGTTAAAATACTATAGCTAGATCGAAGGCATAGGAAAGGTACTGACCTCCTCTTACTTTCTCTTGCTCAAGGCAATCGACATAAGAATAAGCACTCAGAGGAAAACAGTCTCAAGTTTATATCCACCTGTTGGACCTGCAAACAAAACTGAATCAAAGAGAGATTTTTCACACTGAGATCCAGACAAACCACCTCCTTGTGCGAGAGCTTACTATAAAATATTTGCATCAGAATATAAACAGATGGAAGTAAACATGTAAACAAATACCTGGACCCAACACAAGAACATGTAAACAGACGACTCCTCGAGTTTACGTTTTCTTTTTCTTTGCGATTACACCGAAGACGCACATGAACACACACCACTATGCTGGCAGATAATGGTGTTTTAAAATATTGCGGTAAATTGGTAAACAGAATGAAGCATTACACAAAAAAATGACTATGCAAAGGTACATGGGAATTGCTAACTTGAAGTTTGGGAAAAAAAATCTGAACTACAGTGAAGGATAGGAACCTTTTCTCTTTTGAGGCCCAAGGATAAGCTCATTGAACAAAGGTGTCCACTATAGAGGCACTTGAAACTTCAAGAAAAAATGTAGCAAGTCTTCAGGATCAGGTTTATCTAACAGAGCACAAACTTCGTAAGGATCTATTTAACCAAATTGCAGTTCGGTCCAGAACTTGCATCAAGGTTATGTAAGTTACAGTAATGCAATCAATCCAGAAGAAGCAATTATAGGATGACAAACTAACAGTTGAAGTTTGCAGAACAGAAAAGGTAATTTACGGGAAAACTTACAACAAAGATATAAATTAATGGCATGGCTGAGGTAACCACTACCAGGAATGTCAGTAAGAAGAGAGGTGATAAAGAACAAATTTAAACATTACAGCATCAGGAACCCTTGGAACAGTTTGTAGCCATTTGGAATGGCTGGCTATAGAGGCATCTCCACCTCTTTTCGAGCATGTAATTATCAGACCCTGTTTGGAAAAACAGTTATCTTTCAGTATGCAAAGAGCAACTAGAGAACCGACACAGTAAACTAAGAAATATACTCACATCTTTGGTTGATGATTCTGAGTAGCTAGAAAGATGCAGGTTATTAGGTTGCTGTACCATCCTGACAAAAACATCAGGCGCCTACATTGAAATGAATCGGATTAGATAAGTTTGCTTCCAATTATGTGTGTCCCACAAGTTTTGATAAACCTGAAAATTAACAAGATCTAGATGCTTTTATTCACATATATAGATTTTATATATGGCCAGGGAAAAATATATGTGACATACGGTATGGTCTATGATAAATCACACAAACACATATACAAGGTAAGAATTGACACTCTGGAATCTTGCTGCCATTGGCGCGAAAAGGTATAATTGATAGAAAGGTCAAGGAAAGAGGAAGTTTAACTGAGATCAAACACCTTTGCTTGACACGTGTTATTACTATCCCTGTTAAATGCCTTGATATGTGTAGCTCGAAAATGCTTCCATGGACAGTTATTTACTCATCAACAGACAACAAGAACTGGTGGTATTATAGGGGAAAAATTAAACCAAATAGCCCATTAGTTCGTCAAAATCAAAGATCAACCAATTGGCTCCTCGATGCAACCGCTTCCCTCATCTGCACACCAGCATAGCAGATAAACAAGTCTGCTCCATTAGGTTGCGGAGCCTGCACACATGAAAACATAGTTTAAGATGTTTCTGAAGTTCCATCCACACAGAAGTCCCTTTAAGATATACCAACAGTTAGGCAATACAAAATTATGAACCAATCTACTCATGGAATCAATGCCGCAATACAACATCACCATGCTAAAATCTAAGCACCATTAGTCCACATTGCAAAAGCTCATATCAGAATATAAAAAAACCATGCATCTCATTAGTCAAAGTAACCGAGGAAGAAAAATAGCTCAACCCCTTTTACCTTTATTTGCTGAATGAAATGAAAGCACGGATGTAATTTATGAACATCGACAAATTTGTCACGATTTATGTGAAATTTAAAATTCAAATCGGCCATACGAGGAAATAGTGGCATGGGACTAATACACTTTAAATATACTAGCAAAATGCCCGTGCGTTGCAACGGGACGACGACGCAGGGAAGGAAGCACGCGAAGGGCGAAGGTCCAGGTGGCGGCGCGGGAGCTCCGAGCGGCGACGGGAGGGAGGGGTGCAGGTGCGGCGCAGGACGCGGCGCGGATGAGGACGAAAGAGAGGAGCATGAGGTTTTTTATCCAAGCCCTCCCTTTTTTTAGCATTGGGACTGCAGGTTAATTTTATAAACACTCAAAGGGTTTTCTACAAAATAACCCCTTTTTCTTCTTTAACTGGGTTTTTTTAAATAGCCAGGCAGACTGTGGGTTAATTTCGAAAAACTCAAGGGGTTTTCTGTAAAATAGCCAAGCAAAACAAAATTTGGGTAGAAACACTACTTGCTTTATAGATAGTTTTATATATATATAAGCAAAATACCATGCGTTGCAACGGGACAACGACGCAGGGAGGGAAGTAGGCGGAGGGCGAAGGTTTAGGCGGTGGCGTGAAAGCTCCGAGCGTCAACGGGAGGGAGGGGCGCAGGCGCGACGTGGATGGGGACGGAAGAGAGGGACGCAGGAAGTCTTTTTTTTCATCCAAACCCTCCCTTTCTTTTCAGTATTAGGACTGTGGGTTAATTTTATAAACACTCAAGGGGTTTTCTGCAAAATAACTCTTTTTCTTCTTTAACTGGGTTTTTTTAAATAGCCAGACGGACTGCAGGTTAATTTTGGAAAAACTCAAGGGGTTTTCTATAAAATAGCCAGGCAAAACAAAATTTGGGTAGAAACACTATTTGCTTTATAGATAAGTTATAGAAGTGTAAATGTGATTTTTTAGTTCCATAGACAGAATGGGCAGGCACAAGCAGTCTGGTGTCCGAGCCGGCTATAATGTGGAATATGCGTGGGATGCGATCCTTAATAGTTCACTGTTGGCGGAAGCCAATGTCTCGGGGACTCATTCTGACTTAAACAAGGGGTGGGACTTTACCAACTTCCAAATCCAAGATTTAGGGGAAAAAAAGGGGCAGGGCACTCTTCATTCTTCATTCGAAACTCATGAATGTCGGGTTGGAGGTTTTTGCCTTGTTATCAAAAAGGAGAGTTGGGTAAAGCAACTCCCTCCTTGGGCGAGCACGGGGCTTAGTCAAGTAGAACCGGGTTGCGCTGCTTGATGCTCCGATCGAAAACAAATCAGTGGGGCCATGCCGGTACGACAGAATATGCGTTCGAAAGGCCCTCCTTTTAAAAAAAGGAAAGACCAGGCCGAACTTCTAAAACTAAAAAGCATCCCAATTAAATCATGAGCCGGGATCATTAAGAGCATCCTGCGAGTAGGAAGTGGAATTAATACAATGAATTCAGAAGCATCAAACCTCTCTTTTTCGAAAGAATTGAAACACATCGAAATGGTAGTCTCCTATTGATTGAGAATTCAGGTGGCCTTCCTCATGTATCAAAATACTTTGTATTCCTAAGGTAGTAGTGTAATACATGCACTGACATGTATGTGGTTTTGCTTCTCTTGCTAACATTTATCCCCTTTTTGAATTAGCAGTTTACTCCTAATATGTAATAAAAATAGTAATGTTATGCCTACTGTAAGGGCTGTCATTGTTCAATAGGCACCATAATAGTACCTCAAGATCAGTCGCACCGTCTCCAATCATAATGAGTGTCTTGTAACAACACTTCGGCACACACAAAGGTACATGGCAACAAACATGGCAGAGTGGATGGTTAAAATCAGAACCTGTCTTATGTGTTGAACTGCTACAGCTTTGCCTCCACTTCGTGAAGTAGGCTTTGAAGGGTCAAAACCAACATACTCTCCAGAAGTTCCAAAACAACAACTGGTTTGCAAAAATGTTTTTAGGAAGAATGCCAAGCTGCATTGCAACAGGCTGATGAAAAGAGCAAAAGGTAGGTCAAGGACTAACTCTAGGTGAAGAAATAGCAACTTGAAAAATAACTAAAGCTTGTCATAAACCAGGAGTTTAATGCATAGAAATTTATTAGGCGAGAATGGGAAATATGGATCAGATATTTCTTGCCACAATCTTCTTTTGTTCTTTCAATTTTTTGAAGTCCGGTTCCTCAAGAGAGAGTCAAAAACATCACATATTACTAAAGCAATGGACATACTCGAACGTTAAACTAAAGTTCGGAGCTGAAAACAACAGAATAGGTAGAGTAAAATCAAAGTATAGTGTGTATGATGACTTTCCTGGAATATCACTGGGAAAGCATCTGTCAGTGGAAGAATTATACCTTGATCATCTGTTGGAAACATCCAGAAACCGGGTACACATCAACATTTTTAGCTTTCAGCTTCATAACAAGCTAAGCAATTCTGGGAGATATCCTGTTGATCAAATGGCATTTGCATCAAATATAATATCGATGTGAAGGCTAGATACATATATCCAAGGAATATGAAAGTTGTATCTGCTAGATGCGTAAATATCTGGATAGATTACAGCTCCTACTGAACTTATCAAAAAATGGCCATCAGGGTCAGTTTCTTACAAGAAACAACTAATATTTAAGCAGTGAGCTATACAATTTCCTGTTCATTTAGAACAAATAAGAGGTTAGCAAATAGTTATTTTATTCTGTATCAAATCTGAAAAACATAAAAATGTGTGAGGAAACAGGATTAAAAACAACTTATAGTATTATCCTATGGTATGACCATCTCAAAAGCGGCACATAAGCAACCATCCAGTTGTGGTGAGTACAACCCCACAAAGACCGAAACTATTTAGGAATCAAGAGATGGTTTCTTCTTTATATAGTCCGATAAAAAAAATCTACCTTTGGCTATCTTTGTTCAAGCCGATCGTCTTAGTTGATAATACTAAATTATAAAGTTCCGTTATATTTTTTAACCGGAATTTAAAATGTTTTTAGTCTTGATTTTTATTGAAATCAAAACTACTATAAATATTTTAACAGACAAATTAATAATACCACTTTTCCACTTCTCCAGCAGTAATGCATCCGGCAACCGACAGGAGAGCATTTCTGTCAAAAATGGCGTTGGCCTCACTCGTAGGGGTAGGCCTGCCGTCGGGCTCACATGCATACGAGTAGATCAAATAATGGCGGCCGCTGACAGCTAACTACCGGTGCTCAGAGAAGGCAACTTAATTAAGCCGCCTGTGGGTGAAGGACGGACTTGGAGAGAGCTGGCTCCAAGAAATGGAGAGGAAGGCCGCAATAGCCTGCTGCCTTCTTCTCCTTTCAGTCGCTGCCACAGGAGCAGTACCGGCTGCTGCCGGTGCGGCCAAAGCGTGGGTGGAGGACGCCGTCGGGATCGACCTCCAGCTTCAGGCGGCGTCGCTGGCGATGGTGCTGGCGGCAGCGGGAGGCGGCGGAGTGGACGACCATGAGGTACACCGGCGCGTCCTGCAGGCGCGAGGTGGTTACGTCGACCCGTCGCTGGTGGCAGACCGGCAGAGGTGCATCGGCAGCTGCTCGCGCCCAGGCAGACCCTACACAGGGAGGGGCAACCTATGCATCTTCCATAACCGATCGTGTTGAGTACGTCTCGTCGCTGGAATCGCTGGATAATCTTGGTGCGGGAGACGTTGATGAAATGTTGTTGAATTATATGAACTTTGGGTCTGTACCAGTCGTATTACCTTCTTTTAATTATTTTTGTCTTTCTTCTTCCTCTCCAATTGATTGCTGTGATGATGAACATGTTATCAGTCTTAGTGGGATGGTGATGATGATTGTGGCGTGGGATCCATATTTATGTTGGTCTAGATTAAACCAAGAGTTTTTTTTTACCGTCCAGCACAGTGGGGCGGTAGCAAATCCTGGCCGTTGGATCGGGCCCGATCGAACGATTGCTGTCGGTTGTCGGATACATTACTGGAGAAATATCTAACAAAATTGACAGTACTCCTCGATTTGGTACCACGCAATGAAGAATGTATTTTCACGTGGTATGGATGGATGAGACGATGAGGCCGGCAGAAGAACCCAAGAATAGGACAGAGTTCTCCTACAGCCTCGATCTCTCCCGCGCCGCTGTCGCATTTGTGCACCACCGCCGTCTCTTTCCCTCGCGACCATGGTGGTTCCGGCCGCCGCCGCCGCCGCATGACCGATTTTGCGCCCGTCGCCGCCGCGCGACCTTTTTTGGCGCCATCGCGTGCCTGTGGTTCTGCCGTCGTCGCCTGACTGAGGTGTTGCCGGTGCCTGGAGGGGATGGAACATGGAAGGGGAGAAGCGGCGCATGCGGAGAAGGGCAACGCCTCCACACCGCACTGGAAATCAACACGCGTGGGCGCAGAGAGATTGCGTTCGACCCACCCTAAATTCGATCCCCATCGTATCCCCATGTATTGAACGACCAGATGTAATTTGGTATTTAAGAGGTTCTTTTATCGGGGCTACATAATGCTGGACCGGGACAAAGCTCTTAAACCAAAGATGTGTGGGAGATGGGGGCGCCTGGATCTGTGTGACCATCGAGGTGTGCGTTGTGAATTTTTTTGTGGTTCTTTGTTTCTTTCTTGCTGTTGGAAAATTTCCATGTTGAAACTTTGTTGCTGCTGCATGTTCTGAAATTCTGCTGCTACCTGTGAAATTATGCATGTGAATTTTGTATCCCAGATTCTTGTGTATGAATGAAAATCTGTAACCGTGTATGAATGACAGTTACAACCAGTTCTGCGGTAGGGAATTCAGAACCAGGAACCAGCTAGCAGATGATCAAACACTGCTGCGACATGCATCTGAAAACTGTAGGGAAATTACCTACAACATTCAGAAGAAGTACACAGTAACTATGGAGACTGCAGTGATGACTGATGAGAGCGAAGATGATGACTTTGGCATCTGAAGGCAGTGACAAGCACTCGATTGAACAGAACGTCGATGGCAGCATCAACAGCTACAGCTGGAGTTACACTCCAGTTATCTCAAAGGACAGGGAGAGTAATGCATCAAGATCACATGCATGAATCATATATTTCCACAGATGGATGGATAGCGCTGGTTCCTGTGCATAACGTGCATTCGATCAAAAGTTTCAGGAAAAGGCTGAAGAATTGGAAGGGGACCGGGCAGAATTGAAGGATGTGGCAACGGGATTCTGAACTTTGAACACGAGGAGACAGGTGAGGTAGCAGGGAATATACCAATGCAAGAATCTCAGAGAGAGCAGATATGTTGGCTGGGTCTGGGTTCGTCGTGTCACAATGTATAGAACATGATGGGGACTTTAATTTGTGGCTTGTATGGAAAATTAATTAAACTGGTAAAAACAAGCTGAAAATTTGGATGATATCATTTATCTCATATCGATCATACCAACATTGGTGATGCTAGATCTGGATGGTTTACTCTAACTGGGCATATATAATAGCATCCTAATATTTTTCTCATAAAATAGCATATACATTTCATATTTTATTATTAAAATATATTAAAATGACAACATATTTTTTAAAATTCTGTACTAATTTGATTAAACTATCTAATATGTATTATTTATTTTGTATTGTATATACGTGATAGAATGAATTGTTCTTTAATTTTGAATTTTAGTTATTTTTAAATTGTATTCTATATGAACCGTGGACTCCTCTGCCAATATTTCTTGTTTTTTAAATTTTGATTTTTTTATTTATAAATTTTATTTCTATATGCACTCTAAACCCTTCTTTCAATAATTTTTATTTTTAAATTTTGAATTTTAGTTATTTATAAATTATACTTCTATGGGGACTCTAGACTCCTATTCCAATATTTTTTATTTTTCAATTCCAAATTTCCGTTATTTGTAAATCATATACCTATATGGACTCTAGACTCTTATTCCAATATTCCTCATTTTTAAATTTTAAAATTTAGTTATTTCTAAATTATACTAGAAAAAACCGTACGTTGCAACGGGATGATAACGCAGAGAGGGAAGCGCAGACGAGGGCGAAGGTCCAGCGGCGACGCGGAACTCCGAGCGGCGACGGGAGGGAGGCGCGCGCAGCGTGGGCGCCGCGCGGATGAGGACGAAAGAGAGGGACGCAGGAGGTCTTTTTTTCATCCAAGCCATTCCTTTCTTTTGATTGAGACTGCAGTTAATTTTATAAACACTCAAGGAGTTTTCGCAAAAAACCCTTTTTTCTTTAACTTTTTAAAAACAAAGGATCTGCAGGTTAATTTCGAAAAACTCAAGGGGTTTTTGTAAAATAGTCGAGCAAAACAAAATTTGTGTGGAAACACTACTTACTTTATAGATAGTTATAGATTTCTACATGTACTCTAAGCTCTACTTTTAAATTTATTATTTACTATTTTAATTTTTAATTAGTTCTAAATTCCTATATTGACTCGGACTCTTCTTTCAATATTATTTATCTTTTAATTCCAAATTTCAGTTATAAATTATATTTCTATGTGGACTTTAACCTCTAATTTGAATTTTTCTTATTTTTTAATTTTTAATTTAAATTAGTTCTAAATTGTATACCGATATGGACGCTATTCTCCTTTTTAATATTTTTTGTTTTTTTATTTTGAATTTTAGCTCTTTTTAAATTTCATTTCTATATGGTCTCTATTTTTTTTTTTTTTTGATTAATATGAGAATTTATAAGCGTGAGAGCAAACATGAAGACTTCTTTTTCTATTACTTTAATAAGTTAATAGAATTGTTTTGATATATACAAGGAGAAAGTAATAAATCTGTAAATTTTACGTGGGTACAAATGTTTCATACACTTGTGTGGGGTCACCCCAAGGTAGCTCACAGAGCAGAGTTAAGGTTAGCTGAAGTCAGACCGAGAATCCTCGGGATGGGGTCGGAAGCCCGATCTTCTCTTGGGGTCGACCGCCTCGACCTCTCCCCGGGTCCGACCTTGGCATTCCTTCTCTATCTCACTCATTGGCCCGACCTCGCATCTCCTCGGAAGTAAGGCTTGCTTTGCAAGGTTCACGAGGGAGGCAAGTTAGGGACAACCCGACGAAGATAATATCACTCGACAAGACTATGCAGAGGGTACTTGCGAAGGACGAGATCCCAAGGCGTGGCGGGATAGAGCACGAGATGCTCACAACGCACAGGACCCGAGGATCTTTATGTACTTTTCAGATGTTGTTTGTACTTGCTTTTTAGTTTTTGGTCTTATCTTTTTTGTCCCCAAGTCCTCATGTAACTGCCTCCCTTGATCTACAAAAGGAGGGCAGAATGAACGGGCAAAAGGATCGCTTTCTGAGAACTCTTCTCTGAACTCAAGTCTTGGGAGCTAGATCCAAACCTTAGAGCCCCAAGAACTCTCTTCACCGTAATCCTTGTTCATACTCTACCCCAACAAAAAAACCTTGGATGTAGGCCTATTATCCTTCTGGAGGGTGAACCAAGATAAACTCTCTTGTTCTCTTGGCTCGTTTGGTACTCGAGTCGACCATCGGGATCCATCGGTTAAACGCCCCGACCACTCTCTTTCACCTCCTTGGGTAACCCCCTCGGAAGACTACCGATGATCTCGCCGACACACTGGCATTCCAATCCACTCCATATATCTTCCCAAATCAAACCGATGTTTCAGTGAAACCATGCAACTATATGTAAAAAGAAAAGAGCAAATGGGAGCTGTCAATATTTGGATGCTACAAAATAGGTTCAGATAATGAAAAAACAAACATAACCCACTAGAACACCATCCAAAAAAATATCAATATTTTATCTCGATTTTCATTAGCACACTTTTTAAATAAAATATCAAACAAATATATTTTTTAAATTTACAATAAATAAAACTTAATTTATCGTGTGTTAAAAGTTTTCTCGTTTTATGTGCTTTAATTAGTTGCAAATGGGGCCACGTCGTTTGTCAAGGCCGAAATTAATCTCGGCCCATCTACGGAAATTTAGTTCAATTTCACGGAATATATAACCCTCGGAATGGGCCATGATTTTGGCTCCCAACCAGCGTATACCTACCTGCCGACCTAATTGACCGTAACCAGAAGTTTAACCCATCAGATTTGGGTTGTGGAACGCGACTAACTGATGGCCCTTATCAGAGATTATGCAGCTTAATTACTGACATATCGAAAGGGCATGCAGAGAAAAGGATACAGTTGAGTTCGAGGAAACACTAATTAACAATCATGCGGCCGTCCAAACTCGAAAGAGGGATGCTGATTGTTGACTGATGTCATGCCTAAATCAGCATGACTTCATTTGGTCAGTTTGTTCCCTTAACTAACAAGCTGCTGGTCAGTGGAACAAATCATGCGCGCACCAATTTATTGCAACATGCATGAAGCGATCCATCCATTTTGTACATATTCACTTTAATTTGAGATCATCATGCGAAGTTCATGGTGCATTGGTGCAGGGCCAGACTAGCTAGGCGCCCTTGCAAGCATGCCTTGCTCCTAGCATCTCACTCTCCATCTATATATACGCACTCGTCCATATCATCGAATCATCGATGGAGAGTGAGGTGCTGGGAGCAAAGCAGCGTCGGCGTCGGCCGGTGTTGGCCGTCGTCGCTGCATGTGCGCCGGCGGTCGTCGTGCTTCTCCTACTCCTCCTAGCCGCCTCTGGCGCTGCGGCGGCTACGGCCGGAGAGGCGGTGGCGGTGTGGAGGACGACGACGGTGGAGGACACGGTGGAGGTGGAGGCGCTGCCGGCGGAGCTCAGCATGCTCCAGAGGCGCGTCTGGTCGTCGAAAGAGCGGGTCAGTTACAAAGCACTTAGTGCGGACCGTGACGGTGCATCGTGAACTGCGCTGCCAAAGGTCCAGGCGACCCATATTTGCTGCCAGAGCACTGTAATCGCAAGTTTTACAACCGGGGGTGCTGATCTGCCGCAGTACAGTACTACACTTGGTTCCCGGCATGCATATGGCCGGGATTAATAAAATTAGGCATGCACTAAACCATTTTTTCATGTAGGCCGAAAGACATCTTCTTATACGAAAGGTCTATCCGCATGTGCGAAAAATCTGGGAAAAATCATTTTCGCGTGCGGACGACCCAACCGCACGAGAAGATCTATTATCCCGTGTGGTCGGCTTAAGCGGCTCGTACGGAAAGATCGATTATCCGTGCGGGTCACTTTATACGACCGCACGGGATAATGGATCTTCCCGTGTGGTCCGTTAAGTCGACCGCAAGAAGATGGTCTCTCTCTCCTCTCCTCTCCTCTTTCTCTGATCCTCTCCTCTCCTCTCTGTCCTCTCTCTCCCCTCTCCTCTCTCTCAGAGTAATATTAAATGCATGGGTCGATCGATAAGATACATGTATATATATTTTCACACGAGGAAAAAAGATATTTAATTATATTATTTCCTCATAAAAGATATAAATGTACGTACACGATCATGCATGCATGTTTATATACATATCAAGTTTCATCTTGCGCAAATTATAGAAGTCTAGCAAAAATTTACAAATCATTCATTAATGACGGTGCTCTTTTTCCACTCCCTAAGTCGTTTGAATTTATCGCCCGTCGCGCCTCGCTCTTCGAATCGTAGAAATCGCCCAAATGGTTGCGGACATCGCGACGGATGAAGCGGTAAAGATCTACAACCAAGTTAAGCATGGTTCGATTGTCAAACCGGTTCGCTACAACTGGAACTTCCGTGATCTGTTTAAGGAAGAATAGTACACATACATACGATTAGAAAAATTATACAAGATCGATAACGTTAGAAATATATATTTTCTCGAACTTACTTGTTCTAACTTAGTAGAGTATCTCCCGTAGATTCCGAGTATCTCGCACACGTAATAGCCACAAAGGTTAGTGTCTCGGTGGTTGCTTATAACACTATGTTGAATAAAATTTATTATGTATGTCGTAATTTGAAATTAAACACGATAAAATGTCGGTATATAGTGAGCATATAATTACCAGAAAATTTGTCCTCACAAGAAGCTCCTTCTTTTGTGGATCATTACCGGTCCACCGTTTCTTACATAATGATGGTGTGCTCTATAGACAAAATAATTATATGTTTCACTGATCAATTGTTTATTTGATAGTAAAAACAGACAAAATGTATTAAATGGTACATGATAGTACTTATAAATTTAAAATGACGAGGAACTCTTTGATTGTTTCCGGCGTAGTGTGTCGGATCAAGCACTACGGCCACATGGTCCTATGGATATACCGTAGAAATAGTATGTAGTGATCGCTGCGAAAGAAGAGATATGTTAATTGTAGGTGATATCGTAGTAAAATATCAGTTTTACGGACGAATATTACGTACCGCACTGCATAAGGAACCATGAGGACATTTTTGTCTCTGTGCTCCAACATAGCCTTGCCCAAGTAGAATGATACCGCGATCATTTTGTCCTTGTGTATTTGTTTGATGATCGCGGCTTTTTGTTTCTTTGTTTTGCCTTTGAGCTTATCGGAATCGTCACGAACATGAACCTCGTGTTCCGTCCAAAGATATCCTTGTTGGGTTAATATATGCAGCTAGATAATTGGTCTTTTTCGCGCTCGTGTATTGCATCCTAAGTAATGCGCGAGTAATTAATTATTCACAAGTTAGTTTGCAAATGAATTTATTAATGACATTAAGTTAGGCGATACTTACAGGCAAAATGCAGCAACGAGATTTATATCCATTTTTCCATCTTAAATAATGTGTGAAGGTCGTTGAAATCGATGACCAGATCCCATTTGGGTCACGGTGAAAGCATTATCCGGACCTTCATGGTAAGCATGCTTGAGCCCCAATGACGCCTTTAGGTACCGCCGTGCATTAGCTCGATTTCCCGGGCATGTCTTCCATGACGTGCCAGGGTAGGAACGGTTTGCGTGTCCTCCGCTTGGTTCTTCACCGATTGTTGGCACTTCGTCCGAAGTCCAATTTTGCAGTCCTCCGCTTGGTTCTTCACCGATTGTTCGACTCCGACAACTTTGACAGTTGATCCTATGGCTTGTCAGTCGGCCCCCTCCCCCTGAAAGCCAGGAACACTAAGTTTCTCTCGTCTTTGGCCATTAATTCCTTGTCATAGCTTGATCGAATCATCTTTGGGATAATCTGACGAGATTGAAGCTTGCTCGGACTTGGAAGGCTTGTTGTTTTCAGTAGGGGGCTTTGAGGTACCGCCAATGCAAACTGTGGTGTCAGAGGAGATTGGTGAATATATTCTGCGATGACTTCAGGGGCTGATAGCATTAGCGAATCAGGACCTTTATCCTTAGAAGGGAGCGAGGTGGGAAAGCAGGCCGAGGTGGGGAGTGAGGTGGGGAAGCAGGCCGAGGTGGGGAGCGAGGTGGGGAAGGAGGCCCTGGTGGAGAAGGCGGTGCAGGCGCAGCAACAATCTGAGGAACCGGCTGTACTGGGGATGCTGACGATGTACCGACCATCAAGATATCTCGTCGATGCCATAGAATGAACTGATTCACCGCATCTCCAAGCAATTATATCCCTTCAGTGCTTGGAATGTCTAGTTCTAAGCCGTTATGCTCCGCATGCACCTTGGCCACCGCACCCTTGCATAATCCTCGGGATTGGAGTGTTGTGAAATTGTCGCCCGTATAGCAAGTCCCGTACCCACCTCCTTTCTCTTCCCGACCCTTCCTATCGGCACGAGGAGGCTACACGGCGTCGAGCCAGTTATGGTATCTACTGGATAGGGTGCGGTGTCAACTCGACCCGACGCTGGGGGCATCCGGACTGTGGGTTCTTCGGATTGTCAAACAAGTTAGGGAAGGCTTGGCGATTCGTGCAACAAGAGAGTAGAAATGGTCTTCAACTTGTTTTGCTATCTTTTCTTCAAGTTTATATTTGTACTGTCCCTTTTCTTGTAACTTGCAGCTTCCCAGAAACCCTTCTTTCCAACTTGTCTTTGACGATACACCCCTTACTCGTCTAGAATGTTCGAGGTTGCCCAATGCAACTGTCAAGTGATCGTGTTCCCTTTTAGCAATAAATTCCCCAGTCTTCTCCTTTTCAAGCAATGTCTTTTAGACTTGTGGTCACATGCTCTATATCCGGATCCTCGAAAAGGATCTCTCCCTCGTCGGTGACTGTCCCGTGCTGCGTGCCCACACCCAGCTTTTGCTTCTTTCTTTTAGTGCATCCACAAACAGGGGCTTTCCTTGGGCGGCAAACTGTTCTTCGTTGCTCGCCACTTCTCTACGTGGCCATCATAGCCGCTAGAGCCCAACCGATGCGGGTACTTGTTCCTTTTCACGAGGTCGAACATCTTCTTCCTCCGTGCTAAGGCTTCGTGGCTTGTCATCTTCGCCACAGAACCTATCTCATTCGGCGGACGTAATACCACTCTAGTCTTCGAATGGGGACTTGTTCTTTGCGCGTAGTGAGTGTTCAAGTCCGATTTCCACCGCTCCACATCCCCCAATCGTTTTTAATGCAAATTCTTTTCCCAGCCTCGAACCAGGCGGATATACAAGCCACTTCGCACTCGTTTCATATGAAGTTCTTCAAGTTGTCATCCACTCGCTCCTAGGAATATACATTTAAAGGGCCGTGGGTTCGACCGACTACCCAAGCGCCGCCAACTTTGTCATCACATATAGAAATATCAATTCATCACATAGAAATATCAATTCATCACATAGAACCGCACATTCGCTCGTAATACCATAAGTCCGAAACATTCGCTCGCAAAACATACTATACGCAAAAAACAAACTAGCGTTTTACAATTTTTGGATTAACATCCTTCCGCACGGATGAAAACTTTGATTCGTCGAGGACACTCTCAATGCGTTTCATCCGCGTAGGAAGATCCTGTGGAATAACGAAATGGCGTTGTATTGATTATAGTCGGACGCATCTTCAATGTTGTCAATACCAATGATGTGTTGCTTGCCCGATAATATATTGTCTATCTTTTCATTGAAAGGATCCTTCACATAGAAAACTTGTGCAACACGCTCGGCAAGGACCCATGGATCATCCTTGTGTCCAATTTTACTCCGTTCAGCACACGTAAATCCAAATTTATCTACCATGTTTTCTTTCACCCATTGGCATCTGAGAACAGGAATCTGAATGTTTAAACCATAGTCAAGTTCCCATATTTCTTGTATGATCCCGTAGTATGATTTCTTCTGTCCTGTTGCGTTCAACGCTTCAACACGAACCCCACTGTTCTGCGCTGAGACTTTTCTTGTCTTTGTTGTTGGTGTAAAAAGAGTATCCGCCGATGTCATATCCTTGCCATGAGGTCACAAGGCTTGTTGCGCCACAAGTCTTTCTACCGTTTTTCCTCGAGTGATTCACCGGACGGTAGATTTTGATCCTTAAGCCATTGGGGAAAGTGTGTTTCGTTCTTTCGAAACCCAATCATCGGATCGCCCAGATTGCATGCTCGATCTCGGAAGTGTGTTGCTCAATGTAGGGCGCAACGATGGTGAGTTGTTGAAGAACACCGTTGTGTGCATCCGATACCGCTTTGTAATTGTTGTCCTAGAAGCATTTTCTTCCCACAGTACCCTTCCCAGATAACCTTCCATCATGTCGAGGCATCGGTATCCCAATGGGGTTGGCATCTTTCATATAATCTAGGCAACACTCGATAACCTCCTTAGTTGTGTAACCCTCTATCATCGAGCCCTCCGGTTGAGCACGATTATGGACATACCCTTTCAGAACAGCCATGTATCGCTCGTACGCCCACATTTGATGTAGGTATAGAGGACCAAGTTCAATAATTTGAGGGACAATGTGAACAATGAGATGTTCCATCATGTCGAAGTATGATGGAGGAAAAAACATCTCTAGCTGGCAAGCTGTCTCGACTGCGAATTTTTGAAGGGGTCCTAATTTTTCTGGATCAAAAACTTTCTCGTGATACTTGATTAAAAAATAGCACAACTTTGTTATCACTACCTTGGTGTGCACCGGTTTCATGGCCCTTATAGCGATAGGGAGAAATACCGTAAGCATCTTATGACAACGTGAGCGTTGTATCCGTAAATCGACAAATCTTTCATTGATACTAGTTTCCTGGATATTCGATGAGAATCCATGGCACTTTCAATCCACGAAGACATTTACGAAAGCTTTTTTTCTCTTCTAGTGTCATTGAGTAGCATGCCGGTGGAATCTCAATCTTACCATTCGTTAGCTCTATCGGGTGGAGATCTTTTCCTTATGCCCAAATTGACCAGGTCGTTACGTGACTTCAACCCATCCTTTGTTTTACTAGGGATGTCAAGTAAAGTCCCGATGGTGCCGTCAAACACGTTTTTCTCGAGGTGCATGACATCGATGGCATGACGAATCTCCAGGTCTTTCCAGTACGTCAGGTACTTGAAAAAGATTGAATGTTTCTTGAAGGGCAGTGTGTTTTCTACCACTTCTTTCTTCCTCTTGCCTGAAGCTCTCTTTCCCTTGCCGAACACGACCTTTATGTTCTTTGTTAGCTTGGACACCGTGGAACCATCCTTTGCTTCGGGCGTACCTTGACAGCTTTTTTCAAAAAAGGTAGCCATCGCACGATACCTATGCTTCGTGGTAAGAAACGATGATGACACATATAAACTAACTTTTTGACGAGGTCGTATATGTACGATGTGTTGTCCAGACATATCAGACATCCGGTCTTTCCTTTAATCTGTCCGGATAGGGAAAAATTGGCTGGTAGATCGTTTATAGTAACAAATATGATAGCACGCAGAGTAAAATACTCCTGGCGGTATGCATTAAATAATCGTAGACCCTCTTTCCACATTTCTTGCATATCCTCCATCAAAGGTTCAAGAAACGCATCTAGGTCGATGCTAGGCTGTTTTGGCCCTTGTATAAGGATAGTCAACAAAATGTACTTTCGCTTCGACATAACCATGTCGGAAGGTTATACATGGTGAGCAGAACGCCAAGTGTTGTGCGAGCCGCTTAGGTCATCGAACGTATTCATTCCATCCGTGCTCAACGCAAACCTGACATTTTTGGATCATTTGCAAATTTTGGGTGCTTTGAATCAAAGTTTTTCCATTGTCGAGCATCGGCGGGATGTCAAATCATACCATCCGTCTTTCGACCCTCTTGATGCCATCTCATCAACTCGGCGTCGGTGGGGTTTGAGAACAATCGCTTCATTCGATCTTTCACCGGCAAGTACCACATCACCATGGCCGGAATGTTTTTCCCCGGCTCGACCAATGCATTTGGTTCGCAACGTAACTATTGGCGACACCGTTATCCGTTTTGTACCTACTCGCCCCACAAGTTGGACACTTGTCCAAGTCGGCCGTATTCCTTGCGATAAAGTACACAGTGATTAATACATGCATGGATCTTTTCCACACCAAGTGATAATGGACATATCGTTTCTTGGCTTGATAGGTGTTAGCCGGCAACAAGTTAGGCTTAGGAAGCATAACTCTCGAGACTCATCAAGTCGTTGAAACTAGTATCAAACCATCCGTGCCCGGTCTTCAACCTAAGAAGTTCTAACACCGACCGCAATACTTGTATAATCCATATCACATCCCTTTGCTTGATCGTACAAAAGATCTTTCGCCGCATTCGCAACGCCTCCCAATTGTTTAAATCTCTTGTTTTCTCGTTAGGACCTCTCGGTTCAGTGTCTTGCAACATATCCTCAAGATCAAGATCAATATCAACGTCCGCCTCATCAAAACCAGAGCCGCCAAAATCATCCGTCATTTCACGGACATGTCCTCGCTTATAAAATTCTCTACCTCATCGAACCAAATATCGTGATTCTCTTCCGGAGGGCGACTTCCCCATGATAAGTCTAAACTGTGTATTTCTCCACAAATCCACGCTGAATTATGTGTCCGAGAATTATATTCTGATCTTTCAACATCTTCGATTCTTGCAATCCACGCAAGGACAAAAATATCCTTCCTATTCTCTCTCAAAGCGTGTGTCTTAGCCTTATCAATAAATGTTGATGTTTTTCTCATGAACATCGGATGAGTTCTCCGTGTCTCATACATCCATATCCGATCCATCTAAAAAAGTGACAACATAAATTAATATTATATTACGGTATTTTTCAAATAAACAAATTAAACTTAAATTCTACTTTATAACTAAAACCTCAAGCACAACAAATAATAATAATGAGACAAAAGTAGATGCCAAAATATGGTTCAATAAAAACAAAATATTTGACCTACAAATTACAAAAATAGCTCAAAATATATAACAATTCAAACAAGTTTAAATATCTTCGCATTCAACGATGAAATTTTACAAAAACAAAGCAAATGAAGGAGATGATCAAGCACGTTACCTTTTATATTGATTGAAATACAAGATTTAAAGTCTAAACCCTCCCACAAAAATAAAATGCCTATTATTAAAGAGAGAAACCGAGTTAAAAAGTTCAAATATCTTCGCATTTAACCAATAAAATTTTTAAAAATAGAACCAAATGAAAGAGGAGATCAAGTATGGTACCTTTTGTATTGATTCCAATTGAAAAATTTAAGTTGAAAACCTTCCCCTATAATTGTCTTTTTATCGATAGGTAAAAATGCAATAATCCAACGATTCTCGGAAGTATCTATTTTATTGCATTTTGACCTATCTGATAAAATAGTAAAAAAATTCAAAAAATATAAAATTTGGTATACAAGGCCATATTAATATGTAGAAGAATTTGAACGGTTCAGATTTTCAATTTGAGTTTTCAAATTAGAGATTCGGCCACGGCACACGGATGGGGCGCGCCACACAAGTATATATATATATATATATATATATATATATATATATATATATATATATTACACACTCCAAAAATTCAAAGGATTTAGAAACCTGTTGACAGTTTTTTTATTTGTTTTAACTGTTTAGAAGACGTGCCAGCAGAGACGAGAGCACATCCACTTAGGAAAAATACTTTCCCCTGTTGCCTTCTTAGTTGCGCTTAAGTCATTGCTTAGGCAAAAATAATTTAGTTCCCTTACAAAATACGCCGGTGTGCGCGCTAGCTTGTTACTACGTGGCGTCGCCACCCACCATACGATCCATCTTTGTTCGTGCGTGCGTCCATGCATGGCGGCCTACAAGGGCATGATCAGCAAGCAAGGTTCCGGTGGTGGCCGCTTTTTCGGCGTGGCTCCTCATCGTCGTCGTCGTCGTCCTCCTCCTCCTCCTCCTCCTCCTCCTCCTGGCCGACGAGGCCGCGGCGGCGTGAAGCCGGCTGGATGACACGGCGGAGCTGGACAGGGTACGTCCAGAGGCGCGTCTTGCAGGCGACCAAAGACAACTATATTGCTCCGAGCACACTGAATCCGAACCGTCAGAGTTTCCTCCAGACCTGCCTTCCGGGCAGCCAGTACAGTGTTCCACCGCCCGGATCGCAATGTCATCGCAAATACTACAACCTGGGCTGTTGAGTTGACTGTAACTGGTGATTATTACAATTTGAACTCTATCCTTGTGATCCCGCACTGCTTACTTTCATGCTAGTAAAAAATTTATAAACACACTAGGTTATGTTTGCTAGGTGGGTCGGATTTCCTTCTACACCTGTTTTGTTCTGTGGGCTACCATTTGGCCCATTTTGTTCTATGAGCTAGCATTTGGTCCGTTTTGTTTTGTTGTGTGGGCTAGCATTTGGCTCATAGGCCATAGAGAAAAAAATATCTCCTTGCCAATCTAGGGACGTAGTTTTCATTAAAAAAAGACAATAGCTGAAATATGGTAAATCCAAAAGGGAAACTTAGCTAAAAAAAGAAAACACTTGGTAAAAAAAAGGGAAGCTTGTTGACAGCCAATAAAGAAAAACAATAAAAGAGTGAGATAGATGAGATCGGAGCATATCGTGAGCTCCTTGCTCGCAGAAGGAAAAAAAAAGGATGGAAGAAGGCTTGGAGATTCAAGAAAAAACGAAGCGCATGAACTAAAGATGATGGTACAGATCAAGGTATGACAATACTTACCTTTTTCAAATTCTGGATTGATTCGAGTCCAAAAATCTCTCATCCCTTTGGTTTGTTAGTTCTCCGAACATGTGATTAGTTCCTCCCCTTTCTGATTTGATTCTAAACTGAATCGGGCATCGGGTTATGCTTGATCTTTGGAAATTCAATTCAATTTAATGTTTCAGTGTCCATTCGATCCTTCGATCAAAACGTTAAAGATGGAGTACATGTCACTACATGAACTTCAAAGTCAATAAAGACTATAACTGGACCATAATCTAAGAAGCAATAAATGTGGGGCTCATATGTGAAGAAACGAAGAAAAGGAAAAAAGCCTCATCCACAAAAAGGACTTCCCGATCAAACAACCAAGTGCGAATTCAACATGTGCCACCACATACAGATTTTGTACACAAAAAGGTGAAGGGTTTGATCGAATTTGAGGTTTGTGATCTCAATTATTATACTAACTACTTCAAAGTATGTGTGTATATATATAGCTCGACTAATTTTGAAGTATGTATATGTAGAAAAATATATCCAAGTCTGCATCTGCCAGCTTTAAGAAGATTAGAGAGGAGATAGCGGGCTACAACGTCCATGACATAGCACATCCTAAAAGAATGTTTAGACTATGAACATTGTTGAACATTTTAAAATTAATGTCAAAGACATGTAATTATGTAACACTTATTTTTAGATTGTAAATTACAATCCGATCAAATGTGTTTATGTATATACTTGCAATGCTAAATATATTTTTTTCAATTTACAACTTGGTTTTGTAGGTTTTGATCCTTAGCACTTGAAAATATTATTATGAAATATGTGAATAATAGATGTGTATGTGAATGATTGTGTGAAATATGTGAATAGCATAGATGATTTCTGAATGTGGTTTCCTATGAATTGTTGTATATATGAATAAGGATGCTAGAAAAGAGGATATATATATATATATATATGTTTCTCTTATTTTGCAGCGGATATGGCTAGCAAAGGTCTGAGGCTAGCCAAAAAACAGAATTTATTTTTATTTGGGAAACACTCATCGTACGGACTTTAACTTAAGCCCGATGAAGATGATACCATCCGTGACGGGCTTAAGTTAAAGTCCGATTGAGTTGTTAGTCACCATGACAGCATTAATTGGGGCTCGATTGAGTATTTCGTCATCCGTGTCGGGCATTAATTGAAGCCCGTTTGAGATTATATCATCGGTGACGGGCCCTTGTTTGACTGGTCTTCTGGGTCAAACCTATCGGTGACGAGCTTCAGTTTAAGCCCGACAAAAATTAATGCATCGGTGACGGGTTTTTGCAAAAAAAAATGACTTCTCACATCAGTAACCTTTGCGCCATGACGGACGTCATAGCGATATATATGAGGGTTGCCGCCTAACTAAATTAAGGCTTCCGCAACAAATGCGAGGGAGAGTCGGATCCTACCTACACCGGAGGGGCAACCAAGTGCTACTTCCATAACCAATCCCGTCGTCCGTAAGAACCCTTTCTAACCTTGCTCGATTTGCCCGGTGATGAACATGTGCGTGGATTCAACTGTGGTCTGTGTGTTTTACTCCACGTCTCTATCTCCATCTGTGAAAGTTTAATTCCCAAGTTGATGCTATATATACCATATTCTTGAATCTTCACTATCACGATCTTAAACTATGCTAAGTTCTAGGGCATGCTTTTTAGTAGGTCTCGGCTTGGTCGCCCACCCGTGAAATACTACATTTTTACAAGCCTCTAATTACAGTACGTGGCCGATTGTTAGTGATATGCCCTAGAGGCAACATGGAGATGTTGGATATCACGTCAATGTTTATGTATTTATGAATAAAGTGTTATTTAGTTCCATGAAATAGACATCTTGTATTGATCAATAAGTACGTGACTTATTTATGAGACTCGATATGTATGAATCTATTTCTAAACGATCCTCGATCATATGTCATATTGTTGGAACAAATATGATTCTAAGATCGGCATGTTTATTGATTGATGATCATGTCTCATAGATCATGGGTATGGTGATACCAAATCAATAAACATGGACACATGTGTTGGAGAACACATTGTTGGATAGACCCACCATGAGACACTACAGAATTAATGTGCCATTAGTTGGTCTCGAGTAGTGTTGGTACAAAGTCCTTAAACCCGAGATCACCATGGATTCCAACATGTGTAGTTGCCTACTTTGGGACTACAAAACGCTATTCGTAATCGGGTAGTTATAAAGGTAGTTTTCGGGTTTGCTATGAAACATGGAGTGGGATGTGAGTGATCAAGATGGAATTTGCCCCTCCTTTGGAGAGATATCTCTGGGCCCCTCGAGGTAATGGATTATGGAAATGCATGGCCATGCTAAGTTGATTGAGGAGTCAATCAACGGACATAAAATCCAATACGGTTCGAGTGAATGGTTAAGTTATTGAAGGGATGGCACACATCTTGCCTATAGCTTAACCGGTATCGTGAGGCAAAGGGATTTGTGTACACATTACGGGTTCGAGCCGATATTATATTCTTGTATACTATGATGTCAATATGTGCCGCTAGGCGCCGCCGTTGACAGTCGGCTGAGTTGGACTCGAGCCGACGATCGGCTAAGTTAGACTATAGCCGAAACCGAGTATACCTGAACCTACGTGGTCGCACGCTTAAGGGGATAAGAACAGCATTCGAGTTGGACTCGGATACGGCTCGATCGGATAGGGATCCGATCGGATAGAGTCCTATGGGCTTACGACGTGTGGGCGGCCAACTCTATATGAGATACGGATGAGATCCAATTCAAAATAGAGTCCTATGGGCTTACGACGTGTGAGCGGCCAACTCTATATGAGATACGGATGAGATCCAATTCAAAATAGAGTCCCGAGCGGCTACTAATCTCGTCGGCCAACTCTATATAAAGGAGGGAGGGGTGGAGAGCGCTGCATATTAATTGCATCGCGTGCAACGAAGTCGCCGAGATCAATCTCCACGGAAACCCTCCCCACTTTCGAGCCAAACCCTAGCCTTGCATCGCGTGCTAGCACACGGGTGTACGGCGTTCGTCCCCGGACGTGTGGATACCGGTGAGGCGCCGCTACGTTGCGCGCCGTTGATTGGCTTCGGATCGGCCGTCTCCGGAATCGGCTACACCGTTCCGGATCGGATTGCCCGATTGGCTATTCCGCTGCGCTCTACTCCAATCGGTAACGATCTATCGGCCCTTACTTGCAAGTGTTCTTGGTTTGCGCGGTAGAAATTTTTGTTTTCGGCTAGCGTAGCTCCGCGTAACCCTTCGGTGGTATCGAGCTTCTCTTGCTTAGTTCGGGTTTTAGATTGGATCCGGAACAAGTTTTGCGCACGGGTTGATTAGATCATTCGGTTTTACGGGATTTGTTGAGGAGAGTTCATGGTAATTGCGTTCCTTGATAGTGTATCGGAACGGCGTAATGTGATTACGTCGAAGCAATATCCATAGAACTCGGTTTGAGTCGGCTTCGAGATAGCGTTCCTTGATAGTGTATCGGAACGGTATAATGTGATTATGCCGAAGCTGTCTCGTAGTCCGATCTTGTTTGCTTGCCTCGCGCCGCGCAAAACCATCTCCCTTGATAGTGTATCGGGACGGCATAATGTGATTATGCCGATATGGTTTCCGTAAGCGATTTTATAGATTGGATCTATGAATTTCGTGTGGTGTGCGTACCCCCTTATAGGTCGTCTCGATGCCGTAGCTCTGCGATAAGTAGAAAACGTTTCTACGCCTAACTTGTTTTTGCAGAGAATGCTTTGAGATGGTATGGCCCTATTGTATGTATGAGATGTATGAGATGCATGTGATGCATGTAATATTCTTTCATATGTGCAATCCTGTAATATTCTTTCATACGTGCAATGCTTGTAATATTCTTTCACGACTGCGAGTCGATGTAATCTTCAATTAGAGCTTCTATAGTAGTAGCTTAGTTTGAAGAAATCAAGCATCATGCATATTGAAAGATGGTGCCGAAGATGGAGATCCTCGCCGACATGGAGATGGAGATCACCATGTGAAGGGGGCCATAATATTTCATTATATGCTATTCTACCTGTTTTCATATGTGATATGTTTGTTTGATAGGATAGCATCCCTCACAAAATTAAGTAGTAATGATGCCCTTCCAAATGTTGCACCGTCACCGTTATGCTCGTCAATGGTGGGTCCGCCAAAGCAGAGTGCCATTCTCTATCATAACACGAGGGGTATATGTCGGACATATACAGCAGAGCATTTGGTTTACTTAACAAGGCTATCAAAACAGTTTTGGGCCTTGGGGCATAGGTTGGGGCCGGGGCATGGAGATGCCACACCAACAACAAGAGTCACATAGAGATGTGATTAGCAAGGAGTTGCTTACCGATGTTATTAATCTTCTAGCAGTGATGCCAAAGCTCACTAGAAAATTAATTAACATCCGGATCTTGACCCAAGACGTAACCTAGAGGAAAGGTGAAAAATACGTAATGGGAGTCTTATGTTAAATTGTTTAACAAAAGACATAGCATAAACATTGTGCTAAACTTTGCTTTTTCTGTTGTAGAATAAATGGCGGTTAATACTACACCCAGTACCTTTAATTTGCGATCTATTCTCGAAAAGGAAAAATTAAATGGAACAAACTTTATGGATTGGTATCGCAACTTGAGAATTATTCTCAAGCAAGAGCGTAAGGAGTACGTTCTTGAAGTACCCTATCCCGAGGATTTGCCTAATAACGCCACCGCAACCGCACGGAGGGCTTATGAGAAGCACACTAATGATGCCCTAGATATAAGCCGTCTCATGCTTGCTACAATGTCCCCGAGCTTCGAAGCAATATGAGAGCAAGTGATGCTCACACTATTATTCGGGACTCGCGTGGCATGTTTGAGAACCAAGCACGGGCCGAGAGGTTCAACACCTCAAAGTCCTTGTTTGCGTGCGAGCTTGTTGAGGGAATCCCGTCATCCGCATGTGATAAAAATGATTGGCTACATTGAGAGTCCGGAAAAACTAGGTTTTCCCTTAGCCAAGAGTTGGCTACCGATGTGATTCTCCGCCGCTCCCTCCGAGCTTCGAGCCATTCATATTAAACTATCACATGAACAATATGGATAGAACCTTGGCTGAATTGCATGGGATGCTAAAGACAGTGAGGAGAGTATCCAAAGAATGGTCATCATGTGATGATGATGCGAAGGCTAAACGCAAACCACATCAAGAAACTTTGCACCAAGAGGAAGTTAACTCCCGATGAGATCGCGAGTGCCTCTAATGCAAAGAAGGGCAAGAAGGGGTCGGCGGCATCGATGCCGTTTGCTTCTATTGCAAGGAGACATGCCACTGGAAGAGGAACTGCAAGAAGTACATGGAGGATCTCAAAAAGAAGCAAAGTACGACTTCGCTTCGGTATTAATGTTATAGACATTAATCTTGCTACTTCACCTCGACTCTTGGGTATTTGATACCGGATCGGTAGCTCATATTTGCAAATCGTTGCAGGGGAATGAGAAGAAGTAGAGGATTGAGAAGGGCGAGGTGAACTGCGCGTCGGCAATGGAGCAAGCGTTGCTACGTTCTTGTCGGCACAGTACCACTTCATCTACCTTCGGATTAGTTTTGGAATTAAATAATTGTTATTGTGTTCCAACACTATGTCAAAACGTTATTTCCGCTTCATGTTTGCAAGCGGAAGGATATGATTTTAGATCAATGAACAATGGTTGTTCAATATATCTCGAGATATGTTCTATTTTCATGCTCCATTGGTGAATGGATTATACGTTTTGAATCTTGAAGCATCTCCCATCTATAACATTAATACAAAAAGGCAACTCTCTAATGATATAAACCCCACATTTATCCGGCATTGTCGCTTAGGCCATATAAATAAGAAACGTATGAAGAAGCTCCATGAGGATGGATTGCTTCACTCTTTTGATTTTGGATCATTTGAGACATGTGAGTCTTGTTTACTTGGTAAGATGACAAAGGCACCTTTCACGGGACACGGTGAAAGAGCAAGTGACTTGTTGGCACTCGTACATACCGATGTATGTGGACCAATGAGCTCAACGGCCGAGAGGTGGTTATCGTACTTCATTACCTTTACGATGACTTTAGTAGATATGGCTATATCTACTTAATGAGGCATAAGTCCGAATCCTTTGAAAAGTTCAAAGAATTCCAGAATGAAGTACGAATCATTTAGGGAAAACAATCAAGTTTCTACGATCGATCGTGGAGGGGAATACTTGAGCCAAGAGTTTGGTAATCATCCGAAAGATTGTGGAATTGTTCCACGCTTGACTCCGCCAGAACTCCGCAATGGAACGGAGTGTCCGAGCGGAGAAATCGCACCTTGTTGGACATGGTGCGGTCGATGATGAGCCAAAGTGATCTTCCGTTATCCTTCGGGGATATGCTCTTGAAACAATGTGCTCACACTAAATAGAGTTCCATCTAAGTCGCTTGAAAAGACACCATATAAGATATGGATAGGGCAACCCCTAGTTTGTCTTTTCTCAAAATTTGGGGATGCAAAGCTTATGTAAAATGTTTACGGTCGACAAGCTCACACCCAAATCGACAAGTGCTTCTTTGTGGGATATCCTAAGGAAACTAAGGGATATTACTTTTATAATCGGGAACAAGGCAAAGTGTTTGTCGCCCGACACGGTGTCTTCTTGGAGAAAGAGTTTCTTTCAAGAAGGGTTAGTGGGAGCAGGGTGCATCTTGAAGAAGTTCAAGAAACACCGAAAATGTTTCAACGACACGTAACCACAACAGAGGAGCAAAGAGTTGCGCCACCGGTTGTAGATACACCAACCCCATGGAGGTCCGAAAGATCACGTCGTGCACCCGACAGTACACAGTGCGGAACAATGTGATATATTGTTGTTGGACAACGATGAACCTAAGACCTATGAGGAAGCGATGGTGGGACCCGATTCCAACAAGTGGCTTGGAGCCATGAAATCCAAAATAGAATCCATGTACGACAATCAAGTTTGGAACTTGGTTGATCCACTCCGATGGTGTCAAAACCATTGAGTGTAAATGGGTTTTTAAGAAAAGGCCGATATGGATGGAAATGTTCACATCTATAAGGCGCGATTGGTGGCGAAAGGTTTTAAACGGATTCAAGGAGTTGATTATGATGAAACCTTCTCGCCCGTCGCAATGCTTAAATCTATTCGGATTATCCTAGCGATTGCTGCATATTTTGATTATGAGATATGGCGGATGGATGTCAAAACGGCTTTCCGAATGGAAACCTAAGCGAGGATGTATACATGATACAACCTCGGGTTTTGTCGATCCGAATCGCTCGGAAAGATATGCAAGCTACGAAATCCATTTATGGATTGAAGCAAGCATCTCGGAGTTGGAATATTCGTTTTGATGAAGTAATCAAAGGGTTTGGTTTCATCAAAAACGAAGAAGAGGCTGTGTTTACAAAAGGTCAAGTGGGAGTGCAATTGTATTTCTAATCTTATATGTGGATGACATATTACCGATTGGAAATGATATCCCTATGCTAGAATCTGTCAAGTCTTCATTGAAAAATAGTTTTTCCATGAAAGACTTAGGGGAGGCAAGATACATATTAGCATTCGGATCTATAGAGATAGATCCAAGAGGCTAATCGGATTAAGCCAAAGTACATACATTGACAAGGTGTTGAAAAGGTTCAACATGCATGATTCCAAGAAAGGTTTCTTGCCCATGTCACATGGCATTAATCTTAGCAAGAATCAGTGTCCTCGGACACATGATGAGCGGAATAAGATGGGTATGGTTCCATATGCTTCTGGCAATTGGATCCATCATGTATGCCATGCTTTGTACACGCCGCATGTCTCAGTACGCTTTGAGTGCTACGAGCAGATACTCGAGATCCAGTGAAGGTCACTGGATCGCGTAAAGAATATCCTTAAGTACTTGAGAAGAACTAAGGATATGTTCCTAGTCTATGGAGGTGAAGAAGAGCTCGTTGTAAGTGGTTACACCGATGCTAGCTTCCAAACAGACAAGGATGATTATAGATCGCAATGGGTTCGTGTTCTCGCCTGAACGGAGGCGCATCACCGGAAGAGTTCCAAGCGATACCGTTGCCGATTCTACAACGGAGGCCGAGTACATTGCCGCTTCGAAGCCGCAAAGGAGGCATTTGGATCAAGAAATTTGTTTCTAAGCTTGGTGTGATGACTAGTACGATCGGTCCAATGTCTCTCTATTGTGACAATAGTGGAGCCATTGCGCAAGTCAAGGAGCCGAGGTCACATCGAAGTCCAAACACATACTTCGGCGATATCATCTCATCCGCGAGATTGTGGACAGAGGTGATGTCAAGATATGCAAAGTGCACACGGATCTCAACATAGCCGATCCGCCGACAAAACCTCTCCTCGGCCGAAGCATGAGGCGCACACAAGAGCAATGGGTATTAGATACTTACATGATTGACTCTAGTGCAAGTGGGAGATTGTTAGTGATATGCCCTAGAGGCAACATGGAGATGTTGGATATCACGTCAATGTTTATGTATTTATGAATAAAGTGTTATTCAGGCCATGAAATAGACATCTTGTATTGATCAATAAGTACGTGACTTATTTATGAGACTCGATATGTATGAATCTATTTCTAAACGATCCTCGATCATATGTCATATTGTTGGAACAAATATGATTCTAAGATCGGCATGTTTATTGATTGATGATCATGTCTCATAGATCATGGGTATGGTGATACCAAATCAATAAACATGGACACATGTGTTGGAGAACACATTGTTGGATAGACCCACCATGAGACACTACAGAATTAATGTGCCATTAGTTGGTCTCGTAGTGTTGGTACAAAGTCCTTAAACCTGAGATCACCATGGATTCCAACATGTGTAGTTGCCTACTTTGGGACTACAAAACGCTATTCCGTAATCGGGTAGTTATAAAGGTAGTTTTCGGGTTTGCTATGAAACATGGAGTGGGATGTGAGTGATCAAGATGGAATTTGCCCCTCCTTTGGAGAGATATCTCGGGCCCCTCGAGGTAATGGATTATGGAAATGCATGGCCATGCTAAGTTGATTGAGGAGTCAATCAAGACATAAAATCCAATACGGTTCGAGTGAATGGTTAAGTTATTGAAGGGATGGCACACATCTTGCCTATAGCTTAACCGGTATCGTGAGGCAAAGGGATTTGTGTACACATTACAGGTTCGAGCCGATATTATATTCTTGTATACTATGATGTCAATATGTGCTGCTAGGCGCCGCGTGTGCATCGGCCTGAGTTGGACTCGAGCCGACGATCGGCTAAGTTAGACTATAGCCGAAACCGAGTATACCTGAACCTACGGGGTCGCACGCTTAAGGGGATAAGAACAGGCATTCGAGTTGGACTCGGATACGGCTCGATCGGATAGGGATCCGATCGGATAGAGTCCTATGGGCTTACGACGTGTGGGCGGCCAACTCTATATGAGATACGGATGAGATCCAATTCAAAATAGAGTCCTATGGGCTTACGACGTGTGAGCGGCCAACTCTATATGAGATACGGATGAGATCCAATTCAAAATAGAGTCCCGAGCGGCTACTAATCTCGCCGGCCAACTCTATATAAAGGAGGGAGGGGTGGAGAGCTGCTGCATATTAATTGCATCGCGTGCAACGAAGTCGCCGAGATCAATCTCCACGGAAACCCTCCCCACTTTCGAGCCAAACCCTAGCCTTGCATCTCGTGCTAGCACACGGGTGTACGGCGTTCTGTCCCCGGACGTGTGGATACCGTAGAGGCGCTGCTACGTTGCGCGCTGTTGATCGGCTTCGGATCGGCCGTCTCCGGGAATCGGCTACACTGTTTCCGGATCGGATTGCCACGATTGGCTATTCCGCTGCGCTCTACTCCAATCGGTAACGATCTATCGGCCCTTACTTGCAAGTGTTCCTGGTTTGCGCGGTAGAAATTTTTGTTTTCGGCTAGCGTAGCTTCCGCGTAACCCTTCACCGACTTCCCGTGTCGAAACTCGGTTTCGGCAATAGAAATTTGGGGGTGCGGTCAAGATCGCCAAACTCGATGGGTTAGGTGGAAAACAAGATTTAGACAGTTCGAGTCCTCTTGTGAGGTAATACCCTACTCTGTTTTGGGGATTCGATCCACCGAGTGTTTATTGATCTCAAGATCCGTTGCTCCTAAAGTCGATAGCTTGAAAGACATATCCCTCAAGGGACGCCCCTTACCCCCCTTATATAGTCTTGGGAGGCGGGCTTATAGATCGGAAACCCTATCTTACTCTAAGTCGGTTTCCTCAATCTTACCAAACTGTGACTATGAGCCGTTGCCTTATCTAATCGGCAACGTAACACCCAAGTCATAGTTGGTTTACATAATTGAAAGGTGTAACCTATCCCTATCTCCGATCGGATAAGCTTGCCATGTGGGTACCCGATTGCCATAATCTCCACAAGATGCCCTCGAGTCCTTTGCAGTCGACGAGATAACTCAGCCTCGAACCAGGATAATACACAGCCAAACAACTCTTTGGCCGAGTGCTTCTGGCGCCGAGTGATTCCATCACCTCTCGCCCGAATTTCCAGTGGCTCCAAAGACTCGTGAAGGGTGGAAAATATCCAAAAGATTCGCAAAAATAAATATCTAGGTGCATCTCCGATGCACCTAATTAGGTGTAGCCCCGACTATGTGGTTAGTCAAAAATAGACTAAGCATATAGTCAAGAACTATAAAAAATCATATCCATATAAATGCTTAGCTCAAGCTAAAGCAATCATAAAAAATCATATCACTCGGCAAGCTCATACTTATCTAAGTGAATTTGCCCAAGTCATCTCAGAACAAATAACTCAATCAACCCTCGTGGGTGAAAAGCACTCGGTAAGCTCATGTTTATCCGAGTGGATCTGTCCGAGTCATCTCGGAACAAATAATTTAATCAACCCTCTTGGGTAAACAAATCTTTCAGTCATCTGAAAAATACAACCAAAATATTAAATAGCTCTTGCCATAATATTGGTCTAAATCTTAAAAAGATCTTCACCAAGGTGGAAAAACTGCATTGATATAATCATTTAATCAAATGCTTAAAAACCAAACAGTCCCTGTCATCAAGGCAGCCATGAAAAGCTTTGTTGTTTGGCACCTTTCAAATTGCATCGTGCCAACTTCTCATAAAGTTGTGCAAACCGCGGTATAAAAGGATTTCTAAAGGTACTGGGCAATTAGACACATGCATATTACCAAGGCAAATCTGCTTAAGTCCATCCACTTAAGTCCTTAAGGACGCGTCATGCCACACCTTAGCCGGGCCGCAAGTCTCTCATGGGCTTGGCCCAATCGCGAGATGACCTAGCAAAACCCTCAAATCTTTATACAAAGCCTCGAGGTCATCCCCACCACTTCGTCTTCCCAGAAAAAATTCTCCACTCGCAACACTGTTCACCAGTTTGCAGCGGAAAACCCTAAGCTCGCGCACGCACCCAATCCATCGATCCAGGAGCTCGCACTTCTCCACAAGCTAGCTTCTGCATCCATCTCCACAGATCCCCATCCTAGATTCTCATCCTCCGAGCCAGATCCACTCCCCCAAAACCTCATCCATGGCGGGAGATAAAAGATCCCTTTGAGCAATGGACTACCTCGGATGTTAGGGAGTCCACCCACAAGGAGATGGTGAAGCACGGAGTTCTCCCTTCCAAGGAGATCGTCGGTGGCGCCCGACAGCCGGGTGAGGAGTTCCCCACCCCGAACACCGGTGAGCTCGTCGTCTTCACCTCTTTCTTCTATTGCGACTTCGGCCTCCCCACCTCTGAGTTCTTTAGGGGTCTTCTTGACTACTACGGCCTTCAGCTTTACCATCTGAACCCCAACTTTATGCTCCACATTGCTCTCTTCATCCATGTTTGCGAAGCTTTCCTCGGCATCCTTCCTCATTTCCAACTCTTCCGTCGCATGTTCTATCTTAAGCCGCATCCTAACAAGGACGAGCCTTGCGTCGTCGGTGGGGCCGGCTTCCAACTCCGTGGATCCCTTCGCCGAGAATATTTTTCTCTTCCCTTGAAATCCTCTAACAAGGGCTGGCACGCAAACTAGTTCTACATTGCCAACCTTGAACCCAGTCTGCCAAACTTCATTGGTCTTCCCCCTGTGCTCGACCCAACTGGAGCACCGTGCAGGTGGCCCAAGATTGGGACGAAGCCAACAAGCTTCTGGCAAAAATCTTAGAGATGAAGAAAAAGGGCCTTCAAGGTGAACAAATCACTCGGCATTTCATCAGAAACCGACTGGCGCCAATCAAGGAAAGGTCCAAGCCTACTTTTGAGTACGAGGGCGAGAGGGACCCCAATCGGGAAGACCGCGACTCCCTCAGCTTCGAGATTTTGAAGATCCGTATGTACAAGATATTCTCGACTAGGATTGCAGTTGAGCGCAACCTCGTGCTGCCGGTCCTTCCTTACAACATATACCGCCTCCTCCGCTAGTAAGTCGACTTGAGTCGTTTATTGTCTTCCAATCTTGATGTGGCACTTCTTAGTGCTCAAAGAATCTTCCTTGGAGGAAAATGCCTCTATTGTTTCGAAGCCGTATAAAATACATCATGAGGATGTCTTAGGCTCGGCCCGCTAAAAAACCACCGGCGGCGTGAAGATCCGAGCGATCCGGTCGGGAAGAGGGCTGCCCAGAGTGAAGACATCGCAAGCGGCGAGTAAGAGGAGGCTGGTCATTGATGACTCGGACGACGATGTCCCAGCCCTCAAGCTGAAACGACCCCTCCAAGGTCGTCACCGATGATGGCACCCAAAATTCGCCGATCAACCAGGTACGCCTTACGACTGAATTTGAGCTCTTTGTTGAAAATTTCGTCTTCATCCCGATTGCTCCTGTCTTCCTCTTTGCAGGAGGCCTCAAAACATTGATCCCACCGGGCAAAGTGAGGGCCCAACACCAACTGCAACCACCGAGGCATCAAAGCCTGCGAAGCCAAAACCCTAGAGCCCTGTCCCGAGCGAGAGCGCTCCGAGTGAGAGGCCCTCAACTCCCAGTGAAGATATCCCGAGTAAAGAGCCCTCAACCGCCAGCCGGGATACCCCGACTAGAAACCAGTCGACCACAGAAGAACCCCCGGCTGCCACTCAAAGGGCCCCGACTGAGGATCAGTCGGGCAAGAGCCAAGAGGAGAAAAGCAGCCGGAAAGTGCCGGTTAAGGATTCGACCACCAAAGCTGGTAAGCCTTGACTCAATCTTTCACTTTTTAATCTCCGGTTTAATTCTCCTGTATCTTGATCTGCTCCTTCTGATCCATTCAGCCAAAGTGGAGGAGATCCCCAGGTTGCAGTCCTCTGAAACCTGGGTTCCTCTGATCAAGATTGAGTGGCGGGATTCCAAAGGCCAGAAACAAGGCATCATCTTGAACAAGCAAATGGAGAATGAAGAAAGAGATGCGTTTGTAGACAGCCTGAATGAGGCAACTCCGCTGTTAAACGTAAGTCCTGCTCCTTTTCTGTTGTAGCTTCATCATCACTTTTCAGTCGATCAACTTCAGAACTTGTATGCAGAGGGTGTACTGCCGATCAATGGCCAAATCCGATGCACTCGAGAAGTTGGTCCCACATTTGAACTCCCTGGAGAACATCCAGCAGGAGCTGAAGACCACTCGAGAGGAAGCTGCATCGAGGGAAGCGGCTCTGAGGAGAGAAATAGCCGTACTCGGAGGAGAACCTCGACCTCAGGGGTTCGGTCGGGAGTATGCTTAATCCCCTTAGTATCTTTGTGCTTTTATTTGCAGTTTGCTTTGATCTTGGTCGTTGACAATCTTTCTTGTTGCAGAAAACTCGTCGGAGGTCCACTCGCTCCAGGCCCAGCTGGAAGAAGCCAATGCCAGCAAGGCCGAGCTGGAGACCGAGTTTGAAGGTGAGTTCTTTTAGAGCAACATTCTTTGTTTTGCTTCATCTTTGGAATGTTTGTGTGACCACTTGTCTTTGACAGCCTATAAGATCAAGACCCGAGCCCAATACGATGTTTTCATTGAAAGGGTCGACAAGCCAAAAGCGTCGGGGACGATGTTGCTAACGCGGCGACGCCGATCCCGTTGTCGCTATTCCATCATGGGCTCGGGACCAGCTCGTTGGACCCCGTCGAGATTTTCGACAAGCTCCGGAGGGCCCCTGATCAGTACCTGGCCAACATCTCTGAGGCGGCTACCATGGGGGCGAACTTCGCCCTCGCGCAGGCTAAGTCGCTCTATCCTTGGATAGAAGTTGACTTAGTCGGGGAGGGGTTCGCTGATGGCACTTCGGATGAGAGGGCTTTGGAGCTGATTGATGAAGCCCAAGAGCCGGCTAAGAAGGTGGCCGCTGATGTAGTAAACAATTTCCGATCTTGATTGCCTTGTAAACATTTGTATGCAACTTTCTGATGTAGACTTGTAAATATTTAGCTTATTTATGTTAATGCCTTAATCCGAGTTTTTATGTAAAATTTCTTAAGTAATTTTCGTCCGACTGTCACCAAGCCTAAGCTTGATTAGGTCATCAAAAAATTTTCAGTCCTTATACGTTGAACTCAGCTTAAGGAACATTAAACAATGATAAACCAAATATGCATAAGTTGTCGAAGAAAACCATGTTTTATTGACATATGTACAACCCCCACTGTCTCAAGAAGTCATCTTGCTTGAGGTTGGCAGTCAAGAAGAACATGAAACTTAAGTCAATTTAAGCATAGTATCGTCGAAGATGCTCGATGTTCCAGGAGTTCGCCACCATGGATCCGTCTTCACGTTTTAGTCGATATGCTCCTGGCCGAGTCACCTCAGCAATTATATACGGTCCTTCCCATAATGGAGATAGCTTGTGACGGTCCTTGGTGGTCTCGAATCTTGCGTAGAACCAAATCGCCAACGATAAAAGCTCGTGCTCGAACGTTGCGACTGTGATATCGTCCGAGTCCTTGAAGATATCTTGCCGACTGGATCGTGGCTGCCTCATGGGCCTCTTCCAGTCGGGAGAGGTCATCCACTCGGTCTTGATCATAGCGTTCGTCGTTAAAGCTGCGGACTCGGAGAGATTCGTACTCCATCTCGTTTGGCAACATGGCCTCTGCCTCGTAGACCAGAAAGAAAGGAGTTTGGCCAGTAGCCCGACTGGGCGTAGTCCGTAGAGACCACGTAACCTATGGAAGCTCTTGAACCCATTTGCCGGCATAAGGATTTAGCCGGTCAAACACTCGGGCTTTGATGCCTTGAAGAACCATGCCGTTGGCACATTCAACTTGTCCATTGCTTTTGGGATGTGCGACTGATGCGTAGCAGATTTTGATGCCGAAGTCTTTGCAAAATTCCTTAAAGATGCCCCCAGTGAATTGAGTCCCATTGTTGGTTATTATTCTCTTTGGGACGCCGAACCGGTACACGATGTTGAGGATGAAGTCTCGTGCCTTGTCAGCAGTGATCGTAGCAACCGGTTTAGCTTTGATCCACTTGGAGAATTTGTCAATTGCGACGAATAAGTGTGTGAATCCTCCTGAAGCCTTTTTGAAAGGACCAACCATGTCCAAGTCCCATACCGCGAATGGCCAGGATAGTGGGATCGTTTGTAGTTCTTGGGCTGGGACATGACTTTGTCGAGCAAAAAACTGGCAACCTTCGCACGTGCGAACCACCTTGTCGGCGTCGGAGACCGCCGTAAGCCAGAAGAAACCTTGTCTGTAGGCTTTGCCCACCAGGGTGCGTGCCGCCGCGTGGCTTCCGCATATGCCCGAGTGGATATCTTGGAGTAGTTGCCGTCCCTCCTCTGGTGTGATGCATCTCATCAAGACTCCAGAAGGGCTTGTTTTGTATAAATCAGAATCCACCATGACATAAGCTTGACAACGACGTCGGACGCATTCTGCCTCATCCCGGTCTTCCGACAGCTCTTGCTGAGTTAAAAATTTGATGAGCGGTGTCCTCCAGTCGGCGTCAATCATGGCGAATTCGTTTGCAGCTTGCTCGTTGGGAGTTGGTTTGGCTGCAACAGTTGGCTCATAGAGATGCTCTACGAAAACGTCTGTTGGTGCGGCTTCTCGCTTAGACCCGAACTGCGCCAACTTGTCAGCTGCCTCGTTGTTATGTCTCAGGACATGGGATAGCTCCAGTTCGTCAAACCTATCTTCAAGTTTGCGAACTTCTTGCCGGTAGGCCTCCATGGTATCGTTTAGACAGGACCAGTCCTTCATCACTTGGTTGACAACCAGCTGGGAATCCCCTTTCACGACGAGCCGACGTATCCCGAGTGAAACTGCAAGCCGCAATCCATGTAGCAGGGCTTCGTACTCGGCGACGTTGTGTGAGGCGGAGAAGTGAAGGTGGAGAACATATCTTAGCCTTTCCTCAGTCGGGGAGATCAGCACGACTCCCGCTCCCAAACCGGTGATCCTCTTGGATCCGTCAAAGTGCATGGTCCAAGATCGTAGGTCTTCTCGAGGTACATCTTCTTGTTGTTCGGTCCACTCGGCCAGAAATCCGCCGGGGCTCGTGACTTTACGGACGTCCTCGCCTTGAAAGTTAAGTCCAGCGGCATCAGTTCCAGGGCCTACTTCGCGATGCGCCCAGTTGCCTCCCGGTTGTGGATGACATCGCCGAGTGGAAAAGAAGTGACGACGGTGACCGAGTGACCCCGAAAATAGTACGTCAATTTCCTCGTAGTTATCGAACAACATATAGCAATTTTTGTACCCGAGGGTAGCGATTTTTGGTTCCGCCAATACTTTGCTAACGAAGTAGATTGGCCTTTGAATCTTCTAGACTCGCCCTTCTTCTTCGCTCTCGACTACGATGATCGTGTTGACCACTTGGTGAGTTGCTGAGACGTACGAGGGGGCTCCCGAGGCCGAGGTGACGCTAGGACGGGCGGTGTCGTGAGGAATTCTTTAAAATCTTTAAAGGCCTTGTGGGCTTCCGTAGTCCACCGGAAGTCGTCCGTTTTCTTTAGAACCGTGAAGAATGGCATGCCTCGTTCGCCGAGTCAAGAGATGAATCGGATTAGCATCGCCATGCAGCCAGTAAGCTTCTGAACGTCTTTCTGGTTACTCGGGGGCTTCATACTCAGGATAGCGTTGATTTTTTAGGGTTGGCTTCAATGCCGCGATGTGACACCATGAAGCCGAGCAGTTTGCCTGATGGTACGCCGAAATGCACTTCTCCGGATTCAACTTCATTCTGAAGGCCCGGATGTTCGCGAAGATTTCTTCTAAGTTGGCGATCAGGTCTTCCTTCTGCTTGGTCTTGATGACGACGTCGTCGATGTAAGCTTCCACGTTCTTCTCGATCTGCGTCTTCAAACATCTTTGGATCATGCGTTGGTATGTGGCCCCGGCGTTCTTCAGGCCGAAGGGCATCGTGATGTGGCAGTAAGCTCCAAACGGCGTGATGAACGATGTTTTCAGGCAGTCGGATTCCTTCAAGCTGATTTGATGGTAGCCCGAGTAGCAATCCAAAAAGCTTAAAAGCTGGCAGCCGGCTGTTGAGTCCATGACTTGGTCGATGCAGGGCAGCCCGAATGGATCTTTGGGGCAGGCCTTGTTGAGGTCGGTGTAGTCAACGCACATGCGCCATTGCCTTGTCTTCTTCCGGACCAGAACCAGGTTAGCCAACCAGTCGGGATGTAGAACTTCCTTGATGAAACCGGCGGCTAAAAGCTTCGTGAGTTCTTTCTTGATGGCATCTTTTTGATCCTGAGCGAAACGGCGTAATCATTGTTTGATAGGTTTCACGTCATCTTTGACGTGTAAAGAGTGCTCGATCACCTCCCTAGGAATTCCAGGCATATCAGATGGTTTCCAAGCAAAAACATCTTTATTATTTTGGAGGAAGGTGACGAACGCGCTTTCCTATTTAGAATCTAGCTCAGCGCCGATTACAGCGGTTTTGGAAGGATCCGATGGATCAAGGGAGATTTTCTTCGTTTTGGCGTCGCCTTGTCCCGATTTGGCTATCTTCTTCGCGGGGATTTCACCCTCTGCAGAAGTTGATGCGGCCAATCGGATTTCCTCCTGGCCACGTAATCTCTCATGAGATTGGGCCATGTCGCAACTTTCCTTGTCGCAGGTGAAGGCTTGCTTGACATCGCTGCGCAGCGTGATGACGTCGTTGGGACCCGGCATCTTCATGCAGAGGTAGGTATAGTGCGTTATCGCAATGAACTTGGCGAGTGCAGGCCTTCCAATGATCACGTGGTAGGCCATCTCGAAGTCGGCCACCTCGAAGGTGATATTATCCGTTTGGAAGTTCTCGCGAACTCCGAAGGTGATTGGAAGGGCGATGTGCCCGAGTGGCGTGGACGACAGCCCTGGATAACTCCGTGGAAGGGTGCCGAGCTTGCCTTCGCTTGGCTCTCGGGATTTGCATCTCGTCCAAGGTTTTGGCGAACGAATATTGAGGGCGCTGCCCCATCAATGAGGACGCGCTTCGCCTTGATGTTGCGGACCACCGGGTCTAGGACTAGGGGATACCGCCCGGGTGAACTACTCGGTCGGGGTGATCCGAGCGGTCGAACGTGTTGGCCACCTCCGACCATCGTAGGTATTGTGGGACTTCGGGTTGCGCCGCGTTGACCTCGCGTGGTTAGCTTCGCTTCCTCTTGGACTCATAAGCTTGCGGCCCTCGAAAATGTGATTCAGCTCGCCCACGTGGTCTTGAAAGGGCTCCGTATTTCCAGTGGGTTGTTCTTCTTGGTGCCCGATGGACCGGCTTCGTCAGTCGGCTTCTTGTTGAGTTGTGCCGCATATTGCTCGACGAATTGTTTGTAAATGAAGCAATCCTTGGCCGCGTGCTTGTGGTTGGGATGATGCGTGCATTGAGCGTTCATGATAGCGTCATAGGCGCGACTGGGACGGCGTTGGGAATTGACGTCGCGGCAATCGGTCCTCGGGTCGGCGCTTGCGGTCCTTCCGGCCCTGGTTGTTGTTGCCATTATCCTTCTTAAGATGTCGGCTTCCTCCCGCTTGTCGTCCCTTCTGTCCGGCCGGTCTTGGCGTGCCGCTTTGATCGCGTCGCTGGACTTGGTGTACGAGTTGGCCGTCTCGAACATCTGCTTCACCGTCTTCGGTGGCTTGCGCCGAAATTTTCCGATCAACAGTTCATCACGGACTCCCTTCTGGAAGGCGGCGATGATGATGTCGTCGGTGATGTTGGGGATCTTGTTGCGCTTTTTGGAGAAGCGCCGGATGTAGTCCTTTAATGACTCGTCTGGCTTCTGGACGACGTTGTAGAGGTCAAAGTGGGTCCCAGGCCTTTCAAAATTGCCCTGGAAGTTGGCGATAAAGTGGTCCCTTAACTCACTCCACGAGCCAATCGAGCCTCTTGGCAAGCTCGTGAGCCAGTTCCTGGCTGAGTTAGCAAGGGCAACCGGCAGGTAATTGGCCATGTTCTTATTGTCGCCTCCTGCCGCACGGATGGCTAGGGTGTACACGGTTAGCCACGACTCGGGGTCGGTCTTCCCGTCGTACTTCTCGATTCCAGTTGGCTTGAAACCATTCGGCCAATGCACTCGGCGAAGGTCCTGAGTGAAAGCGACTACTCTATCGTCATTGTTGTCGGGCGATCCCCTTTGGTTTTCACGGGAGCGCTGATCTCATTCTTGATAGCGTCGATCGAGGACTTCCCGCAGATCACTCGGCGGGGTCCTTGGCAAGGTGCTTCGGTAGTCGGAGTTGTTGCTGCGGCGAACCTGGTGGTAGACGGGTGGTCGTCCATGCCGCTTCTCACGGGAGTCGGCCGATTGCTCCTGATGCTTGCGCGTGGTGTCGTGGTGAAGGTCTCTTGACCTAGTGGCCGTCCGGTCTTGCTCGAGCCTCTTGTAATCCTTTGACCTCAGCGGCGGGAGGCGGCTTCTGTCGGGCGTTTCTGCCACGAATTCAGTTGATCTTCGGGCTGAGGTGGAGGGAGAACCATTGGGCGTAGCCGCGACGATGGTTTTGATCTTATCCAAGATTGGCGTCACGTCGGGGCGTCTCGATCACGGTGTCAAGGAGCATGAGGGCGACAACAACGTTCTGCTGAGGCGTCTGGAAGATGTTGGTGTTGTGGATTCACGTCTGAAGTATGGCCTCCCGAGCAGATCGTCCGGTTGCCCTCAGATCCCGCTTTCTTCTGTCGGCTTCCTCCTTGCGCTTCTTCTCCTCTTCCGCCAGCTTGCGCTCTTGCTCAAGTCTGGCTTGTTCTTCTTCCGTGACCCTACGGGCTATGGCTGAGTCAGCCTCGGCCACCTCAGCCATGAGGACGTCGAAGCACTTCGGCTCGTAGTCCTTGTCGCAGTCGGAGTCATTGACTTCGTCCGAGGGGATGCTGTAGAGGTCGTCGAAGCCTAAAGAGCTGAGGTATTCATCGAGCTCCGAGGATGAGCATGACCCGAACGGTTGGAGGATGACCGCGACTTCCCTCGAGCCTGGGTTGCTCAAATCTGGATCGTTCCAGTCCGAGTCGTAGCTTGATGACGTGGATTCCTCCGAGTGGGTCGATCTCGACTCGGGGGAGAGGAGCTTGTAGTAGATCTCAGCGTCGTTTGGTAATCCAAACGGCGCCGAGAGGTTTTCTCCCGAGTAGATTGGTTCCGACGGGGAGGTGAGAAGACAGCTATAGATCTCAGCGGCGTTCGGTAGCCCGAACAGCGCCGAGTGGATTCCTCCTTTAGAGTGGATGGACTGCATCTTGGAACTCGGGATTCGGTCGCAGATCTTGGTGTTGTTCGGTAACCCGAACGACACCGAGCGGATTCCCTCCCGAGGGTCCGAATCCGAGTCGGGAAGGAGAGCTTGTTGAAGCCGTTGGCGGCGAAGTCGTCGATGCCTGAAGAAGATCCCATCGCGCTTGCCGGCGAGATTGTCGAAGAAGTCTTGACGCGCGGGCCCCTACTTGGCGCGCCAACTGTCGAAACTCGGTTTCGGTAATAGAAATTTGGGGGTGCAGTCAAGATCGTCAAGCTCGATGGGTTAGGTGGAAAACAAGATTTAGACAGGTTCAGACCCTCTCGTGAGGTAATACCCTACTCCTGTTTCGGGGATTCGATCCACCGAGTGTTTATTGATCTCAAGATCTATTGCTCCTAAAGTCGATAGCTTGAAAGACATATCCTCAAGGGACACCCCTTACCCCCTTATATAGTCTTGGGAGGCGGGCTTATAGATCGGAAATCCTATCTTACTCTAAGTCGGTTTTCTCAATCTTACCAAACCGTGACTATGAGTCGTTGCCTTATATAATCGCAACGTAACACCCAAATCATAGTTGGTTTACATAATTGGCAGTCGTAACCTATCCCTATCTTCAGTCGAATAAGCTTGTCATGTGGGTACCCAATTGTCATAATCTCCACATCCTGGAAAAATATGTTTGATTGGTTGCATAACTCAATTCATAGTACTGGCTATAGAAGATAAATCTTAGATTACAGTCTTGAGAGGTAATTATCTCCTAGTATCGAATGTATCGAAAGATACCAAATTTTAAATTAAAAAATATAATATCTCTCGATAACAAGCATTCTTCCAATCCAACCCAGACCACTTCTCCTTCTTCAAGCCCCAAACCAATCCAACCCATAAAAAGTTTTGAACCAAACCAGTCCAACCCATTCTTGTTAAGTGGGTTCAACCCATTCTAAATCCATGGACTGAAACCGCAGAGTCCAATCCTTAGTTCAACTCTCCCCGCTCATGTACGTACATATACCATGCGCATATACGTACGTATGCTACCAATATACGCATGTACCATGAATTGATGCGTATATATCCACTGTAGTATGATGGATGCTGTGGTTGGCTGGTTGCTGCGCCCGGCCGACCACCGCTGCCGCCACAGAGAACACCAGGCACATGGGAGCACCTTCGGCGGCTGCTAGCTTCCATGTCTCCACATTTTTGCTGCTGTCTCCACAGAGCAGAGGCGACGACGTCGTCATTGTTTGTGCCAGTGATCCACCGCCCCTGCTGGGGCCGAGGCCATGGAGGCCGACAGCCACCTCGCCTGCGGCGCCGCCGCCGGTCACATGGTGCCTGGGACCGGGTAGGCCAAGGCCGAGGTCGAAGCCCATGCCGACGCACCCTTCCAGCAGCGGTGCCCTGCCGAGCACAAACAGCGAGCCAGAACAGTTGGCCCGCATGCTGGGCAGAGGTAGCCGGCGGCGGCAGCGTGAGTGGCGCGGGATGATGATGATGAGCTGGTGGGGCGGCGGTGGCGGCGAAGTGATGATGATGAACCATGGTGATCTCTCTGCCATGCTCCTGCTGGCGGCTAGTGACGCAGAAGCAGGGTTTACAATTTTGGAACGAAATTCCCAAAATTTTGGATTTGCCAACACTGCTAAAAACGGTTTGTAACTTTTTAGGCTTAGGTTGCAAACCGAGACTACGAAAGATTGAAATATTTTTTTAATCTCAGTTGAAATAATCTGGACTAAAATTCATCTTTAGTCCCGGTTAATAACATTAACCGGGACTAAAGCTGACGACATCACGTGACTGGCTCCATCATCTTTAGTCTCGGTTGGTGTTACCAACGTGTTACCAACCAGGACTAAATATTTTTTATTTTTTTTTCTGCTGCTAGCTTACTGCTTGTTTATATATTATGCTCCCGACATCCTCAAATGTTTTTCTCTTATTTTGTTGTTTTTTTGTCGAAATCAAATTCACATATCAAATTAACATCCTTAAATCTCCTCTACATCACAAATTCATATCACAAATCGAGTAATGAACATCACATATCATATATATCACAGATACACATATATCACAAATACACATATATCATATATATCACGTATACACATATATCACATATCAAATTTGAGTATAGAACATCACAAAATTCTAAAAAAACTTTTGGGGATGTGGGAGAGGAGGTCCGATCCGGCGGAGGACAAGGAAGAGGAGGAGAAAAGGGAGAAGGCGTCGCCGCCACCTTCGAGCCGCCGCGTCGTAGCCACCTCCGAGTCGCCGGGCCGCCGCCATCTCCGAGCCGCTACCACCTTCCCTCCCATCGGATCTTGCGGAGGAGAGGGGCACCATCGCCATATCCTCCCCTTCCACCGCCGTCGTCGAGCGAGAGAGAGCCGAGAGAGGGAGAGACAGACTAAGTGTTGGATCGATGGAGAAGACGATGCGCGTCGGGATATATATATACACCCTGGATCTGTAGTTCCGATTGTTGCCAATAACCGAGACTAAATATATATTAGTCTCGGTTGGTGGCATCAACCGAACTAAAGATTCAATTTTTAGTCCCGGTTGGTGACTATTTTCAATTCATCTTTAGTCCAGGTTGTAGCCACAACCGAACTAAAGAAAATTTTTCGCTATTTTCAATTCATCTTTAGTTCAGGTTGTATCCACAACCGAAACTAAAGATAATTTCTCGTTATTTTCAATTCATCTTTAGTCCGGTTGTAGCCACCAAATGGGACTAAAGATAATTTTCCGATATTTGCAAATTTTTGCTGTCCCGGCTAGGGTAAAAAAATTAAATAATCCATTAAATCGGCGAAATTAATTTATTAAATATAGTTTTAAAACAATAATAAGTAATACATTAAAATTTAATTAAATCACAAAATTAATGAGAAAACATTTCAAATAGTTTAAAACTATTATTAAATTATAATAATCATATATAATTAACATATGACCGATTTAAAATTATTTTAAATTGTAATAGTCATATATAATTAATATATTCCTTTTGAAGCTCAAGTTTGCATGATAATTTTAGACAGTGCACCTTTCTATGTGCTCCTTTAGATATTGTTTCTCTTTCTGTCTTTTTCTTTTTTTGAGTTGTTGTTGATTTTTGAAAAAAATGACTTTTTTATTTTTATATTTTTTCTTGACTTAGGAGCATAGGAGAGGTGACCACGAAAATTTAGGCCTAACAAGTGAAAAACGTGGCTGGTAAAAATTTAGAAAGACGCGCTCGAATTAAAAAAAATTTGGACTCAAAAGACAATCTTCTTAGCAGTTTTTGGGGAAACTAAAATCGCCGAACTTGCAGGCAGGTGGGTTCCACATAAGGTTATGTGTGTTTACCTATTGCAACACACCAGTATTTGACTAGTAGATGATTAAAAGTGGCTAGTAGATGATTAAAAGTACGTGATGATATGGTCATAGGGTAAATCATCATGCAAAGCTATCTCATTTGGCGTGCCAATGTCGAGTCGAAATCAACTTCTGACTACAAATCCTAAATATTTGTCACCAACGCTATTGGCATAGCTAGCTAGATGCTTAATTTCTGCTATAACATACAAAACAGGGGCATCTACCGACGACACAAGGAGAAGCACTGCCAGATCACACCATCTCCGACGTCCTCAGCCGTCGCCACTGTTTCGGACGATCTACTCATCTCCGAGATCCTGGCGTGCCTCCCTGTCAAACCCCTCACACGCTGCAAGAACGTGTGCAGGTCGTGGCACGCTGCCATAGAGGATCCTTCGTTCATTCGCCGCCACCTCGAGCTGTCTTGCACAAGACCACCTTCAGTTCTAGTCATCCTCCATGATGGTGCCGACCTAGAGATCAGCTTTCACTGCCTCCGGTCGCCGGACACGGCCATGGATGTGGTGGCAGCGACGGCTTAACAGATGCTCAAGATCTTCACTATTTCCTTCCTTCCTCGGTGGCGACACGAGATCTTCACTCTCGGGGACGGTGGAGGCGACTCCTGGGTGGAGACCAACGACTCGCTGTGTGGCAGCCGTTGGTCGATCGGGAAACAGAGCCCGATCTGCGTGCAAGGGGACTTGTACTGGTTGAGTAACACCGATGCCGCCGGTGAGATGGAGATGGCGCTGCTTCGGTTCGGCCTGGGCAAGTTCGACGTGGGTCTGGCACCCTCAGGGCTGCACCTACCGCATGTCCGACGATGGCTACTTCACTGACTGTGTCATCGACCTGACTGGTAAGGTGTGCTATGTTCACGTTCCATTCGCGGTGTACTTTTTTAGCTCTGGCAACTAGCGGAGGACGACGCGCCACCACGGTCGTCGGAGTGGTCGCTACGCTGTCGCTGTGCCGCATCGATCTATTCGGCAGGGGAATTATGATACAGAAGGGCTTCTTTCATGTGTACCACCATGAGGATGATATGTTGCTGTTAGAGTTTATGTCAAATATGTGTATGTAGTCAGTTACAGTTTAGGACTTAAATAAAGGGATGGACCTGTTGTAACTGCATAGTGACACATGACGACTTAGCATAATGAGAGAGAGAGCAACTATCAGCGGCATCCGGTTGAGGTTCGTTCTAACTCGATATGCTTGTAATATGTTGGATCGAGGAGGAGCGTCCGTAATCAATGCCCTAGAGATGTAGACTACGGCTGAACTCCGTTATTAAGGGCCTGTTTGGCTGCGAGAATCAGTTCCGTTTCTCCTGTTTCTTTGAGAATCTGTACCAAACGGTTAAAAACGAGAAATATTTCTTGAAGAATCAGCAGAAACGTTTCTCGTTTTTAAACTAGAAATGAGAAACACCCTTTAGGCGTTTCGCGGTTTCTAGAAGAAACGTTTCTCCGAGAATCACCGTGAATCACTAGAAACGTTTCTACCCGTTTTTCCCGTTTCTCAGAGAATCCTGAACCGTACCAAACGGGCCCTAAATATCGTGTCCCAATGATGACATTGGTTATCATCTGTAATATGTTGGATCCGGGCGGATCGCCGTAACCGTGCCCAGAGATGTAGTCTATGGCTAAACTCCGTTATCAAATATAGTGTCTCGGTGTCGTTATTGTGTTTGGATCCCCTATGGCGTTTCTTTCGCATTTGGTTTCTGATGGTTTTCGGGGCCAATTTTATAACAAGTGGTATTAGAGCCTGCGGGAGATGCATGGTAGAGGTATGAGGGAGATGCTCCACACCGCAATGACTACACAGGATATCCAGGGATGGACATGGACGCAGATAGAGAAGGCAAGGCGCACATAGACCTAAGTCGAACATTGAGCTAGAGATGAGCGTGGACCAGAGGCGTGGGAGTGCACGGCATCGGTGGCATTGCGATTTGTGAGTAGGGTGAAGAAATTGCACCAGCAGCGGAATCAACACCAATTGGAGAAGAATTTAACTCATGTCACGAAGTCCGGGTGGTGCGTAGGACGCAGGCGGGTTGGACTTGGATCGCTTCCGGGAGCACCTGTAGAAGGACGCTTGCATGATATGGGTACATAGATAGAACGGTGGTTCCACATAGGTGCAAGTTTGATGCTCGTAGTACCGGTGCATCGAGACACGGTACGTGGGTCCGGGACGCTTAGATGGTGGTCAAGTAGGTTTGACAAAAGCGGTCCGGAAGCAAGGCCAGGTTTGTTTTGGTGGTTGAAGGAGTGTGGCAAGGGTGCGTGCGAAACATTAAACGGCAACAACGGGTCGAATACGTTGATGGATCAATGGGTCTATTTGGTAGTACCGGGTATATCCAGGATCTATGGGATTGCATGATGGGGATATATAAAATCTGCATCATTGGAGAGGAAGAGCAAGCACTATGGTGCTAGTTTCTTCGGGTGATTCAAGGCAATAGTGAATTTCTCAAAGCATCATAGATTCAATCTACGGATGCATGAAGCATGGATGTTGAATTTGTTAGCTCAGTTCATAAGACATCAAGAAAGAAAGTGTTCTCTTAATGTCCGGTGAGTTTGATTTATATATTTGGTGATGACATCGATTATCTCGCCGTGGATTAGATCAATCAAAATTTAAGAAGAAAAATGAAGGTGAACTCTTCACGGAGTCTATGATATGACAGCTAGGAAGGAATCCAATTTCGCTTGGTAAGACGACTATGGTGATATGAGAGAAGGTAAAGCATTGTTATAGGTGGAGTCAAGTGGAAGAAGTTACATTGATAGTAGAATCTCTTGTTACGGTGAACCCGATGGAGGTTCATTGGGACGACTTGGTGTGAGTGGCGGAAGAACCAACTCAAGCCGAGATACACGGAAGTTCGCACAAGTATTGAATTTAGATTGGCGTGGAATATTCACCAAGGTGGACTTTGTTGGAGTTTATGTCGAATATGTCTATGTAGTCGGTTATAGTTTAGGACTTGAGTTTTTCTAGGTATAGGAATAGAGTAAGAGTAGCACTCTATCTTAGGCTCTCTTTGGGTGGACCTATTGTAACCGTATAGCGACACATGACAACTTAGCATAGCGAGAGAGAGCAAGCGCCGCCGGCATATGGCCGAGGTTGTTATAACTCTAATACGCTATAATATGTTGGATCGGGGACAAGCACTCATAATGATGAGGACATCAACATAATCGATACATCCACGCCTACACAACAACAATAGATTTCCGTCCGATTACTCGTGCTCGTGCACGCCAAATAAACTATCAGTGAGCTCGTTCTTATCTTCTTGTCCATCTTATTTAGACCATGGAAACATTTATACTCTTGTTTTGGTTAGGAACGATGGACAAGATCCAAAAGAAATGGATTCGCATGGGCTGAATTCGGATGCATAACAACACAAACTTTTGACAACCGCCACAGTCGTCAAAAGTTTGTGATGTTAAGTCTTCATACGAACTCCGTTTGGACGTATAAGTACTTCATGGAAAGCTTGTTAAGTCTACTTTCAAATGGATTTAGCCTCGTCTTCATATCTGTTCGGAGAGGCCATAATCATCGTTTTACTACGAAACCTTTTTCTATCCACGGTGTTCCATCACCTTATTTGGGCCCAATGGGCTATATATTAAGTTGAGTCCGTTAGGGACACGTTTTAGGGTTAACACGACGACCCCAACTCGTCCTCCCTCCTATATATTTTTCTTAGCCGCCATAGATCAACTTGGGTTTTGTTGACTAGAGTTAGTGACTTGCTACTTGCTTGCAACGTGCGTATTGGCTAAATTATCCGTCTGTTTGTCTTTAGAACCCCACCATCTTGTGAATTTAGAGTGCAACATTTAGATTAATCTGGCAATTCAGTACTTGTTTTACTTATTCTTGCTTCTTCTTCGATTGCTTGCGGGACGACTGTCCTCGTGACCGGATTGTCGCGCATCGCAAGATCGCGCGCGACCATTACGATGGTGTGTCGATTGCTAAGACACAACATCCTTGGATGGTTGTAGTCGGGCCGTGAATATCGCCTTCATTCACCAATCGAGTTATCCTTCAAATCTCATCGAAACATCGGGAATAAATCCTTACGAGTTCACATCATGTAATCGTGCTTCGGAGATATAAGCTACGGCTGAACTTCGTTATCAAATATCGTAAAAATATCGTAGTTTAATGTTATCATTATGTTTGTATTTGGATCTCCTATGATATTTTTCGTATTTGGTGACGGTTTTTGGGCCGGTTTTATAACCGTTGGTTGTTCTGGATGACGAGCAGCTGTATCGATACAACTGGCCGACTGGAGTACTGGAGGAGGCTGTGAACTTGGAACGGGAGCTGGAGTATGAGCGGCAGGACGGGAGCAAGTACACGACATTGAAGTATAAGCATTACGTTGTCCCGAGTTTGCTTGTATATAATTAAGTAATGGACAAAACGTGCACGATGACATTTTTTCCGGTTTTTCTATATATAACTATCGGCAGAAATTTTTTCTTCCCAAACTTTTGATTTGAGTGTACGACATGTCATGTGGGATTCGAACCGTCAATCTAAAATTTGTTTGGAATAGCTTCTAACAGCTACACATGTTTGAAGTAGCTTCTGACAGCTACACACCTATATTTTGAAAATATATAGTTATAGAATAAAAATAAAATAAAAGTTGAAAAACACAGTTTCTGTGGATTCGATGACTACCAACCAACAGATTTTTAAAGCATCTTCAGCAATAGCTCCTATTTTAAAACCCCTTAAGGCTAAATGGGACTGCCCTCGTTTCATGATGACAAAAAAAATGCATGCAGCTTCAGCAGCAAAAGTCCCATTTCTAAGCCCCCATTTCTATTTCCCTTCTATTTCAACACTATATTATATTATACCTAGTTTAATACCACAATAATTCAAGTTTCTAATGCCTGGAATTCAACTATACACGCGAATTCACAATTTCAAACACCACAGTCTAATTTCATATTTTTCGAAAATAGGAGTGACAAATCTCGGCGGCAAATGTTCAAGACACCATACTACACAACAAATTACTATTCGTCCTCTCAACAACTCTACATCAACAACTGTTATCTTCAAGTCCACATTATTCTTCATCGTCTGCATTAATTACTCTACCCATTGATATTCTCAACAATAGGTACATCTGAAGAAAAAAGAACTCTCCTAGACAATAAAATTAGACAGCTGCTTCTTGGTAGGCGCTACTTCTTGGCCTCAGGCCCTCAGCGTGTCTTCATCAACTATGCTTGTATCCCGTCGTTTTAACTGATGCATATAACTTCAGTAGCTTGGAACAAGGTAAAATTAGAAGGATGTTTTTTTAGAGATTCTGTCAAGAGTATAAATTCCTGAACAGAAGGCCTGTCACTACTGGAGAAACGATTTTTCTGGACGAGGCCCCAATAGGTTCCAGGCGAGCCATAAGAGCCAGCGCCTGGAAAAACCGTTCCCGGATGGACCTGCAATTGGCCCGCATGGGATAATACATTATCCCGTGCGGGCCACTTAAGCGACCGCACGGGCTATTATCCCATGCGTTCAGCCCACTTAACCGACCGCACGGGATAATAGCGCATTATCCCGTGCGGTCCACTTAAGGACTCGCATGGGATAATTCATTTTCTCGTGCGGGCCTTTAAGAGGACTGCATGCGATGATGCCCAACAGTGGCGCAATAAATTTCCCGCTCAACCCGACAGTGGCGTATTAACCCTCGTGTTTTCTTTCTCCAAAAAAGGCAATTACAGGGAAGAAGGTTTTAAACTTGAATTTTTCAATTGGAGTCAATACAAAAAGGTATCATACTTGATCTTCTCTTTCATTTGCTTCCATTTTTAAAAATTTTTATTGGTTGAATGCGAAGATATTTGAACTTTTTTAACTCGGTTTTTCTCTCTCCAAATAATAGGCATTTTATTTTGTGGAAGGCTATAGACTTTAAATCTTCAATTAAAATCAATATAAAAGGTAATGTGCTTGATCATCTACTTCATTTGCTTCCGTTTTTGTAATATTTCATCGGTTGAATGCGAAGATATTTAAACTTGTTTGAATTGTATATGTGTGTTGAGCTATTTTTTTAATTTGTAGGTCGAATATTTTGTTTTTTTATTAAACCATTTTTGGTAACTACTTTTGTCTCATTATTATTATTTGTTGTGTAACATTAATTTATGTTGTCACTGTTTTTATCATTTGTCAAATATTTTACTTTATTTTTATTATTTGTAGGATTTAAGTTTAATTTGTTTATTTAGAAACACCAACAATATAATATTAATTTATGTTGTCACTGTTTTTAGATGGATCGGATATGGATGTATGAGACACGGAGAACTCATCCGGTGTTCATGAGAGAAACATCAACATTTATTGATAAGGCTAAGGCACATGCTTTGAGGGAGAATAGGAAGGATATTTTTTGTCCTTCCGTGGATTGCAAGAATCAGAAGATATTGAAAGATCGGAATGTAATTCTCGGACACATAATTCAGCGTGGATTTGTGGAGAAATACACAGTTTGGACTTATCACGGGGAAGTCGCCCCTCCGGAAGAGAATCATGATATTTGTTTCGATGAGGCAGAGAATTTTATAATTGAGGACATGTCTCGTGAAACGACGGGTGATTTTGGCGGCTCTGGTTTTGACGAGGCAGAGGTTGATATTGATCTTGATCTTGAGGATTTGTTGCGGCACGCTGAACCAGAGGTCCTAACAGAGAAAGCAAGATATTTAAACAATTGGACAGCGTTGCAGAAAGCAGCAAAAGATCTTTTATACGATCAAGCGAAGGGATATATGGATTATACAGTGTTGCGATCGGTGCTAGAACTTCTTAGATTGAAGGCCAGGCACGGATGGTCTGATACTAGTTTCAACGACTTGATGGGTCTCCTGAGAGCTATGTTCCTAAGCCTAACTTGTTGCCAGCTAACACCTATCAAGCCAAGAAACTGATATGTCCATTATCACTTGGTGTGAAAAAGATCCATGCATGTATTAATCACTGTGTACTTTATCGCAAGGAATACGCTGACATGGACAAGTGTCCAACTTGTGGGGCGAGTAGGTACAAAAACGATAACAGTGTCGCTGATAGTGACATTGCCGAACCAAATTCATTGGTCGAGGCAGGGAAAAACATTCCGGCCATGGTGATGTGGTACTTGCGAGTCAAAGATCGAATGAAGCGATTGTTCTCGAACCCCACCGACGCCGAGTTGATGAGATGGCATCAAGAGGGTCGAAAGATGGATGGTATGATTCGACATCCCGCCGATGCTCGACATTGGAAAAACTTTGATTCGAAGCACCCAGAATTTGCAAATGATTCGAGAAATGTCAGGTTTGCGTTGAGCACGGATGGAATGAATCCGTTTGGTGACCTAAGCAGCTCGCACAGCACTTGGCCAGTTTTGCTCACTATGTATAACCTTCCGACATGGTTATGTCAGAAGCGAAAGTACATTTTGTTGACTATCCTTATACAAGGGCCAAAACAGCTTGGCATCGACCTAGATGTGTTTCTTGAACCTTTGATGGAGGATATGCAAGAAATATGGGAAGATGGTCTACGATTATTTGATGCATACCGCCAGGAGTATTTTACTTTGCGTGCTATCATATTCGTTACTATTAACGATCTACCAGCCAATTTTTCCCTATCCGGACAGATTAAAGGAAAGACTGGATGTCGATATGTCAGGACGACACATTGTACATATACGACCTCGTCAAAAGTTAGTTTACATGCATCATCGTCGTTTCTTACCACGAAGCATAGGTATCGTGCGATGGCTACCTTTTTGACAAAGCTGTCGAGGTAGGTACGCCCCCAAGCAAAGGATGGTTCCACGGTGTTCAAGCGACAAAGAACATAAAGGTCATGTTCGGCAAGGGAAAGAGAGCTTCAGGCAAGAGGAAGAAAGAAGTGGTAGAAAACACGCTGCCCTTCAAGAAACATTCAATCTTTTTCAAGTACTTGACGTACTGGAAAGACCTGGAGATTCGTCATGCCATCGATGTCATGCACCTCGAGAAAAACGTGTTCGACAGCACCATCGGGACTTTACTTGATATCCCTAGTAAAACAAAGGATGGATTGAAGTCACGTCAACCTGGTCAATTTGGGCATAAGGAAAGATCTCCACCCAATAGAGCTAACGAATGGTAAGATTGAGATTCCTCCAGCATGCTACTCAATGACACTAGAAGAGAAAAAAACTTTCTGTAAATGTCTTCGTGGATTGAAAGTGCCGACTGGATTCTCATCGAATATCCGGAAGCTAGTATCAATGAAAGATTTGTCGATTTCTGGATACAACGCTCATGAATGTCATAAGATGCTTACGGTGTTTCTCTCTATTGCTATAAGGGCGGTGAAACCAGCGCACACCAAGGTTGTGATAACAAAACTGTGCTATTTTTTAATCGAGTATCACAGAAAGTTTTTGATCCAGAAGAATTAGGACCCCTTCAGAAATTCACAGTGGAGACAGCTTGCCAGCTAGAGATGTTTTTTCCTTCATCGTACTTCGACATGATGTAACATCTCATTGTTTACATTGTCCCTCAAATTATTGAACTTGGTCCTCTATACCTACATCAAATGTGGGCGTATGAGCGATACATGGCTGTTCTGAAAGGGTATGTCCGTAATCGTGCTCATCCGGAGGGCTCGATGATAGAGGGTTACACAACTGAGGAGGTTGTCGAGTGTTGCCTAGATTATATGAAAGATGCCAACACCATTGGGATACCGATGCCTCGACATGATGGAAGATTATCTGGAAAGGGTACGGTAGGAAGAAAATGCTTCTACGACAACGATTACAAAGCGATATCAGATGCACACAACAGTGTTCTTCAACAACTTGCCATCGTTGCGCCCTACATTGAGCAACACACTTCCGAGATCGAGCATGCAATCTGGGCGTCCGATGATTGGGTTTTGAAAGAACGAAGCGCACTTTCCCCAATGGCTTAAGGATCAAAATGTACCGTCTGGTGAATCACTCGAGGAAAAACGGTAGAAAGACCTGCAGCTGGCCCAACAAGCCTTGTGACCTCATGGCAAGGGTATGACATCGGCGGACACTCTTTTTACATCAACAGCAAAGACAAGAAAAGCTCAGCGCAGAACAGTGGGGTTCGTGTCGAAGCGTTGGACGCTACAGGACAGAGGAAATCATACTATGGGATCATACAAGAAATATGAGAATTTGACTACGGTTTAAACATTCAAATCCCTATTCTCAAATGCCAATGGGTGAAAGACTGCATGGTAGATAAATTTGGATTTATGTGTGCTGAACGGAGTAAAATTGGACACAAGGATGATCCATGGGTCCTTGCGAGTGTGTTGCATAAGTTTTCTATGTGAAGGATCCTTAGATGAAAAGATGGACATTATTGTATCGGCCAAGCAACACATCATTGATATTAACAACATTGAAGACGCGTCCGACTATAATCAATATGACGCCATTTCTCTATTCACAGATCTTCCTACGCGGATGAAACGTATTGAAAGTGTCCTCGATGAATCAAAGTTTGCATCCGTGTGGAAGGATGTTAATCCAAAAATTATAAAACGCTAGTTTGTTTTTTTTATATTCATGTTGTTTAGACCTGCTTGAGTCATTATCCTGTAAATAAAAAAAATTATATAAATAGCAAACGAAGTCAGAAAATCATGAAAATTGTGTGGATGTCATGATATTATACGTAGAGGCTGTGGTAAAAAATTGAGAGGGTTTCGAATATTTTATCAGATATGTTATCGCGTGCGGTCGGCTTAAGGGCCCTCGCACTCGGCAAAATTTTGAAAAAAAATTTTTTCTCCACCCTCCAAACTTTCTCTACTATGTAAATACAACATATTATTCCTAATTATAAAATTTGATAATTTTTGTTTCGTTTTGCTATATTTCTTTGATTTATTTTATGTTCATGAATTTTTTTGCCAAGTCTCACATTTGAACTGCAAGTGATTAAAAAAATAGAATAAAATTAGTGGAAAAATTATATTCATGTTGTTTAGACCTGCTTGAGTCATTATCCTGAAAATGAGAATAAATTTTGAATTGTTCTTCAAGAAACATGATTAGGAACCTATTGACCGAATGATTTTAAAATTGTATAAATAGCAAACAAAATCAGAAAATCTTGAAAATTGTGTGGATGTCATGATATTATACGTAGAGGCTGTGGAAAAAAATTGAGAAGGTTTTGAATATTTTATCACATACGACGCTCACAAAACCGAAGATTACGAGAGAAGATTAGAAGTGTTAAAAAGGATTGGTTAGATTTGGAGAGGAAGTGATGGACGAATTGTCATTTGATTTCAAATTTTTTCATAGGCAATAATTAGCATATATTGATGTATGGAAAATTTTGGTAATTTTTAAGTCTGTTTGATAATTTTTTCATTAATTTCCATTTTGGTGCAAAAGTTGGAGAGGGGGCGATTATCGCGTGCGGGCGGCCTAACGGTCCGCACGGGAAAATATCTTCCCGTGCGGGCTGCTTAAGGACCGCACGGGAAAATATTTTCCCATGTGGTCAATTTAAGAGGCGCACGAGAAAAGAATTATCCCATGCGGGCCTCTTAATCCGACCGCACGGGAAGATCATTATCGCGTGCGGTCCTTTAAGCCACCCGCACGCGATATTCGCCTCCTATATAATATCACACGGGCTCCCAAAATTTTCCAAGTCCCGGAGGAAAACAGATCTAGCGCCGCCGAGCTGCCAAAATTTTCCCTAGATCCGCCGCCTCTCGCCCGCACCCCTGCACCGACCTCACCGACCGCCGGCATCCACTCACCGTGCCTTGGCCTCGCCCCTACCGCCGCGACGTCTACCGTGCCCGGCGCTCGGGCCGGCGAGCACGTACGGAGAGGAGGTTGGCGGCTACCACGGTGAGGGAGGCGCCGCCGCGGGGCGGAGGAGGAGGCATCGCAGCGGGAGACGGAGAAAGAGATGGCGAGGGCGACGGCGAGGCCGGCTTCACCGAGCCGACGCCGGCCTCACCGGCCTCAACCAACTCCTCCCGCCGGCCGCCGGCCCGCGCCCGCGCCTCCCCGCGGACGCCAACCGCCGCCCGGCCGTTCCATCGTGCCACCGGAGGAACGTCCTCCCCTCCGCCGCCAACCGCCGCCGGCCGCTCCACCGTGCCAAAGGAGAACGTCCTCCCTCCACCGCCGCCGCCACCGCCACGGTACAAATCATGCAATATATGGATTTTTGTTTTAATATTGATATGCAATAGTAAATGATGAGCCATGCATTGTGAAAGTATATAAAAATAAATTATACTAACCAATATATCAAAATGATGAATATATAACACGTCAATTCTAGGACAAACTAGCTAGTGCTATATTTTAGATAAGAGACTAGTGAGTACATTAAGAGTACATGTGAAATGGATTGTTATATATTTGATGAATAACAAGTGATGACTAGTGAGACTAGAGTGACAACAGTGTTTGTTATATATTTGATGTACATTAAGAGACTAGTGAGACTAGTGTTTGTTACTTCACAAGTGATGAAATCTTCCTTTAATTTGGGATGATAATTAGTAAAATGGACTGTTATATATTTGATGAATTTTGTTGATGAATTTTTTCATGTGAAATAGTTGATGTGAATTCTTTTTTAAAGATGGACGTGAACGGACGAGCGAACGAACGGCGTTCGTTCGTGGATGGGCGCGAACGAACAAGCGTTCGTTTGTTCGTGGACGGACGGACAAACGAACGGCCTAACGAGTGTTCGGTCGTTCGTTCAGTCGGTCGTTGATGTTGAACGGACGGACGAACGAACGAGCGAGTGTTGGTCGTTCGTTCGATCGGTCGTTGATGTGAACGCAGGACGGACGGACGAGCGAGCGAGTGTTCGGTCGTTCGTTGTCGATCGTTGATGTGAAACGCACGGACGGACAAGCGAATGAACGAGTGTACGATCGTTCGGTCGGTCGGTTGTTGATGTGAACGCACGGACGAACGGACGAGCGAACGAACGAGTGTTCGTTCGTTCGTGGAGATTAGTTCATGTGAATATTTTTGATGAATTTTAGATTTTAGGTTAGATTTTTAAATTTTCAAACACATATATAGATTGTGATAAAAATCTGACAGCCACCTCATCTCTAATAAAGAGAAAAAGGAAAGAAATATATTTTTTCATTCTTCTTCTCTTTTACATATATAGGTGATAAAAATCTGACAGCCACCTCATTTCGTGATGACTCCCATGATTTAGAGGTGTGCTTTCTCTTTTTCGGCAACATTAATGTTTAAGTTCTCGTTGCTAATGTCTTCGGTCGAATTCTCGTGAATTGCCATATCTTGCCCGACGCCTATTTCCTGCCTTCTTCACCGATCTTGGTCTTTTCAACATGTCATGATCCATCGTAGTAGCCTTCTTCACCGTCTTGGTCTGTTGAACATGTCATGATTTGATCTTGATCTTTTTTTTCTTGCTCTTCTCTCGTTGTTTCATAATCTTTCTGTATTGCTCTTTCTTAGAGTACGACGTAGTAGTACTAGTGTATCTCCATTAAACCGGGAGTCATGGATGACCATTTTCATGCATGCAAGGAGGATGCTAAATTTTTCTGGGTCAGGGCACTTGATTTTACACCCAATGACATCATTGGGAATCAACAGGGCATGACCGCTTCCCAAAAGAATAATGGGTGTAAAATCAAGTGCCTTGACCCGGAAAATTTAGCATCCTCCTTGCATGCATGAAAGCGGTCATCCATGACACCGTTTTGATGGAGATACAATCTTGTTACGCCGTACTATAAGAAAGAGCAATACAGAAAAAGTATGAAACAAAGGGAGAAGAGCAAGAAAAAAGACTAAGATCGGATTATGATATGTTGAAGAGACCAAGATCGGTGAAGAAGGCTATTACGATGGATCATGAGATGTTGAAGAGACCAAGATCTGTGAAGAAGGCAGGAAGAAGGCGTCGATCAAGATATGGCAATTCCGAGAGTCGGACATTAGCAACGAGAACTTGAACATTAATGCTGCCAAAAACAGAGAAAGCACACCTCAGTAGGCACAGGGGAGCCATCAGAGAATGAGCTGACTGTCAGTTTATCACATGCATACATAGGCTAGCTATAGACTTATGATTTCCTTCTGATGTGAAAGATGATTCAGAATCACAATTGATTCTCGCTTTCCGATCATCTTTCTTTTAGGGTAAACATTGTGCTCACATGTACACCTCTTATATACACCATATTACAACTGTCTAGTCGATTCGTTCACAAATTTTACAAGTTGTTATAAGCAACCACCAGGCACTAACCTTTGCGAGAAATACGTGTGTGAGATGCTCAGAATCTACGGGATTATACACTACTAAGTTCGAAGAAGTAAGTTCATCAGAGAAATATATCTTTCTACATGTTATCGATCTTGTATAATTTTCCTAATTGCATGTGTATGTGTACTATTTTTTTCTTAAACAGATCATGAAAGTTCCAGTTGTAGCGAACCGATTCAACGATAGAACCATGCTTAACTTGGTTGCAGATCTTTGCCGCTTCATCCGTCACGATGTCTGCAACCATTTGGACGATTTCTACGATCCGGAGAGCGAGCTGGCGACGGACGATAAATTCAGACGACTTAGGGAGTGAGAAAAAGAGCACCGCCATTAAATAATTTGTAAATTTGTTGCTAGCTAGACTTATGTTAATTTACGAGACGAAACTAGCTTGATATGTATACATTACGCATGATCGATCTGTGTTATATATATATCTTTTATAAGGAAATAATATTAAATATCTTTTTTTCTCGTGCGCGAAAAATATATATATTGACCCATTTAACATTACTGAGAGAGAGGAGAGGAGAGGGAGACAGAGAGGAGAGGAGAGAGAGAGAGGAGAGGAGAGAAGAGAGAGAGAGACAATGACTAGCTCACAGAACGTTGTATATAAAATAATGGGCACGACCATCTTCCCGTGCGGTCTACTTAAGCGGTCCGCACGGGATAATCTATCTTCTCGTGCGGGCCGCTTAAGTCGACCGCATGGGATAATCGATCTTCCCGTGCGGTTGGACTGCCCGCACGCGAAAATGAACTTTTCCCAGACCTTTTCGCGCATGCGGGCAGACCTTCCGCACGGGAAGATGCCTTTCGGCCCGCATGGAAAAACCGTTTCTCCAGTAGTGTGTGCTGAATTTTGAAATGTACTGACTAAAACCTTGTGATTGTGTCTTTCTACTTTCTAGCTTGATTTACTAGGCTCATGGCAAGATTTGGATCAACCGATGAAATAAAAAAATTAGTGCTTCCCTGAAACAAAAACAACATCAAGCATAATGTGATGCCTAGAAATCTATGAGTCAATAGAGACGAGTAGCAAATGTGACCTTAGTCAGTAGATTAATCTATTTAGGTCTTATTTGGTTTAGCTTTTAAAAGCGAAGGCGCTTTTGGCTTTTGAAAAGCTAAACTAAAGCGAGTTGTTGAAGAGCTAGCTTTTGAGTTGGCTTATTTAGAATTGAACCGTTTTTATGTAATGATGACGGCAAGTAATTACTTTCAACTTTTCTCTCGGAAACCGAAAAGCTTTGTCAAAGTAAGCTCGACAGAACTTTCTTAGTTTAATTAGGCTTTTGCCTTTTTAAAAGTCAACTGGTTGGTTCAGCTTCTGTCTTCTCAAGCTGAAAACCACCGAAAAGCTAAACCAAACATACCCTTATGTCTGGTTCATATTCAACATAAATCCAAAATTATCCAAGAGAAAAACTGCATTAAGTAATAGAAAAATTCCTCACTGCCGGCCCAAGATCGAGACTGCTAATCTGGTTGTACAGAAACCCAAGCCGTCTCGCCGGCTAACTAGCTTCTAGTCCGCCTGCCTGCAAGCCTGGGCGCCTAGCCTTGCTACATGCCTGCCGTTGAATGAGAAGTATGGCGCCGTGGTGCTGCAATCACAGCGAGAGGTGGTGAGGAGCAGCAGAGAAGTAGGCATCAGCGACGTGCCGATGTCGACGATGGAAACAAATGGAAGCGAGAGCGACGGCCTGAGCTCGGAAAGGAGTTCTGGGCGGCCGCTGGAGGACGGCTGGAAGGCGCCAAAGCAGTCGTGAAGGACGGAGCCCCGACGACAGATATCAGGACAGCGAATGGCGAGAGGCGGCGGTTGTGTTCAATCTGAAGCTTCCCAAACAAGATCTTATAGCGGACGGAATCGAGCGCACATCTCCAAGAAAAGCTCTAAAGGTTTCCTAAACCTGTTTTTGAGATTTTATTAGAAAAATTTGTTCAAGACAGTCATATAGATCTCCATAAAAGAGGTTCTCAAAAATTGCTTTTTATTCTCAAAACTGAGAAGAGTTGATCCATTCTCAAAAATCGTTTTTCGTTTTCATGCGCGTGCAAATCCACTCTAAAATTTCAGTTATGTCTTGTTCTATCAAAATAACAATTCGTACTTTTTATTTCTACAAGACAATTTGTATTTTTCGGTGGTTCATTAGCTCTACACTAGCATAAAAAAATGGAAATGGAATAGTCTCAATAGCTTATGTGCTTGAGAAATTTTCACATTTCGCACAATCGGGTGTCACTTAACATGCTAAAATTTCATCCGAAAATTTTCAATCTGTTTGTGTGACCCAGTTAGTTAGCAAATAGGGAAGCTCAGAGAATCTGCAGAGTACAATTTTGATTTAAATGCTCTAAATATTTAAAGGATTTCCTATATACTCTTTTTGGAACCATATTAGCGAGATCCTGTTAAAGATGCTCTTAGTTAATGAAGCCACATACATTTCTGGTCTAAATTATATATTTCTTATCTAAATTATATGTAAGTTAGTTACGCTAGAGTTAAAATGTAACTATAGCTACATCTAAAAGATTTCGGATGGATTTTGTTTCGAAAGTAATTAGGTACTCCCGTATAATTTTTATGTTTATTGTTTATTTACTGAGTTAACCTAAATATTTTTTTGCCTGTCTAAAAATTTGTTGCTTCATGTTAGTAAGATCTACGCCAAAGTACAGCTTAAAATCATAAGTCAATTAGCTCATTATTTGTTCCGCCCAATTGGGTACGCTGTGTACGCTGTTTAAATGTTCACCTAGCAATAAAAAATGGTTGATAAATGAAAGAAAAACGAATCACTTGATAAATAAAAGAAAAACGAATCACTTGATAAAAGAAAAACGAATCACTTGATAAACGAATCACATAGCAATAAACGAATCATTATAATTACCCTTCTATCATTTTTTTTTCGATCAAAATTATATGGACCGTGCCAGGATTGCCAATTGCCCGTCACCATGAGCAATTTCTCTTCGACATTTGGAAGGGGATAAGAAAAATAGAGGAGAAATGCTGAATTATCCCTGACAATACAAATTACCTCTAAAATATATAAAACTAGACAACCTTCGTTCTCACCTTTTTATACCAAACGAATTAGCCCCTACACCAAACGAAACGAATTAGCCCCTGACTCGCTTTACAGCGGTTTTAGTCGTATCGATTTTGGTCATAGGTGACACATACATATAACAGTCTAATCAACATAAAAAATTTAAAAATATAATGGGATTCACATGTCATATGTGGACCATGAAGGATGAGGGAATATATGATATGTGGGCTCCACTATATTTTTAAAATTGACTATAACGTGCGTCACGTAGGGCCAAATCGTTTTAGATGGTAATTCGTCCGATGTAAAAGTTGAGGATGAAAGATGTATAATTTTATAATTTAGGGGATAATTTATACTATCATAATAGTTCAAGAGGTAATTTGAACTTTTTCCAAAAATAAAGAGCTTAGAAACTGACATTCACGGACTTAATTGAAACGAGCTTCAGTGAACAAAATCACTGAAAAGTTTATTCTCTGCTGGTATAAAGGAACATGGTAATTATTCTCTCCGTTTCTTAAAAGTCATTTTGACTTTGATATTTTTCTAATTTTAGTTTGATCAAATCTATAGGACCAATTTAACAAATTCTATAACACCAAATCAATTTAATTAAATGTAATATTGAATATATTTTGAAAATATATATGTTTTTGGTTAAAAATATTACTATATTTTCTACAAATTTGATTAGATTTTAGAAAATTGACTACGAAAAAAAGTTAAATTGATTTATAGTATAAAATGAAAGGAATAATATATTTGATTTGCAATGAGAATACCAACATTTAACGTAAAAACACGTTCCAATAACAAGGAGACAGAGACTTAAAGTTGTAGACGTTCTGAAACCACGGATCTAATTAATACCCTCTGCATCATCCTCTCTACAGAGTTACAATTGATTTGGGGTTACAAGGACTGCATTATTATTGAACCAAAAATAACTCTGGGATGTTTAACACAGTTAGGACAGTCACAATGGTAGAAACTATTATAGTTTCTATACCTAAAAAATTTAATAGCAAAAAACCATCATTCTCAATGCTAATAGTTTCTATAGATAAAAACATTTAATATATCACTCAAAAAGAGATGATCATCTATGACACATTACCTTGTCTCCTTCTCTCCTTCTCTTGACACATTTTACCAACGCGAGGTTCTCTCTCCCTCCTCTCTCTCCTTTTCTCTTTTTTTTATTTTCTTCTTGTCGACGCGAGGTTCTCTCTCCCTCCTCTCACTCTTACTCTCCTTGACGTGACGACGATGGCGGAGGCAGCGGGGCCAAGGAGATGGGCGGCGCGGTGGCGTCGGCGAGGCGTCGGCGGGGAAGAGGGCGGGTGCCGGGCGGCGTCGACGGGGGAGGGGCGGTGGGTGCCGGGCTGGGTATCGGCGACATCGGCTAGAGGGCATTGGGTGTCGGACGGCGTCGGCGAGGCGGGGGTCGGGAGGTGTTGGCGGGCGGCGGGGGCGGGAGCGTCGGCGGCGGCGGGGAGTCTTGGGTGTCGGGCGGTGTCGCCGGGAGAGGAGGGCGACGGGTGCCGGGCGGCATCGATGGGCGTGGGGGCTAGGTGGCGGCGGTGGCGTCGTTGGGGCTGGGTGTCGGGCGGCGGAGATCCGGCTCGCCTTTTTCCCCTGCGAGGCGATGACGACCGGCGCGGGAGTCGGTCGGCCGGCGCGTGCGGAGGCAAGCGAGGTGGGACAAGCGCGGGAGCAACAGGCAAGCGAGGTGGGACAAGCGCGGGAGCAACAAATCTGGTAAGAAACTAGTCGTTTCTTCCCAATGCAATTTTCAATTTTTGGTGCATCAGTACAACCGAAGACGTCGTTCCTTCAACACGAAATCGTTTCTTCCGTTTTGCTCTCTCTCCATATTAATTTCTTTGCCATGTCAGCAAAATTGCTAAGTTGTCGTGATAATTAAGGAAATAGAAACTACAATTAATGCTCCGTTGGGAGAGTCCTTACCTAAACGATCGAATTGGGACCAGACTCTCCACGTAATCGACAACGTGGCGTGGAGTCGTCAGCCACCGGCCACTCCTGTGCGTACGCCCGTCCAGCTTCTTGTACATCTGCTCCAGTTGCAAGTCCAGCGCCTCCTCCAGAGCTCCGCTCCGCTCCTTGTATCGGTACAGCTTTCCGTCGTCGAAAGCCAGCAAGATATCTTCCCCGTTAGCCATCACGCTAGCCAACACGGCCTTCGAGGCATGCAAGGCCGCTATGCTGCCGACGTCCCTGGCCCTGCTAATGTCCATCTCGACGAGGTCGATGCGGCAGCGCAGCGACCATTCCAGCCGCCGTGGCAATGGCGCGCCATGGTCGCCGCCGGTAGCCAGAGCTCGAAGAGCGTCTGCTTGGAGGTGTGGACGTAGCACACTGCATAGCTCACCGGCCAGTTCCACGAGGCTGTCGGCGAAGCGATTGTCAGAGACGGAGCAGGCACAGCCCGGAGGACGCTGGACCACGTCGAACTTGCCGTCGTGGAGGCTGAACCGGAGCAGCACGCTTCGTCCGGAGGCGAGGTTGGTGGCGAAGCAGTAGAAGGCCCCTCGCACGCAGATTGGTGCCGTGGGTGTCCGGTCGACGGCGTCGTGCGGCGGATCGTCGGTGATTTCCCACGAATCGTTATCACCGAGCCTAAAGATTTCATGCTTGACTACGTGCTTAGATCGTAGCCCGCCGGCGTACTCCTGTGATCGGCTCGGCCAACGCGTAGAAATACCTCGAGACGACGTACTGGTTGCGCCATGGGTCATAGCCGAGAGCCGCCAACGATTTCCCGTACCCCAAATCGTGGAGATAGACACCGGCCGGCGTGAACTTGGAGGAGCCAGGCGGTAGCTGAACGAACTCCTTGGTGGCCTGGTTGCACACGAACTTCTCGCCGACGGTACTCGCCAACGAGTGACGTAGCCGGTTTATAGCTATAGTGGTCCATTGTCTATTTTTTAGACGTGATAAATTAATATGTCGGTGAATCATAAAATATAATTAGATAAAAAGACATATAGAGATTCCTAAAATAAATGAGTGTAATTTCTTACGATAGATTTTAAATATGATCATACACTGTTTAATGTTTACCTTGCCGCGGTGCCGCCCCTTGTCTGATCCCTGGATGGATTGAAGAATGATGGATCAGCGCCGGCGGCCGCCTGCACTGCACTGCCTCTGCCCCCAGTAGATGCACATCAGCACATGCACAACAATTTGCAATTTGCACATGCAATCAGCACATGCACAGCAATCAGCACATCCGCAATAAAATTAAGAAGCATCATTGCAATTTGCAAGCACATTGCATTACCTGAGTAGTTTGAGTTGAGACCTCCTCCTCGCAGTCGCACTCACTACTCGCAAAAGAACTTGCTGCCAGTCCCTGCTTGCTGCCTCTCCCTTGCTGGCGCTGGGCACTGGCGACCGGCGGGAACGGGGCTGAGCTGGCTGGCGTTTTGGCGGCGCCACGGCGGCGACGTTGAAGAGTGAAGACCCCGACGCCCGACGCGGCGATGCAGTCGACAGCCAGCAAGCGAGCAGGGAGGGACGACGATCTAGGGGCTAGGGCTAAGGCTTTTGCGAGCGCGGCGGCGTCGGACTCGGCCTCGGCGCCCCAGCGCGGCGGCGCAGCCGACAACCAGCGGCAGCGAGCGAGCAGCGAGGACGACGGTCGTCGGCTAGGGCTAAGGCTTTGGCGCGCGCGGCGGCGTCGGACTCGGCGGCGGCGCCCCAGCGCAAGACGCAGCCGACAGCCAGCGACAACGAGTGAGCAACGAGGGAGGACGACAATCGTCGGCTAGGGCATAGGATTTGGCGACGCCAAATTGGCGCGACGGCGTCGCACTCGACGGTCGTCGCCTGGACTCCTGCTCGCGCTCCTTCGCAACGGCGACCACACTCCTGGCCGGCTGCCGGCGGTGGCGGCTCCCGTCTTCGTCTTGGTCTGGCGGCACAGCGGCGTCGACGACTCGCGTCTCGACGAGATATGGCAAATCGGTGATTGGCGAACGAATACGAACCTAACCGTCGTACTGACCCTCCCGTAGAGCATGCACATGCGAAATTGCGGCAAAGCGGATTCCCGATTACGGCGATGTGGGAAATTGCGGCGATGCCGATTTTCGATTGCGGTGAAGCGGATTCCCGATTGCGGCGATGTGGATTGGGCTCTGACAAGGAGGTACTATTGGGTCGAGCACAGGGTGGTCCCTAGCTCGCCAAGGTGACGAGACCGTCGTAGTGTGAGGGGATGATAGCACGGTGCATCAGCTCCGGCGAAGCCTTCTGGATCATCAGCTTGACATCGGCGCCAAGCCCGTTGCGGTGTGAGGGGAGGATGACACGGTACATCTCCTCCGCCGAACCCATCTGGAGCATGAGCTTAACATCGGCGGCGAAGGCCGTACCCGGTGGTCTGAGGCGATAGTGATGGAAGCTAAAATTCTTTGCGAAGTATTGCTGGTCGGAGACAACGAGAACAGAAGGTGGCCTTTCACGGGACAGCTCAAGGTGGCGGTGGATGAAGGAAGGGTCCTGGATGGCGGCACGCCACGACCGGCACACGCACTTGAAGCGCGCGAGGGATCTCACGGTGAGGCGCACGAGGACCTCGGACATGAGCAGGTCGTCAGGAACAATGGTGGCAGCGGTGGCCGGAAGGTGTGTCGTCCGGTGGCGCTTTGTGTGGATCTCCATGTTCCGTACTTGTAGGAGTGCCGTGGGATGGAGCGGCAGCGGGCATCACCGGCTTAGACGGGATGGACGGCGCCGGGCCGGAGGCGTGTGGAAGCAGGCTGCTGGCTGCTGCAGTCGAAGTCGGTGATGGCAGCCAGTACGGATGGAGCCGGCGGCGGTGATCCGGGTAGATGACGCAGGGAGAGGAGAGTGCCCGAGCAAGACGGAAGGGCGGTGGAGAAACCGAGAAGGCGAGGCGGCGAGGGGCTGCGGGCTGCGGCTGCGCGCCTCCTGGCCCTCCTACCGAAGCGGCGGCGGCGGCGGCCGAAAGAGTAGGCGGACGCGAGAGACGAGGTTTCAGGGATAGGGTTAGGGTTTTCATGGGCCTTCATGGGCCTTGGTTCGAAGCAACCTTTGTTTTTGGAAAAAGTACATTGAGGTCCCTCGTATTGTCACTGAATTACAAAATCACCCCTCAACCGAAAATATCTGACATCCCTCAACTTACATAACCGGGTCACTCTAGGTTCTTAGATAATTTTGTCCCTGGTTTTGTCTGACATGGCAGCTGAGTCAGCGTGGGACCAATATGGGCCCCACATATCAGCGACTACTTCCCTTCCTCTCTCTCCACCTCACTTCATCTTTCCTACGGGCCTCCTCTTCTTGGCGATCAGTGGCAGGGGAGGAGCGCGGGCGACGGGCGATGGCTGGCAGAGAAAAGTTGGGCGGTGACAGCGACGACATCACCGACATGGACCGGTTGTCCCCATCTTCTTGGCGATGAGCGGTGGAGAGGCGAGGAGAAGAGCAACGGTGGAGCATGTCCACGATCTTGTGCCTCCCCCTTCCTCTCTCGTATTTCTCCTCCTATCCAATCGATTTTCCAAACCCTAGGTCGCAACATGGCAGCGACGCAAGGGCAAGGCCCCCTCCGACAATGGAAGCGCTTCCTCCCAGCGTTCGCGGTAGGGAAGAAGGTAGTGGGAGCATTGGGCAGCAACCCCGTCTGCATCCGCCTTCCTCCCGACAACGAGGAGCAATGGGAATGAAGAGCCCTGGTGTCCCCATGGTGTTCGTCGGTGACCTCCTCGGTCGCCAAGCTCCTCGTGCCATCCGGTTCTCGGCGCCACGCATGCCCGACCTAGGAAGATAGGGAGATGGCGTGGTTGAAGGCATCGGCGGAGATGGCGAGAAAGTGCATTGGGCGTCGCCGTCACCATCGCTGGGTGCCCCACTCCTTGAAGGTCTCATGCATGGAGAGAAAGGAAAGGAGGATGTGCCCAGGTCGAGGTCGGTAACGTCGTTGCCATCGATGCGCACCTTCTATTCGTTGGCCACCGCCGTGCCAAGCGTCTTCGATTTTTCCCGTCCGTCGTCAGCCGCTCTCCTCTCCTGTCATTGGTCGCCAAGAAGAGAAGGACTGTAGGAGAGAGGAAGAGAGCAAGGAAAATAGTCACTGACATATGAGGCCCACGTGAGTCACACTGATTCAGTTGCTATGTCAGATAAAACCAGAGACAAAACCACTTAAGGACCTCGACCTAGAGTGACCCGATTTTGTAAGTTGAGGGATGTCATATATTTGATTTTTATTTGAGAGACGATTTTACAATTCGGTGATAAGAAGAGGGACCTCATATGTACTTTTTCTTTTTTTCATGGTGATTAGTTTTCTGCATCATCAAAAGACCAAAGCAGGAGAGGAGGGGACATGACAAAGAGAAGAGGAGGAAAAACACACAGATGTAGATGTAAGTCATTAGCACATAATTGATTAAATATTAATTATTTTGAACTTAAAATTTTGGTTAAACTTTGATTTTTAACCAACTAAAACACAAGGTAGCAGTTTAGAAAAGAAAGCGTGCATCTCTTTACGCTGCTGCCGACGAGCAACCTAAAATAGAATACCGATAAAAAGAACAGAAATATGGATAAGGGTTTCATTTGGATAGTACGGGTAAACCAGCGCTATAAAATCTCACACTCATGGAATTTGAATAATCATATACATATAATCGTCTACTTTTTTAGTTTAACATTATTGATATACTAGTAATTGTGCTCGTGCGTTATAACGGGTGAAGTCGGGCGTGGCGCGGATGGGGACGGGAGGTAGGGCGCGGGCGCGGCGCGGGAGCTCCAAGCAGCATTGGGAGGGAGGGGCGCGAGGCACGGCGCGGAGCGCGCCACGGATGGGGACGGAAGGAAGGGGAGTAGGGAAGGAGGGGCGCGGGGAGGTCTTTTTTATTCAAATTTTCCTTTCTTTTCAGCATTGGAACTATGAGTTAATTTTATAGACACTCAAGGAGTTTTCTGCAAAATAGCCAGGTAAACTGTGGGTTAATTTTATAAACACTCAAGAGATTTTCTGCAAAACAAAAATTTTGGGTAGAAACACTACTTGCTTTATATATAGTTATAGTCATTTTATTTTATCCTAATTATTTCAAAGTTGAAGTCTCATGTAATTTTAATTTATATTTTTTTACATATATATATATGTATATATATGGATAGGGCTAAAATGCATCTAGGTGCACCGTATCCCACTATGGCAGCAGATCTCATTAAAACTCTAAAGTTAAGCGTGCTCGGGCAAGAGTGGTATTAGGATGGATGACCTCATAGGAAGTCTAGTTGTAACTTTATTTACACACAAATTGTAACTGTTGTTTGCTATTTTTAGAAAACAGTTAGTCAGCTAGCACTCCAGTTTGTTACATCCGTTGCGACACACCAATATCACCGACCGCCCACCAGTTTGTTATATCAGTTGCGACACACCAATATCACCGACCGTCCAGCGGCAACTAGTTGCAACACCAGTTGTAACTCCACCAGTTTTCTACACCAGTTGCAACTTGTGTTTAGAGATTGCAACCTAATCCAAACACCAGTTGCAACTGGCGTGCAGCTCTGGTGGTTGATGAGTTGTAACACACTTGATATCTTTGGTTGCAACATAATCTAAACACTAGTTACAACTCCGCCAAATCTTGCATAACACAAGGACTTCTCGGGAGGTCACCCACCATAGTACTACTTGTCGTCCAAGCACGCTTAAGTTAGAGTTCTAATGGGATCTGATGATTTAGTGCCGGTCACGGTAGTCAGGCGCTCCAGTCAGACTCGGTCGAACCAATCCGACGCGAACCGCGTGGCCGACTGGCATGGGTGCGTTGTCTAAAAAGAATGCACCCATGTATATTATATATATAGTATATGTATACATATAAATACGTATATATATGCGTATCACGTGTGTATATATATAGTTTTACATAATCTATTTAAAATCCAAAATGCAAAAAATATGATACAGCTAAGGATGAACACAACTTAACCACCCATCGAAACCGCACCAACGTGAAGGACGGGCTTTTTTTCTTTGGTCTCTTTGTGGTTTTTACATTTTCATAGTTCGGTGTTCATTAGGATAATCTACACCTTCCTATTTCTTAGAGTAAATTTCACTTGACCTTCCTTATGATGTTATGATGTTATGATGTTATGGTTCAAGTTACACATCACTATAAAAGTTTTGGCGCATGGCGTAAAACACTAGATATTATGGTCATAAAGTTTCACAAACCACACTATTGATCATTTGGTTTCGATTAATTTATCATACTTTAAAATTTGTAATCACTTCTCAAATTTATGAGTTGCTTATCCATTGTATAAATGTTATTCATGTAAGTTAAAAGCTTTTAAAAGTTTTGGTATAGAAGTATGTCAATTTGGTTAATAGTATGTTTTTATGAAACTTGTGAACTAAATAATACCTAGAGTTATTTTAACACCTTAAAATTTTTGAATTTTAAATATAGAAAAAAATTAGGAATAACAAAAATGTTTTTCAAAATTTGCTCATGCTAAAATTTATTGGAGTTTCATGTCTTTTTCTCCTATGCCAGTGCAAAAATAATCTAAAAAGGGATTAAATTCAAATTCTAAATCCAAATTATGGATTTCAAATATTATTTATTAAAAGAATCATGTTTATGAATTAATATCCCTTTAATGAATTATTTTTAAATCAAATATTAATTATTTGATAAAACAATTTTAATGGATTAATTACTTAAGGAAATATTTTGCATATGAAAGAAACTATTATTTAATTACTAAAACCCAATTTGTAAAACTAATACTTTTCAGAATTTATTTTCAACTTTTGAGACACCAATATTACGATCGCCCACCAGTTTGCTACATCAGTTGCGACACACCAATATCACCGACCGCCCAGTGACAACTGGTTACAACACCAGTTGCAACTCCACCAGTTTGTTACACCAGTTGCTTACACTAATATCATCGATCGCTCAGTTGCAACTTTATCTAAACACCGATTACAATTCCACCGGTTTGTTACATCGGTTGCGACACACCAATATCACCGACCATCCAATTGCAACCGGTTGCAACTCCGATTGCAACTTTATCTAAACACTTGTTACAACTCCACTAGTTACGACACACCAATATCATCGACTGCCAGCCCAGTTGCAACTCCAGTTGTAACTTTATCTAAACACCAGTTGCAACTCTAGTTCGTTGGTACTACCAGTTAAGATACACCAATATCACTGCTCACAGCTGGTTGCAACATTATCTAGTTGCAACTTGTGTTTAGAGATTGCAATCTAATCTAAACACCAGTTACAACTGGCGTGCAACTCTCATGGTTGACCAGTTGCAACACACTTGGTATGGTGGTTGCAACCTAATCTAAACGTCAGTTGCAACTCCGCTAGATACTGCATAACACGAGGACTTGCCAGGAGGTCACCCATCCTAGTACTACTCTTGTTCAATCATGCTTAACTTCAGAGTTCTAATGGGATATGATGATTTAGTGACGATCGCAATCAGACGCGGTGGTCAGGCGCTCCAGTCAGACTCGGTCAAACCAATTCGACGCGGATCGTGCGGCCGACTGGCATGGGTGTGTTCTCTGAAAAGAATGCACCCATGTATATTATATATACAGTATATGCATACATTTATATACGTATCACGTGTGTATATATATAGTTTTACATAATCTATTTAAAATCCAAAATGCGATACTGCTAAGGGTGAACACAACTTAACCACCCATCAAAACCGCACCAACTTTGAAGGATGGGCTTTTTTCTTTGGTCTCTTTGTGGTTTTTACTTTTTCATAGTTCGGGGTTTATTAGGACAATCTACACCTTCCTATTTCTTAGAGTAAATTTCACTTGACCTTCCTTATGATGTTATGGTTCAAGTTACACATCACTATAAAAGTTTTGGCGCGTGGCGTAAAACTCTAGATATTATTGTCATAAAGTTTCACAAACCACACCATTGATCATTTGGTTTCAATTAATTTATCATACCTTTAAAATTTATAATCACTTCTCAAATTTATGAGTTGCTTATCCATTGTATAAATGTTATTCATGTAAGTTAAAGCTTTTAAAAGTTTTGGTATAGAAAGTATGTCTATTAACCGTTAATAGTATGTTTTATTAAACTTGAGAACTAAATAATACCTAGAGTTATTTTAACACCTTAAAATTTTTGAATTTTAAATACAGAAAAAATTAGGAATAACAAAAATCTTTTTCAAAATTTGCTCATGCTGAAATTTATTAGAGTTTCCTATCTTTTTCTCTGTGCGAGTGCTAAAATAATCTAAAAGGGATTAAATTCAAATTCCAAATCCAAATTATGGATTTCAAATATTATTTATTAAAAGAATCATGTTTATGAATTAATATCCCTTTAATGAATTTTTGCAAATAAAATCAAATATTAATTATTTGATAAACCCCTTTTAATGGATTAATTACTTAAGGAAATATTTTGCATATGAAAGAAAGTATTATTTAATTACTAAAACCCAATTTGTAAAACTAAATACTTTTCAGAATTTATTTTCAACTTTTGAAGCAAAAGTCTAAATTTGTTCCCTTGTGGGTCTAGCACACTCATCGAATCCAAACCCTATCTTTTGCTAGCCTATTCAAAAGTCCATCTTCTCCTTTTCTTTTCCCTAATTTCTTCTTTCTCCTCTCCTCCTATTGTCCTAGGCCAGCCACCACCCGGCCGGTGTCGCGCCTACCTTGGGCCCACAGTGAGACACCCTAGCAAACCGCCGGCCGATGCTGCACTCAATCCCTTCTCGCCTCTATCGTGCTTGGCTACCACCGTTCACCGTCGCGCCAAATCGTCGGAGTCCGGGCGCCTGTTGCCGTTGAGCTCATCGTCGTGCACCACCATTCCCGTCATGCCCCGACGTCATCGAAAAACATCGAGCCGCGTCGCCAAACCATCGCCGGAGCCGCTTCGTCGAGCTGCGGCCCTACTACTCTCTATGCCACGCGCCGCTCACCCGCTCGGCAAGGTCCCTTAACGCGACGGACGTGGCGCGGACGCCAACGCATTGTGTGCCGCCTCCCATGTGCCTTGCACGGCCCGCCCCATACCCGCATGCGTCGGCAATAGTGGCACACGGACAATGGCGGCATCGCCTAAGAAACCGACCCATCACCTCGCTCGTGCTGCCCCACCTTCTTTGTTTCCGGTGATGGCCAACGAGCAGTGGTGGATCTAGAAAAATATTAAGAGGGGTTGAACTGTTACATTCAAATGCTTATAGTTAATGCTGATCCTTAAGACTTCGTCTTCAATTAACTCATACGGCTCTTTGTCTATATGTGATCAATAGCACCATACAAACATTCAAATCAAGTCATACATGCAAACAATTTACTATTAATTAGAACAATACAATAATCAATGAAGATAGAGTGGACAAGAGATTTTAAATTAATCTACGCAGAACTACGAACACGTGAGCATGGAAATCATACTAATCGAATTTAAAACGAGAAAATTATGTATAAAACAAGTTCTAGGGGGCTGATTGGCAAGAACACAGAGTTTAGAGGATTTAAAAATACAAAAAGTGGACCTATACGTAATTATATAGACAAACCGAAGATGTACCATGTAAAACAACAAGGATTGAATGTGAGAGTATTTATTAAGAAACCAAGGGGTTATCTGTAAGAGTTAGAGACCAAAACATAGATATTTTTAAACTACTACGAACAATGCAAAATAGATAAGAGTTTTTAAACAAAAGTAGTGAAGAGATATGTAGTTTTAAATTTAAACCGTTGATTTTTGATCAAACGGTTCATAAATTGTTCTCTATCTCTCGATGCTCTGTTTCATGGTTTTCTTTCTTCTTTCTATAGTAGAAATTTCTAAGGGACTAAAGGGGCTCTCTGGCGTAGGGTGCTAGAGCCTCTAGCCCGCTTGATCCGCCACGCCTTGAACCATGTTTTAACGATTTCTCCCTTGCTGTAACGATCGACTATCTCTGAAGTCTCAGTAATAGAGGACTAACGTCAATTCGTCAATGGCATAAGAGGGAAAAAAAATTCTCTGTTCGTTTTGAGTTGCACCGTTCAGTACGTTAACCACCACGTACATCACTTTATTGAACCATGTTTTAACGATTTCTCTCTTCCTGTAACGATCGACTATCTCTCAAGTCTCAGTAATAGAGGACTAACGTCAATTCGTCAATGGCATAAGAGGGAAAAATTCTCTGTTCGTTTTGAGTTGCACCGTTCAGTACTGTAACCACCACGTACGACACGATCACCAGTATACTGACGAACACACACGCATAGCGAAACGTACTAGCTTAATTGGCGTCCTGTGGCACGGGCGTCCGATAAGAGACCGACGGGGCTGTACGTGCCAACAAAAAAATGAGGACAACGTACTATGAGAAACTTGGTTATTAATTAAATAATAAAAAGAAATTTTAGACGTTTAGAATAATTAAATAATAAAAAAGAAATTATAGACGTTTAGAATTGAACACACGAAAACAGTAACAAAACCGTCGGTGCTCGAGCAGTTAGGCACCACGTACCGATCGAGAAACGTACAGTGAGCTACTCCTTATACATGAACGGAACGGAGCACGTACGCGAGTACTATTACTGCAAAATCAGTTCACTGCAGGAGAAGCGAGCACTACCATGGTGAGCAGCAGCAAGCAGGCGCTGGCGACGCCGACGCCGCCGCCGCCGCTGTTTCTCCTCCTCCTGCTTGCCGTCGCCCTTCTCGTCGCCGTAGCAGCCAGCGTGGCGGAGGCCGAGAACGTGACGGCGTGGACAGAAAGGGTAGCGGTCGAGCTCGGGTCATCGGCGGCGGCGGCACGCCATCTGCAGCTGGGAGGAGGGCCGTATGGTCCATTGCGTCCTGACAGGAACGCCTGCAGGCCGCGCTGTCCCGCGAAATCGGGCCTGCCATACACCAGGGACTGCAAGATGATCTACCAGTGTGGCAGGGGTCACTAGCTAGTTAGCTTCTCTTCCACTTCAGGTCGTCTAGCTATATACTACTTTTTCTATTCTAAAATATAAAAAATAAGTGAATATAATACATTTAAATATTATTGATTGCGAATGTGTCATACTCATTCAAAATTTCTATTTTAGGATAAAAAGAGTGTTGATTTGGCAAATGCTTATGGTGGATCTAGTATTCTCAAGTAATTTTTATATTCCCATGTGACCTCGAAAATGTCTTTTTTCTTCTTTCTCTATTTTCTGTTTTTCATTGTATTGTGAGAAATTATATATCATATCTATTCAATTTCAATGCGCTATCTACACCCGGACAATCAATTATGTCATTTTCTTGGAACCATCTATTTGTCAAGTGACCTTTTCTTTTCTTATCTATCAATTACTTTTAACTTCATTCATTACAACTTCCCTCTACCAACTCACATAGCTATTCTTTATTCATACAAGTAGTGAAATAACCAATCTTTTAACTTACAATTGAAAAGTCACGTTTTTACGTTGTAAGAAAAATATTCTACTCAAATAAAAAATATGTATGTACATACAATTGAAAAGTCACATATCTATCAATTCATGATTTGCCAATATAAAGAAAACATACTAAAGTTAAACAGAAAATTATTTGTAGGTTAATATAGAAATTATATATTAACCAAAGAAAAATAAAAGTTGTAACTTTAATTTGGGTGATTGATAAATAAGAAAAAAGTCATTTGACTAAAACACTACTAGAGAAACGGTTTTTCTGGACGAGGCCCTTGATAGGCTCCAGACGGGCCATAAGTGGCCATGTTTGAGAAAACCGAAGATACATTATCCCGTGCAACCCACTTAATAGGTCGCACGGAAAAATGGATTATCCGTGTGGTCGCTTAAGTGGACCGCATAGGATAATCACGGAGTGGAAGAAAGGGTCACTTTTTCCGGTTGGTAAGTGCTAGTAGTCCGGTTGTCAAACCGGGACTACTGAATCCGAGCTAGAGATGAGCGATTTCTAGTCCCGGTTAAATAACGGACTAGAGATGCATCTTTAGTCCCGGTTGGTATACCAACCGGGACTAAAGATATATAGGCCCCACATGATCTCTGCCACCTTTTTTTGCTTTTTTGCTTTTTACATTGTTTTTTGCCGAAATTCACACCCATAATCAAATCGGTCAAAATAACATCCCAAATGTAATTCACATCACACCAATTCCCATCCCAACATCAAATTTATATCATAAATCACAAAAACATTCATCACAAATTCACATATGTACGAGACAAAATCACAAAACTCAAAAAATTCAAAAATTTGCGAGAGAGGGAGAGGACTCGGCCGCCGCTGCCGTCGCCGCACGGCTTTGCCGGATCGCGCCACATCCGCCGTCGCCGCCGCCGCACGCTCGCGGATCCGAGCGGTCGCCGCAGCCCGCAGCTCGCCGATCTCCGGCCGCGCGCCACCGTCGCGCGGCCGCACGGCTCCGCCCGCCTCGCCGCCGCCGTGCGGCCGGCGCCGCCGCCGCATGGCCCGCGCGCGACCCAGCCACGCCGCCGTGTGACCCCGTCCCGCCGCTCGCCGCGCGGCCTCGCGCCACCGCCGCACGGCCCCGCCGCGCGCCGCGTAGCCCCAGCCTGCCGTCGCGTGGCCGTCCCGCCGCCCCGCTCGTCACCGCGCGGCCGCCGCAGCTCCGCCGCTCGTCGCTGCCGCCGGCCGCTGCGCGGGGCCGCCGCCGCCCGCCCGAGGCCGTCGGCTTCCTTGCACGCCCGGCCGCACGCCCACCCGCCGCTTCGGTCGAGGGAGAGGAGGAGGAGAGGGAGAGCGAGGGGAGAAGGAGAGGGAGAGAAAAAGATAGTCCGAGGGAGAGGAGTACTATTGATCTCGTGAAGAGTACTACTTTGGCGCACGGGAGACGAGGAGATAAAGGCAAGCGCTGTGCGAGATGTGATTTAGTCTCGGTTGGTAACACCAACCGGGACAAAAATAACATCTTTAGTCCCGGTTTGTGTTACCAACGAGGACTAAAGATGCCGGCGCTCCCGACACGCTCGGACATCATTTGAACCAAGACTAGAGGTGATCTTTAGTCCGGTTCGACACGAACCGGACTAATGTCCCTAGAAATCCGTAGACTTTTTAAACCGGGACTAGAGATCATCTCTAGTCCCGGGTGCAACTCAAACCGGGACTACTGTGGTTTTGCCACTTCAACCAATGATGGTTTCTCCAGTAGTGAATGCGGCATTATTTTGCCCAAAAACGCCTCCGAAGGTTGCCTTTCAACCCCGGAAGCTTTTTTCCGATTTTGAGCGTGTCTTCTGAATTTTCCACCGGCCTCGTCTTTCGCTTGTTTAGGCTCAAATTCTCTATGGTTACCTCTCGTGCGCTCCTAAGTCAAGAAAAAATATTTAAAAAATAAAACAAAAAAGTCGAATTTTTCCCAAAAAACAACAACATCAGATAAAAAGCAAAAATAGAGAGAGGCAAAAGAGGAACAATATATCGAGAGAAGCACATAGTCTAGGATTGCAATGTAAACTCAAGCTCCAAAAGGAATATGTTAATTATATATGAGTTTCCATGTTAATCATAGCTTCTTACAAGATATATAAATTTTGAAATGTTTAGAGCAACAGAGGTGTAACCATTTATGAACAACATATAGTCTCACTTGATCAAAACGATTGATTTTTATGATAGTGTTATAAAACAAAAATAAGTTGTCATGTCGATTTATAGAAATTTCTACCAAATTTAGATATTATTACAATTTTTGTAGTCCATAAGGTTTATAGATTGTCGCGTGCGGGCAGCTTAAGAGCCCACACGGAAAGATAGTTTTTCCGTGCGGGCGGCTTAAGCTTCCCACACGAAATGATAATCTTTCTGTGCGGGTCATTAAGTCGCCCGCACGGAAAGATAATCTTTTTGTGTGGGCGCTTAAGCTGTCCGCACGCGATGATCACCACCGCCTATATAGGTGTGCGCGGGCTTCGAAATTTTCTAACTCCCGATGAAATTTTCTAGCGCCGCCTCCTCCTCCCCGCCACCTCCTCCGCCTCCTCGGCCCTGCTCAACGACCACGGCCACCGCCGCCTCCTCCTCGGCCGCCACCTCCACCGACCGCGGCCGCCTCCTTCTCCTCCGCTTCCTCCGACCGCGGCCTCCTCCTCCGACCGCAACCATGACCACCTCCTCCTCCTCCTCCGCCGCCGCCGCCTCCGACCGCGGCCTCCTCCTCCGACCGCCACCGCGACCGCCTCCTCCTCCTCCGCCGCCGCCACCACCGCTGCCTCCTCCGACCGCGGTCTCGTTGGATATATATGCCCAAGAGACAATGCTGACCCTTTGGGTCAGCTCGCACCGAGGGTCGGACGGACTATACCCTAGGTCGGACTGTGTGTGGGCCTTTTGGAAAGGGCCATCAACGGGGTCTATATATAGAGGGGTGGGGTGCACGGATTGGTAGATCAATCTTCTTGGCCATCACCACCGTCACCAATCCCTAGCCAACAATCAGTTGTTCCTCGCGGATCTAGCAGTCCGGCGGCTCGACGCTTCCTCCCTGTACGTGTGGATACCTCAGAGGTGCTGCATCTGGAGCACAAGGACGAGCCACACGTGAGGACGTGATCGACTACTTCCTCTTCATCGACGCGCGACCACGATTGGATCGAGTCTACACCGACGCATCTTCCGCTGCATCTGCGCGTCTAGTGGTAATCCCGTGATCTATAACTGCAGTAGTTCCTGGTTTATGGGACATAAATTTTTGTTGTGCGCTTGTGTAGCCGTCCCATAACCCTTCAGTGGTATCAGAGCCGTTGCTGTTTCGTTATAGGTTCGCATGTGTGCATATGGAGATATGCGTTGATGTAGATTAAGGCCCAATCTGTTTTCGTGCTCCTGGAGCGAGGGCTGTGTAACGATCTACTCGTACCGGTCGGTTATCTGCCATCGGAGTTAAGTGATACACGTAAGTCTAGTCGTAACAGACATAGATCAATGAGATTGATCGAATCGAAACGAGGTTGAAGTACCGGGTGCATTTGATGCACGGCGGTGGTAGATTGGATCTACTACTAGCTCGGGAAAATTGGAAAAACATAGTGTTTGGTAAAATAGCCGTAACTTTTAGCATACGATCTCGGATTGAGGCGAATTTTATATGAAAATTCATCTAAAGAAAATTTTACACATGAAAGACGAATAACGGCTGTTTCGGTGAAATTACATTTCCCAAATTCGGCCGGGAAGGTGGAGTTGTCGGCGATTTAAGTTTAGACGTCGAAAAACGCTTAACTTGTTTTTGCAGATTCATATGATCGGTATGGCCCTTATGTGTATGTGATGCATGTATATAATAAATTCGTGGCCTGCGTGTCATGAGTACGGAAATACGGCTGGAGCCTTATGTATTGTCAATTTAATGTAATGGCCTGCGTGCCGTATTGTGATGATCCAATATGCGACTGTGTAACTACATAGAGATAGTGTGTTAGATAGTCTATGGAGGCCTCATCACTGGAAGGATGGTTACATGGATCATGGAGATGGAGATCGTCATGATGAACAATTCAATGGAGATGGAGATCGCCATGTGATACAGGGTCATACCGTGTCGTGATATGTGAATGCCATTCCTTATGTTCGCTCTTATTTACATGCTATAAGCTTATTTTTGCATGCGATGATAGAAGTAGAACGATCCCTCACAATATCTAAGTCTGGATGTCCTTCCAAACCTTGGTGTCACATGTCTTGTACAATTAGTGGTGGGTCTATGAAATTAGGGTACCACTAGTTTTCCTTGACTTGACGGGTTCGTGTCGGACACTTACACACATAAGGGTTGGTTATCTTGGACAAAGTCATCTTAACGGTTAAGGACTTTGGGACATAAAGGTTGGGCGCCGAGACTTTGGGACATAAAGGTTGGGCGCCGAGACATGGAGATGTCACCCAACAACAAGAGTCATATGAGATATGATTAGCAAAGAGTTGCTTATTGATCTACCTTGTCTTCTAGCGGTGATGCAAAAGCTCACTTGTCGACTTGATAGTTGTGAGTCCTAAATCACTAAGTATCAATGGAGGGATATTGATTTTAGTGGGAGTAAATTCTGTTGGATGGTTAATATGATTTACTCTATCATGAATACATTGTCTTAGTATTTTGCATTGTTTTGTTGTAGATTAAATGGCACCTACTAGCAATACACCGTTTACTTTGCGTTCGATCCTTGAGAAGGATAAGTTGAATGGAACAAACTATTCGGATTGGATCCAAAGCCTGAGAATTGTTCTCAGGGCTGAGAAAAAGGAGGATGTTTTAGACACAGGAGAGCCTGCTAAAAATGCAACTGCTGCAGTTAAAGCTGCATACAAGAAAACATGTGATGCTGATCTTGAAGTTAGTTGCCTTATGCTTGCTTGCATGGAACCTGAGCTGCAGATGCAGTTTGACACAAACCATGAGGCGTACGATTTGATCATGGCGCTTGAGGAAATGTTCCAGACTCAGGCCAGGACTAAACGGTTCAATATTTCCAAAGCCTTTGTCGAGTGCAAGCTAGCAGAAGGCGCAACAGTTGGGCCACAGGTGATCAATATGGTTAGTTACACTCGAGGGTTGGAGAAGCTGGGCTTCCCACTTGGCCAAGAGTTGGCCACCGACTTTATTTTGGCGTCTCTTCCACCTAGCTATGGGAACTTCATCTCGAACTACCATATGCATGGGGCAGAGAAGGGCCTTAATGAACTATGTGGCATGCTTAAAATAGCAGAGGCTGACATCAAGAAAGGCGCAAGCAGCAGCCATGTGATGGCGGTATAAAACAAGCCTAACTTTAAGAAGAAGGGGCAATTGGAAGAAGAAGGGCAAGGCTAAAGATGCGATCTCTAAGCCAAACCCGATGCCCAAGGCCGGACCAGCTGTAGATGTTGAGTGCTTCCATTGTAAGAAACGTGGTCACTGAAAGAGGAACTGCAAGCTGTACTTGGCTTCCTTGAAGGATCGTGGCAGTAAGAGTACTCCCGATGCAGGTACACTTGTTGTTTATATTACAGACATTTTTCTCGCTGATTCTTATGTTAATTCCTGGGTATTTGATACTGGATCGGTTGCTCATATTTGCAATTCGATGCAGGGACTAGTAAGAAGTAGAAGCGTGGAAAAAGGAGAAGTTGATTTCTGCGTGGGAAATAATGCAATATTTGCTGCTTTGACCATCGGGGCGATGCAACTCCACCTCCCGTCAGGATTTATTATGGAATTAAATAATTATTATTATGTTCCTAGCTTAAGTCGAAATATTGTGTCTCCTTCATGTTTGATGAAGGATGGTTATTCATTTGAGAGTGAAAACAATGGTTGTGTGATCTCTAAGAATGGCATGTCGTGGCTTTTGCAACCATTGTGAATGGGTTATTCATTTTAAATCTTGATGATTCACCTATCGTAATATAAGTGCTAAAATGCCTCAGTAGAATGATTTGAGTCCATCCTTTTTGTGGCATTGTCGTTTGGGTCATATAAGTGAGAAACACATGAAGAAACTCCATTCTGATGGACTTCTAACTTCATTTGATTTTGAATCATACGAGACATGCGAGGCTTGCTTGCTGGACAAGATGACCAAGGCGCCATTCACGGGTTTTCTTGAGAGGGCGTCGACTTGTTGGGACTCATACATACGATGTGTGTGGACCAATGAGCACGAGACTAGAGGAGGATTTCAATACTTCATAACTTTCGATGATTTTAGTACATATGGCTATGTCTACTTGATGAAGCATAAGTCGAAACTTTTCAAAAGTTCAAAGAATTTCAGAATGAAGTAGAAAATCAGCGTGGCAAGAAAATTAAGGCCTTACGATCGATCGTGGAGGCAAGTATTTGAGCCATGAGTTTAGCAATCATCTAAAGAGTTGCGGAATTGTTTCACAACTTACGCCGCTGGAACGCCTCAAAGAAACGGCGTGTCCGAGCAACGCAATCAAACTTTGTTGGAAATGGTTCGATCAATGATGAGCCATTCGGACCTACCATTATCGTTTTGGGGTTACGCTTTAGAAACAACAGCTTTCACACTAAATAGGGTACCGTCTAAGTCCGTTGTTAAGACACCATATGAGATGTGGACTGGTAAGACTCCCAGTTTGTCTTTTCTAAAAATTTGGGGTTGTGAAGCTTATGTCAAGCGACTTCAGTCGGACAAACTAATACCCAAGTCGGACAAGTGCGTCTTCGTGGGATACCCGAAGGAAACTTTGGGGTATTACCTCTACAACCGATCAGAGGGCAAAGTGTTTGTCGCTCGGAACAGCGTTTTCTTAGAGAAAGAGTTTCTCAAAAGAGAGAAAAGTGGACAGAAGGTGTTTCTTGAAGAAGTTCAAGATGAGGCAGTCGGGCAAGACCTTGCAAGAGATGCTAGTGTAGCAGAACAGGTTGAGATATCTGTGACAAGGGAAGCACCACCACAACCACGAAGGTCGGCAAGGATTCGCGAAGCGTGAGAAATATCATTGTTAGACAATGACGAACCTGCGACATATGCGAAAGCAATGATGGACCCAGACTCCGAGAAGTGGCATAGTGCCATGAGATCCGAAATAGAGTCCATGGGAGACAATCAAGTTTGGAACTTGGTTGACCCGCCTGATGGTGTTAGACCCATAGAGTGTAAATGGATCTATAAGAAAAAGAGAGATATGGATGGAAATGTTCACATCTATAAAGCACGGCTAGTTGCAAAAGGTTCTTGACAAGTTCAAGGAGTTGACTACGACGAGACATTCTCGCCGGTAGCGATGCTTAAGTCCATTCGGATCATTTTGGCAATAACTGCATATTTCGACTATGATATATGACAGATGGATGTTAAAACAGCTTTTCTAAATGGAAATCTAGATGAGGATGTGTATATGATACAACCCGAGGGTTTTGTTGATTCGACCAATGCTGGAAAGATATGCAAACTTCAGAAATCCATATATGGGTTGAAGCAAGCATCTCGAAGTTGGAATATTCGTTTTGATAAGTGGTCAAAGGGTTTGGTTTTCGTCAAAACGAAGAAGAATCTTGTATTTACAAGAAAGAAAATGGGAGAGTTGTTGTATTCCTAATCCTGTATGTAGATGACATATTAATGATTGGGAATGATATTCCTACGCTGGAATCTGTAAAGACTTCACTGAAAAATAGTTTTTCTATGAAGGATTTAGGGGAACAGCTTACATTCTGGGCATAAAGATCGATAGAGATAGATCGAGGAGGCTTATAGGATTAAGCCAAAATACTTAAATTGACAAAGTGTTGAAGCGGTTCAGCATGGAACAGTCCAAGAAAGGGTTTTTGCCTATGTCACATGGCATACACCTTAGCAAGACTCAGTGCCCTTCAACGGCTGATGAGCGGGAGCGCATGAGTAGGTTCCATATGCTTCGGAGATTGGATCTATCATGTACGCTATGATAAGTACTCGTCCAGATATCTCATATGCTCTAAGTGCTACAAGCAGGTACCAATCTGATCCAGGTGAGAATCACTGGACAACGGTGAAAAATATTCTTAAGTACTTCAGAAGGACTAAAGATATGTTCCTAGTCTATGGAGGTGAGGAATAACTCGTTGTAACAGGTTACACCGATGCTAGTTTCCAAACCGACAAGGACGATTCAAAGTCGCAATCAGGATTTATGTTCACAATAAACGGTGGTGCTGTTAGCTGGAAGAGTTCTAAGCAAGAAACCATGGCCGATTCTACAACAGAAGCCGAGTACATTGCAGGTTCTGAAGCTGCGAAGGAAGGTGTTTGGATGAGGAAGTTCATCATTGAACTTGGTGTGTTTCCGAATGCGTTCAGCCCATTGGAACTCTACTCTGACAACAATGGTGCAATTGCGCAAGCAAAGGAACCGAGGAATCACCAGAAGAACAAACATGTACTGCGGAAATTTCATCTCATTCGAGAGTTCGTTAGACGGGGTGAGATCAAGATATGCAAAATACATACGGATTTGAATGTTGCAGATCCTTTGACAAAACCTCTTCCACAGCCTAAGCATGAGGTGCACATGACAGCTATGGGTATTAGATATCTTTTAGACAAGCTCCAATAATCATAGAGATTATTATAATCCATTGTATTCATGATATATCCATGAGAATATCCATTGTATTCGGATATCCCTTAGAATATCCATGAGAAAGGCAACTTGTATTGGTTGATAATTATGTGAATTGTCTGTGAAACTCTTTACTTGTATGGTTATTCTAATGTTGTCCCTAGTCATGGTTGATGACTAGCACATGTATTAGTTGGTGACTATGTTTCACAAGTCAGGGACATGGAGATGTCGAACTAATAATGTGGGCACATGTATGACATGGGGCCGGACTGACCTAGTGTGAGGAATTATTAAATACTTCTCTCATTACACAAACGTATACGCTATATCCATAGACCTGAGTCTGACGCATGTGCTTGGGATGTGAAATGCCTTACTTAGGGACTGTCAAACGCTACTCCGTAACTGGGTAGTTATAAAGGTAGTTTTTAGGTTTGACAGGAAGCATGCTGCAAGTCATGGTTAGTCAAGATGAGATTTTCCCCTTCTACTTGAGAGAAATATCTCTGGGCCCCTTGAGTGATCGGATCCGGAAATGCATGGCCGTGCTAAGGTTAAGAGTTGACCTTTTAAGGGATTCTGAATCACAGCATCGAGAAAGAGCGGTTGGCTTGGAGCCAGACCAAATATCGTGAGGCAAAGGGAATAGCTTGTATATGACGTTGTGGTAGTTTGTCTGACATGATCTTACATGCGTCTAGGAGTTGACATGTCTTGCTAGAGGTCGCTGTCAACTATTGGCTCGAGTAGGAGCACTCGGACCATGTCTATTCACATGTGAGCCCATAGGGTCACACATTTAACGGGATGAGGCTTTAATAAACTTGACTATGAGATTGTCTCTAGTGCAAGTAGGAGATTGTTGGATATATATGCTCAAGAGACAATGCCGACCCTTTGGGTCAGCCCGCACTGAGGGTCGAACGGACTATACCCTAGGTCGAACTGTGTGTGGGCCTTTTGGAAAGGCCCATCAGCGGGGTCTATATATAGAGGGGTGGGGCGTACGGATTGGTAGATCAATCTTCCTGGCCGCCACCGCCGCCGCCAATTCCTAGCCAACGATCAGTTGTTCCTCTCAGATCTAGCAGTCCGGTGGCGCGACGCTTCCTCCTCGTATGTGTGGATACCTCGGAGGTGCTGCACCTGGAACACAAGGACGAGCCACACGTGAGGACGTGATCGACTACTTTATCTTCATCGACACGCGACCACGATTGGATCGAGTCTACACCGACGCATCTTCCGCTGCATCTGCGCGTCTAGTGGTAATCCCGTGATCTATAACTGCAGTAGTTCTTGGTTTATGAGACATAAATTTTTGTTGTGCGCTAGTGTAGCCGTCCCATAACCCTTCACTCGCATCCTCTGACCGCATTGCATTGTAAAATTTGTTGTATTGTAAAATTTGTTGTAAAAATTATTGTAAAATTTGTTATAAAATTATACATATGAATATGATAAAATTATGATGATGATGTGAAATTATTTTTGTGCAATTTATGATGTGATATTAGTTATCGATTTAATTCAAATAATTTAATATGTAATATAAGACGGATGTATTTTCCTGTGTGGACGGCTTAAGTGGCCCTCTTAAGTTGCCTGCACGGGATAATCGATTTTTCCGTGTGGTTAGGCCACCCGCACCGGAAAATTTGATTTTCCTACACTCTCGTGTGTGCGGGCAGACCCGCCTTCCGCACAGAAAGATGTCTTTGGGCCCACACGGAAAAATCAATTCTAGTGAAATAAGAAAAATTTTATTTTCTTCTCGGCATACGAGGCTACGTGCAAACACGATCTTCTTTTGTTGGTTGCGCCTTCATCACATGATTATGGCGCCAATAGCGTCATTGTGCCTTCAATGCATTATTTGTGGCGCAATTAGTGATCCTAGCATGTTCATCCGTCTATTCCATACCCTCCTAATTTCCATGAAAAATTATATCTATATTGTAGAAATTGTTATTGAAAACATATAACTTCTATTCAAGAATTTTTCTTTAATAAATATCCATTCCATTGTCAAATTTTTGTATAAAAAACATAGTAAGGGACACATGCTTACTAGAAACATTCTACTCAAATAAAAAAATTTATGCACAAAAATTATACATGAAAAGTTTTTTCACATATACTTTTATGCTAAAACTTTTTCCATCCATAAAGAGACTTTATACTCTAATCTTTGTACAAGAATAAAAACTTCGTTTCTCTAATATTGTTCAAAATTTACTTCAACGTGATAATATGTTTGATGGTCATATAAAAACAAACAAGAAATGTAATTTAAAAAAAATAAAAGGAAAGAATTAACACCAGCTCATTTGGCCCAAGCACCTAGATTATTTATAAAAATAAGCCCCATGACATGGACTGGATTCTAATCCCTCGAGGAATGTCCCCTTTATATATTTTTAAAAATTTGATATAAATAGTTATAGTTGTTAAAAATTCTTAAAAAATGATAATGTAAATGATAATATAGAGTATAGTTATATCTATAAGTCTATCAAAAATCAAGTTTAAATTTGACGTACGTATAAAAAAGACAAATTCAGATATATGTTAAATTTATTTTTTTTATCTAAATGTGTGAGTTGAGTTTGGATATAAGATTTTATGAATTTGTATATATATATGTTATATGATTGTTGTCATTTTTTTTGAATTTGTCATAACCATTTGAATGGTTTTAAGCAAACAAAAAGACATTCACTCAAGGAATCAAAATAGTTTCCCTCCATGACACCAAAGAAAACGGAATTAATGATGGAGCGTTAAGAAAAAGGAAAACAAACGTGTTGTCCTACATATACACGTAACGAGAAAAGGAAAGAAAATCGATTGGATTGTACCTGCTCCCAAGTATGAAAAGCTACATGTTCGGGCCAATGATGAGAACGCTCACTCATTGGGCATGTGTTTTGTTTGGTTGATGTGATCAGGGATTATAATTTCGGAGCAAAATTTTTGAAATTTTGTTAATTTCGTTCCTCACCCACAAGCATATATCTCACTCGAAAATTAATTTCTGTTTTTTTCAAATTTTTGTTGGTTTGCTCAAATTTTATTCAAATTTATTCAAAATTCGTTAAGTTTTAAAAAACTTTGGCAAAAAAGTACTTGAGATTTCGGTTCTTTCGGCTCCTCCCAGCAAAGGCATAATTTTAAGTGCTAACCATGAATGTGATGGTCCCATCTATCTGGCAATGAGTACAGCAAGAGAAATGTTCCTTTTTAAGAGAATACCCACGTAGTCAATGAGAGAAAAAATTGGATTAGATTGATTCACTATTTTTTACGAAATCAACTCGGAACTCGAATATTAGAAGAATATTCTCTTTCAACAATCATCTTATCTCACTTATCCCAAACCAAACACCTGAAAAATATATTCGATCCAATCTGACCCATCCCATCTCTGGAATGTTTAAAATTTTGGCCTACCACATACAAGCAACAATTACATAAATCCATCACATTGGTAGGATTGTCATAATAATTACAAAACCTAATGGAGACTGGACTCTCCACGTATGGAACAATGTAATACTACTGACTGATCCAAAAATAGCCTAGCTTATATTTGCTCCCATCCAACCGCTCGTATTCCACCTCTTCCATGTCGTCCACCCTCTCGAGAACTCTACTACTCTCATCATACCGAAACAGCTCGTCGTCCACTAACAGTAAGATCTGGCCCCCGCCAGCCACCAGCGGGGAGATGCAGCGCACGTCGCCGAGGGCATCGGTGTAGCAGCACCGAGACCACTTCGGCCGTGCCATGTCGCCGTCCAGCATCCAGAGACGGAAGGTCGTCTCCGTGGCCATGTGTGTGTAGCACAGCTTGCCGCCCAGCTCCGACACGGTGTTGTATCCGTAGACGTCGTCGGATGTGCTGCCCGGATGGCATGGAACCATGTCGAACCTGTGGTTGTGAAGGCTAAACCGGAGCAGCACGCTCGGGTTGACGTCCATCATCTCGTCGTCGGTGCACCAGTAGAAGCACCCTCCTATGCAAACCGGCGGAGTGGGCACGATGGCTCTGGTTGGTGGAGCCTCGGTGACCTCCCATGAGTCGCCGGCGCCGAGAACGAAGATCTCATGCCCGATTTTGATGGAATCATCAGTGAATTCTTCCACGACGGCCGTGTTTGGGTAGCACCGGTAGAAGTACCTTGAGACGACATAGCGGTTCCGCCACGGATCATAGCCGATGGCCGCAGACTGACCCCTGACGACATGGTTGTGGCATCTGCCGAGTGGCAACGGGACGAACTCCTTGGTGGCTGGATTGCAGACGAATATCTGGCCGTTGTCCGTCGTGACGGCGATGAGGCCGTCGCGTGACGACTATCTCGAGCCTGCCATCCGGGCACGCCCTCTCGAGCATCAGCTCAACCTTGCTTCTACTGTCGTCCATGGTTGTCGTGTCCACTACCTGTTGTCGGAAGCGGTGGAAGATTATACCATCCTTCTGAGGGACGACGATCACCGCCGACGGCCTCTCGCGGGACAGTTCGAGGTGGCGGCGGACAAAAAGCAGGCTCCTCGACGGCGGCGAGCCAAGATCGGTGTGCACGCACTTAAGACGAGCAAGGGATTTCACCGCGAGGTGCACCAAGATCTTGCTGAACAGAAGGTCGTCTGGAATGGCAGCCGCGGCGGCGGTGGCGGCCGGAGGAGGTGCTGCGATCCGGTGGCGCTTCTCGCGGGGTGGGGGGGCGTTGGTTATCTCCATCTGCTCTGTGGATGCAACGTAACAGAGCTACGTACGTACGTACATACGTGACTGACCTCGGTGGAATTTTTTGATGTGGTACTTGTGTACCACGAGTCCCGTATTCATGGTAGTGTGAATCATGTGCATTAATTAGATTTTGCTTCGGATTAGTGAATCCAACAAGGAAAGCAATAATTTTTTTATTTTAATCGGAGTAGTGATCGGTTCTGTTGCACAGAACCTCAGAATCCAACTCGCGGCTCTGCTCTTGCCGTGCTGCCTGTACCATCTTATACAAATAGCTATGTTACGTCTATTGTTTCATCCCTCGAGGGGATTAGAGGAAAATATTTTCATGAAATATCCTCTCGTTTTATATATGTCATCTAAATAGTCATAAAAATAAAAAAAATAATCAGATAAATTAATACACACAAATATATAAGTTAACATAGTATAACAAAAATAATAGATATAACTGCAAATGTACGATAAATATTTTTAGTTTAATTTGTTTTTAATTCGTAGAAATCGAATTTGGCCGAATGTGAAATAATATATTTTATATTAAATTATGTTATCATTTTTAAAAAAATTATGACTATTAAGATAACGTGTAAGTAGAGGATGAAAATCCATATATGATGATTAGTGAATCCAACAAGAAAATTAATAATTTCTTTATTTTAATCGTAGTGATCGGTTCTGTTGCTCACAACCTCAGAATCCAACTCGGGCTCTGCTCTTGTTGGGTTGCTTGGACCATCTTATATAAGTATAGCTATGTTATGGCTATTAGAGGCAGATAAACACCATCCGAAAAAGTTAATTACTAAAAAGTTATTTGGGCTGGCTGCAAGAATGATTATGTTAGGCTAAATGTTAAGAATTTTTATGAACCATAGAAGATCTGTTTGTAGAAAATTTAGGCTACCTCGTGAGCTACAGCCCCCTAGCTCAGGGCTGGATCCGCCCCTGACGTCTATTGTTATTATTTTCTAACGTGTTTCCAGACCTCTACTGCTCCCGGCACGATGTGCAATTACGTGATGCGTCAGGCGAACCGGCAGGGGACCGACGGCGGCAGCTGCGGCGATGGCAACATGGACATCCCGAACGACCTGCTGATCTGCGAGGTGTTGACGAGGCTAGCTGCCCCTGAAATTCCTCCTGAGGTTCAGGTTCGTGTGCCGTTCGTGGCGCAACGCCGTGGCGAACCCTGCCTTCGTGCGCCGCCACCTCGAGCTCTCATGCTCCGCAAGTCCGCCGTCAGTGCTCGCCATCCATCAGGGCGAAGCCAGAATTTGAAAATTGAGGGTGCTTGTCTGCATCAGTCAACGACGGGACGTGACTGTCGAAACTTGGTTTCGACAATATAATTTCTTGGGTCGCAGTCGAGATCGCCAAGCACAATGGGTTAGGAGGAAAAGAAGATTTAGACAGGTTCAGGCCCTCTCGTGAGGTAATACCCTACTCCTGTTTCGGTGGATTCGATCCGCCGAGTGTTTTTTTGATCTCGTGATCTAAGGTTGAAAGCTAAAAGCTGATCTCCTATCGGAATCTCTGATCTAGAATATGATCTAGTCTCAGATATCTCTCAAGGGACGCTCCTTACCCCCCTTATATAGTCCTCGGAGGAGGGCTTACAGATCGGAAACCCTATCTTATTCTAAGTTGGTTTCCTCAATCTTACCAAACCGTGACTATAGGCCGATTACCTTATCTCTATCGGCAATCGTAACACCAAGTCAAGTTCGGTTTACAGATATGACAGGCGCAATCTATCCCTACCTCCAGTCGGATAAGCTTGCCATGTAGATACCCGATTGCCATAATCTCCACAGTAGCCCCCGAGTCCTTTTCAGTCGATGAGACAACTCAGCTTCAAACCAAAGCAGCACTCAGCCAAAAAACCTCTTTGACCGAGTGCTTTTGGCACCGAGTGATTCCATCATCTCTGCCTGAATCTTCCCGAGTGGCTCCAAAGACTGTGAAGGGCTGGAAAAATATCTAAAAAATTCTCAAAAATAAATATCTAGGTGCATCTCCTGATGCACCTAATTAGGTGTAGCCCCCGACTATGTGGTTAGTCAAAAACAGACTAAGCATATAGTCAAGAACTATAAAAAATCATTCTCATGTAAATGCCTAGCTCATGCTAAAGCAATCATAGAAATCTCATTACTCGGCAAGTTCATACTCATCCGAGTAAATTTGTCTGAGTCATCCCAGAACAAATAACTCAATCAACCCTTATGGGTGAAAAGCACTCGGTAAGCTCATGCTTATCCGAGTGGATCTGCCCGAGCAATCCCGGAACAAATATTTCAATCATCCCTCATGAGAAAACAAGTTTTTTCAATCATATGAAAAATATGACCAAATTATTAAATAGCTTATGCCATAATATTGGTCTCAATCTATAAAGATCTTCACCAAGGTGGAAAAATAAACAGCATTGGTAAGGTTACCTGACCAAATGCTAAAAAACCAAACAGCCCTTGTCATCAAGGCAGCTATAAAAACTTAGCTGTCGGTCACCTTCCAAGTTGCATCGTGCCAGCTTCTCATTGAAGTCAAGCAAACCGCGGTATGGAAGGATTTTCAAAGGTATAGGGCACTCGGACACGCGCATATTGCCAGGGCAAATCTGCTTAAGCTCATCCGCTTAAGTCCCTAAGGACACGCATCGGACCACACCTTAACTGGGCCGTAGATTTTCTTATGGGCTCGGCCCAATCACTAGAAAACTTAGCGCAACCCTCAAATCTTTCTATAAAGGCACGAGGTCGTCCCCGCCTCTTCATCTTCCAAAAGATTCCCCTTTTCGCAGCACTGTTCACCAGTTCATTGCGGAGAACCCTAGACTCGCGCGCTCCCAAATTCATCCATCTAGGAACTCGCTCTTTGCAACAACCAGCCTCCGCAGCCAAATCTCCCACGTTCCCTTGTCAAAAGCCCGACCTTTTCCGACCAGATCCACTTCCCATCAACACCACTCTCATGGCGGAGGAAAAGAGGATTCCGTTCGACCAATGGGCCGCTTCGGATGTGAGGGAATCCACCCTCAAAGAGATGGTGAAGCACGGCGTGCTTCCGCCAAAGGAGATCGTGGGATGGCGCCCGGTGGCGGGGGAGGACTTCCCAACCCCGAACATCGGTGAGCTCGTCGTTTTTACTTCTTTCTTCTATTGCGGGTTCAGCCTTCCCACCTCCGAGTTCTTCCGGGGGCTTCTGGATTACTATGGGCTTCAACTCTACCATCTGAACCCCAACTCGATGCTTCACATCGCTCTCTTCATTCATGTATGTGAAGCCTTCCTTGGCATCCTCCCCCACTTCCAACTCTTCCGGCGCATGTTCTATCTCAAACCGCATCCGAACAAGGACCACCCATGCGTCGTTGGCGGGGCAGGTTTCCAACTCCGCGGATCTCTCCGCAAGGAGTATTTTTCTCTTCCCTTGAAGTCTTCCAATAAGGGATGGCATGCGGGCTGGTTCTACGTTAGCAACCCTGAACCCAGCCTGCCAGCTTTCGTCGGCCTTCCTCCTGTCCCCAGTCCAACTTGGAGCACTGTTCCAGTAGCCCAAGATTGGGACGAGGCCAACAAGCTGCTTGCAAAGATCTTGGCGATGAAACAAAGAGGTCTTCGCGGGGAACAGATCACTCGGCACTTCATCAGGTGCCGACTGGCGCCGATCAAGGAACGGTCAAAGCCGGCCTTCGAGTATGAAGGCGGAACGGACCCCAATCAGGATGATCCAGATCCACTCAGCTACGAGATCTTGAAGATCCGGATGTACAAGATCTTCTCGACTGGAATCGCAGTTGAGCGGGCCCTCATTCTGCCGGTTCTTCCCTTCAGCATCCACCGACCTCCTCCTCCGGTAAGCCGACTGGTTGCTTCATAGTATCTTTCAATCTTGACATCTTGTCTCTTAACATTGTACACTCTTTCTTCTGCAGGAAAATGCTTCTATCACCTCCAAGCCATACAAGGTGTCCCACGATGACGCGCCGTGTCGCCCTGCCAAGAAGCCGGCTGGCAGGATCAAGATCCAAAGCGAGCCAGTCGGGAAGCGAGCGGCGCCGAGTGAAGACTCGAACAAGCGTGCAAGCAAAAGGAGGTTGATTATCGAGGACTCGGATGACGACGTCCCAGCTCCTCCCACCGAGACCCCACCTCTAAGGCGATCGCCGCGGACGACGCCGAAGATCCGCCGGTCGTCCAGGTATGCTCTGTAACTGAAGTCCGAACTCTTTCTTGAAAACTTTTCTTTATCTTTACCCCTGCTGTGTTCACTTTCGCAGGAGACCCCAGGACATAGATCCTGCCGGGGGGAGTGAAGGACCGACCCCAGTCGCTGCTCCCGAGGTGCCAAGGCCAGCAGAGCCAAAGCCCCGGAGCCCACAACCAAGTGCAAGCGCTCCGGGGAGTCAACCTTCGCCTCCCAAGAAGGATGCCCCAGGGAAAGAGCCCTCGGCCGCCAGTCGGCATATCCCGACCGGCAACCACCAATGGCCGGAAACCTTAGGCGCGGCTCGAGTGCCCCGACCGAGGGCTACTCGGTGCGGAGTCGAAGAAGGAGGCCACGGGCCGCTCCTCCTAGCGGCGGCCGAAAACGGTGAGATTTGTTTCAAAGTACTCTTTTGCCCTTTCAGTTTGAGTCTTTCATGTCTTCATTTGTCCTTCTTGTTTGCCGGCCACGGTGGAGGAGATCCTCGGGTTGCGATCCTCACGAAACACAGGTTCCCCGATTAGGATCGAGTGGCGGGGCGGAAGGCGAGAGACAGGGCATCATCCTGGACCGGCAAGCCGAGAAAGATGAAAGGGATGCCCTTGTCGAGAGCCTGAACGAGGCGACCCGGCTGCTCAACGTAAGCCTCCGTTTTTCTCTTTAATTGTATTATCATTATCTTTTAGTCGGTCACTCTTCTGCTTTCGCGCGCAGAAGGAGTATTGCCGCTCCATGGCAAAATCTGAGGTGCTGGAGAAGCTGGTTCCCCACCTGAACTCCTTAGAGGACGTTCAGCGACAGCTGAAGGCCACTCGGGAGGAGGCCGCGTCAAGGGAGGCGGTTTTAAGGAAGGAGATCGCAGAGCTTCGGGAGGCGAACCTCGACCTCCGAGGATCAATTGGAAGTAAGCCCGTTTCTCCAAATTTCTTCATGGTTCCCATGTTAATTTCGGTTGTTGACGATCTTCTTCTGTAGAAAATTCTTCGGAGGTCCATTCGCTTCAAGTCCAGCTGGAGGCAGTCAGCCTCGACAAAGCCGAGATAGAGGCCGAATTTGAAGGTAAGCTTCTTTGGAGCAAAACTTCTTGCACTGCTTCATTTCCGAGTGCTTTGAATGATCCGGAGCTTTTGGCAGCTTATAAGGTAAAGACCCGGGCTCAATATGACGTCTTGCTTGGGCGGGTCAGACGAAGCGACGAGATTCAGGAAGAGGTCGCCAATGCCACTATGCCGATCTTGCTGTCCTTATTCGATCAAGGAGTTGGGACCAGTTCGCTGGAGCCGGTAGAAATATTCGACAAGTTACGGTACTGCTCCCGACCGGTATCCGGCCAATATCACCGAAGCGACCAACATGGGAGCTGGTCGGCTCTTGCTCGAGACCAAGTCCCTTTACCCCCGAGTGGACATCCACTCGGTCGGGGAAGGCTTTGCTGACGGAACAACAGACGAGCAGGCCTTGGACATGCTGAGTGAGGGGCAGGAGGCGGCGAAGAAAATATCCATTGATGTAGTAAACAATTTCAAGATTTGATTTGTCTTTCTGACTTTGTTTTGTAAATGTCGCATAGCCATGACGTTCTGATGTAGAACTTGTGATATTTTTAGTTTATTTATGTTAATGCCTTGATCCGAGATTTTGCGTGAAATTTCTTAAGTAGTTTTCGTCTGGCTGTCATCAAGCCTAGGCTCGATTAGGTCATCGGAAAACTCTCAGTCCTTAGACGCTGAGCTTGAATCGAAGGACATTAAACAATGATAAACCAAATTATGCACAAAAGTTGATGAGGAAAACTTGAGCTTTATTGACATGTGTACAGCCTCCGACTGCTAACTCAAGAAATCGTCTTGCTTGAGGTTGGCAGTCAAGGAAAACATGAGGCCTTAGCCGAATTAGGCATAAAATCATCGAAGATGCTCGATGTTCCAGGAGTTCTCCACCATAGACCCGTCTTCACGCTTTAACCGGTACGCACCGGGCCGAGTCACTTCAGCGATTATGTACGGTCCCTCCCATAAGGGAGATAACTTGTGTCGGTCTTTGGTGGTCTGGATCTTGCGTAGGACCAGGTCGCCAACGATGAAAGCTCGTGCTCGCACGTTGCGACTGTGGTATCTTCTGAGCCCTTGGAGGTATTTGGTCGACTGGATGAGGGCCGTCTCGCGGGCCTCTTCCAATCGGGTGAGGTCATCCACTCGGTCAGGGTCGTAGCGTTCATCGTTGAAGCTGCGGACCCGGAGGGATTCATATTCCATCTCGTTTGGCAACATGGCTTCTGCGCCATAGACCAAAAAGAAAGGAGTTTGGCCGGTAGCCCGACTGGGTGTAGTCCGCAGCGACCATAAGACCGAGGGAAGTTCTTGGACCCACTTGCCCGCGTAGGGGTTTAGGCGATCGAAAACACGGGCCTTGATGCCTTGGAGGACCATGCCGTTGGCTCGTTCGACTTGTCCGTTGCTTTTGGGATGGGCTACTGATGCGTAGCAGATCTTGATTCCGAAGTCTTCGCAGAATTCCTTGAAGATGCCTCCCGTGAATTGAGTCCCGTTGTCAGTTATGATTCTGTTTGGGATGCCGAAGCGGTGCACGATGTTGAGGAAGAAATCCCGTGCCTTGTCGACAGTGATGGTGGCGACCGGCTTGGCCTCAATCCACTTGGAGAACTTGTCGATTGCGACGAAGAGGTGTGTGAATCCTCCTGGAGCTTTTTTGAAAGGGCCAACCATGTCCAGCCCCCATACCGCGAACGGCCAGGAAAGTGGGATTGTTTGAAGCTCCTGGGCCGGGACATGGCTTTGTCGGACGAAAAACTGGCAGCCTTCGCAGGTTCGTACGACTTTATCCGCATCGGAGACCGCGGTAAGCCAGAAAAACCTTGCCTGTAAGCTTTGCCGACTAGAGTGCGTGCTGCCGCGTGGCTTCCGCATATGCCCGAGTGGATGTCTTGGAGTAGCTGTTTCCCTTCTTCGGGTGTGATGCACCTCATTAGAATTCCGGAGGGGCTTCTCTTGTATAGGTCGGAGTCAACCATGACATATGCTTGGCAACGATGTCGGACGCGTTCTGCTTTATCCCGGTCATCCGACAGCTCTTGTTGGGTTAAGAATTTGATGAGCGGCGTCCTCCAGTCGGTATCGGTCATGGCCACTTCGTTCGTCGATTGTTCGTTGGAAGTTGTCTTTGCCGTGATAGTTGGTTCGTAGAGATGTTCGACAAAGACGTCTGTTGGGGCGGCTTCGCGCTTAGATCCGAACTGTGCCAGCTCATCGGCAGCTTCGTTGTTATGTCTCAGGACATGTGAGAGTTCGAGCCCGTCAAACTTGTCCTCAAGCTTGCGGACCTCTTGCCGGTAGGCCTCCATGGTGTCGTTTAGGCAGGACCAGTCTTTCATCACTTGATTAACGACCAGCTGGGAGTCGCCTTTCACAATAAGCCGACGTATCCCGAGTGAAACTGCGAGGCGTAGTCCATGTAGAAAAGCTTCGTACTCGACGACGTTGTGTGAGGCAGAGAAGTGGAGGTGAAGGACATATCTTAGCCTTTCCCCAGTCGGGGAGATCAGCACGACTCCCGCTCCCAAGCCGGTGATCCTCTTGGATCCGTCGAAGTGCATGGTCCAGTGTTGGAGGTCTTCCCGGGGCACGCTCTCTTGCTGTTCAGTCCACTCGGCCAGGAAATCCGCCAAGGCTTGTGACTTTATGGACGTCCTTGCCTTAAAAGTCAAGTCCAGCGGCATCAGCTCTAGGGCCCACTTGGCGATGCGTCCGGTTGCCTCGCGGTTGTGGATGACATCGCCGAGTGGGAAAGAGGTGACGATGGTGACCGAGTGACCCTGAAAATAGTGTGCCAATTTCCTTGCGGTTATTAGAACTCCATAGAGCAGTTTTTGTACCTAAGGGTAGCGAGTTTTGGCTCCTGCCAATACTTCGCTAACAAAGTAGATTGGCCTTTGAATTTTCTGAGCCCGTCCTTCTTCTTCGCGTTCGACCACAAGGACCGCACTAACCACTTGGTAAGTGGCTGAAACGTACAGCAGCAGAGGTTCCTGGGGTTGAGGCGAGGCCAGGACGGGCGGCGTTGTAAGGAACTCTTTGAAATCTTCAAAGGCCTTATTGGCTTCCGCGGTCCACTGGAAGTCGTCTGTCTTCTTTAGCAGTCTGAAGAAAGGCATGCCTCGTTCGCCGAGTCGGTATATGAAACGGCTTAGTGCCGCCATGCAGCCAGTGAGCTTCTGAACGTCTTTCTGGTTAATCGGGGGTTTCATGTTTAAGATGGCGTTGATCTTTTCTGGATTTGCTTCAATGCCGCGATGTGACACCATGAAGCCGAGCGGTTTACGATGGAACACCAAAGTGCACTTCTCCGGTTTAACTTCATTCGAAGGCCGGATGTTCGCAAAGGTTTCTTCTAAGTCGGCGATCAGGTCTTCTTTCTGCTTGGTCTTGACGACAACATCGTCGACGTAAGCTTCAACGTTCTTGCCGATCTGCGTCTGGAAACATCTTTGGATCATGCGTTGGGTATGTGGCTCCGGCGTTCTTCGGCCGAAAGGCATGGTGATGTAGCAAGAGGCCCCAAACGGCGTGATGAACGATGTCTTCAGCGTCGGATTCTTTTAAGCGATCGGTGATAGCCCGAGTAACGATCCAGAAACTCGGGAGTTGGCGCTGTTGAGTCAACGACTTGGTCGATGCGAGGCAGCCCGAACGGATCTTTGGGGCAGGCTTTGTTGAGGTCAGTATAATCAACGCACATGCGCCATTGCCCCGTCTTCTTGCGGACCAGGACTGGGTTGGCTTAACCAGTCGGGATGGAGGACTTCTTTAATGAAGCCGGCAGCCAAGAGCTTTGCGAGTTCTTCTTTGATAGCGTCTTTTCGATCCTGTGCGAATCTGCGCAATCGTTGTTTTATCGGTTTGGCGTCATCTTTGACGTCCAAAGAGTGCTCGATCACCTCCCTAGGAATTCAAGGCTTATCGGTTGGTTTCCAAGCAAAAACATCTATATTATTTTGGAGGAAGGTGACGAGCGCGCTTTCCTATTTGGGATCTAGGTCAGCGCCGATTACAGCAGTTTTCGAGGGATCCGACGGATCAAGGGAGATCTTCTTGGTCTTGGCGTCGCCGGATCCTGATTTGGCTATCTTCTTCGCGGGGACTTCGCCCTCTGCCGAAGTTGATGCAGCCAATCGGACTTCTTGTTGGCCACGTAATCTCTCACGAGATTGGGCCATGTCGCAGCTCTCCTTATCGCAGGTGAAGGCTTGCTTCACGTCGCTGCGAAGAGTGATGACACCGTTGGGACCCGGCATCTTCATGCAGAGGTAGGTGTAGTGGGGGATCGCCATGAACTTGGCAAGCGCAGGCCTTTCGATGATGGCGTGATATGCTGTTTCGAAGTCGGCCACCTCAAAGGTGACGTTCTCCGTTCGGAAGTTCTCTCGGGCTCCGTAGGTGACTGGGAGGGAGATATGTCCGAGTGGTGTAGAAGATAGCCCTGGGATAACTCCGTGGAAGGGGGCTGAGCTTGCCTTTAGTTCGGCCCTCGGGATCGCATCTCATCCGTGGTCTTGGCAAACGGGATGTTGAGGGCACTGCCCCATCGATGAGGACGCGCTTGAGCCTCGATGTTGCGGACCACGGGGTCTAGGACGAGTGGATAGCGCCCGGATGAACCACTCGGTCGGGATGATCCGAGCGGTCAAAGGTGATGGCCACTTCCGACCATCGCAGATATTGAGGGACTTCGGGTTGAGCCGTGTTGACCTCCCCGTCGGTTAGCTTGTTTCCTCTTGGACTCATAGGCTAGCGGACCTCCGAAGATGTGGTTGAGCTCCCCACCGGGTCTTGAAAAGGTTCGGTATTCTCTGCTGCGTTGTTCTTTTTGGTGCTCGACGTGCGCCTCGTCGATCGGCTTCTTGTTGAGCTACGCCGCGTCTGTTCGGCGAACCGCTTGTAGATAAAGCGTCCTTCGCCGCGTGCTTATGATTCGGATGATGGGTGCACTGGGCGTTCATGATGGCGTCGTAGGCGGCAACTCGGGGACGGCGTTGAGTGTTGGAGGTTGCGGCCACTAGGTCCTCAGATCGACGCTTGCGATCTTTCTGGGCCTGGTTGCCGTTGTTGCCGCCATCCTTCTTAGGATTACGGCTCCCTCCCGCTTGCTTGTCCTCCCTTCTATCGGGCCGGTCTTGGCGGGCGGCCTTAATGGCGTCATTGGATTTGGCGTATGAATTCGCCGTCTCGAACATTTGTTTCACCGTCTTGGGTGGTTTGCGCCCGAACTTCCCGATCAGCAGCTCATCACGGACTCCCTTCTGGAAGACGGCGATGATGATGTCATCGGTGATGTTCGGGATCTTGTTGCGCTTCTCGGAGAAACGACGAATATAATCCTTCAGGGGCTCGTCCGGCTTTTGGATGACATTGTATAGGTCGAAGTGTGTGCCGGGCCTCTCGAAGGTACCTTGGAAGTTGGCGATGAAGTGGTCCCTCGGCTCGCTCCACGAGCCGATTGAGCCTCTTGGCGGCTCGTGATCCAATTCTGGCCGAGTTTGCGAGGGCCACGGGCAGTAATTGGCCATAGCCTTGTTGTCGCCACTGCGGCTCGGATGGCAAGGGTGTATACGGTTAGCCAAGATTCGGGGTCGGTCTTGCCATCATACCTCTCAATCCCCGTGGGCTTAAACCCACTCGGCCGGTGCACTCGGCGGAGCTCCCGAGTGAAGGCGGTACTCCATCGTCGCCGCTATCGGGTGACCCTCCGATCTTCCCGAGTGCGTCGGTCGCGCTCTGGTAGCGGCGATCGAGGACTTCCGCGAGATCACTCAGCGGGGTCTTTGGTTGGCTGGTTGGGTAGGCTGGAGCTATTGCGATGGACGCGGTGGTGGACGGGTGGACGTCCGTGTCGTTTGTCACGGGAGTCGGCCGTCTGCTCCTGGCATTTTAGCGTGGACTCGCGGGGTGGGCCTCTTGGCACAGTCGTCGACCGATCGGCTCGGGCCTCTTATAGTCTCCTGACCTCAGAGGCGGAAGCCGGCTCTTGTCTGGCGTTTCGGCCACAGATTCAGTCGGCCTTCGTGCCGAGGTGGTGGGGTGGCCGTTTGTTGTGGCGGCGATGATGGTCTTGATCTTGTCGAGTATAGGAGTCACGTTGGCGGGTGCCGTCTCCATGACGGTGTCCAAGAGGGTGAGTGCGGCGACAGCGTTCTGCTGTGGTGTTTGGAAGAAGTTGGTGTTGCGGACCCGTGTTTGGAGGATGGCCTCCTGGGCAGATCGTCCGGCTGCACGTAGGTCGTGCTTCCTCTTTTCGGCCTCATCCTTGTGTTGTTTCTCTTCTTCGGCTGTCTTGCGCTCGAGCTCCACCCTGGCTCGCTCTTCTTCAGCAAGCCTTCTGGCCATGGCTGAGTCGGACTCGTCCGGCTCGGCCATGAGGACATCAAAGCACTTCGGCTCACAGTCCATGTGGCGGTCGGAGTTGTCGGCTTCGTCGAAGGGATGCCGTAGAGGTTGTCGAAGCGGCGGAGCCGAGGTATCCATTGAGCTCCGAAGATGAGCAGGAGCCGAATGATGGGAGGATGACGGCGACCTCCCTTGATCCTGGGTAACCCGGATCTGGATCATCCCAGTCCGAGTCAGAGCTTGGTGATGTGGGCTCCTCCGAGTGGGTCGCCGCCGACTCGGGGGAGAGAAGTTTGCTGAAAATCTCGGCGACGTTTGGTAACCCAAACGACACTGAGAGGTCTTCATCTGAGTAGATCGCTTCCGTCGGGGAGGCGAGAAGATTGGCGCAGATTTCGGCGGTATTTGGTAATCCGAATGGTGTCGAGTGAAGTCCGTCGTCGGAGAAAGTAGATTGCATCTTGGTCTTCAAGACGTTGTTGTAGATCGTGGCACTGTTCGGAAGTCCGAACGGTGTCGAGTGGATTTCTCCCACCGACTGGTCCGAATCCGAGTTGAAGGAGGAATCGTCGACGAAGTTGCTGAATCTTGAAGGAGATCCCATCACGCTTGTCGGCGAGATTGTTGAAGAAGTCTCGACGCGCGGCCCCCTACCTGGCGCGCCAACTGTCGAAACTTGGTTTCGGCAATATAATTTCTTGCGTCGCAGATCGAGATCGCCAAGCACAATGGGTTAGGAGGAAAAGAAGATTTAGACAGGTTCAGGCCCTCTCGTGAGGTAATACCCTACTCCTGTTTCGGTGGATTCGATCCGCCGAGTGTTTTTATTGATCTCGTGATCTAAGGTTGAAAGCTAAAAGCTGATCTCCTATCGGAATCTCTGATCTAGAATATGATCTAGTCTCAGATATCTCTCAAGGGACGCTCCTTACCCCCCTTATATAGTCCTCGGAGGAGGGCTTACAGATCGGAAACCCTATCTTATTCTAAGTTGGTTTCCTCAATCTTACCAAACCGTGACTATAGGCCGATTACCTTATCTCTATCGGCAATCGTAACACCCAAGTCAAGTTCGGTTTACAGATATGACAGGCGCAATCTATCCCTACCTCCAGTCGGATAAGCTTGCCATGTAGATACCCGATTGTCATAATCTCCACAGTGACAATGTCAGTGCATTGCGCAGCCAAGCGAAGAAAAGAGATGTCCCATTTATGCTACCAAGAAGCCGAGAAGGTGAGTAATCGAGACTTTTTTTCGTTGGGACAGCGAAAGAGAGCAATCAAGAACAGAAACACAGGTTTCTATCGGTTAAGGGTCTTTGCATGTGGTTCAGCACTTAGCCATAAACTTGTGGAACTGATCTGACAATATGTGTGTGCTCCTTTCTTTTTTCTTCTCTTGCTGTTCTTGCCTAGGTTTTTTCACATGAAGATGCATGCAGTACTGAAATAGCTGACGAAATCATTAATTTCCTCGTAGTCTTGTATCGTTTTAATTGTTCAACTAATGATTGATTATGGCATGATAGCGTGTAATTGATGTTATTATGCATATCAAGAATTAATGATCTTATGTGAGAGGGGGGTGTAGGGTTAAAAACGGACGAAATTTTTCTCGGTCCGAATTGCCCATTTTTTTTTACGTTTGACCCGATCATTTTCGTATTTCGGAAAAATCCGAAAATGGTTCGGAATTCGGGACGGCGGTTATCGAAATACGGACGGAAGTAGAAACGGCGTTTTTCCGTCCGTATTTCCGGAATTTCGTATTTGGTCGGAATATTTCAGTATTTTTACCGTATTTTATCCGGATTCCAGACATGTAGAGGCCCAATCCAAAAAGCCCAACACCAGTCCATCTAAAGAAAACTCATTTTAATTTGTTAGTTATGATATGAACTAAACATGTTATATGAGTATGTGATAGTAGTACATGGACAGATAATTCTAAACTATTTTCATGTGAATCTGAATCTCTAAATTTATGCTCTACTTGTTTTTCGTTGGCAAAAATGTGTGTGATTGTGATTGAGTATAAAGATGTGCGGTATTTTGGCTTAAGCTCCCGAGTTCCGACCGTTTCCGTGGATTTTTCGGTCGTATTTGTTCATTTCCGTGTATCCACATATCCCGATTCTGTTTTCAAACCCGTATTTTCCGAACCCGATCCTGTTTTCGTCAAAAAATATAGAAACGAAAGTAGAAATGAGGTTTTTCCGTCCGCTTCCGTTCGTTTTCACCCCTAGGGGGGTGTTGTGTGTTACGGCTTGGGGGGTGTCAGGCCCACTCCGGCACCCCCGATAGCCTCGTCACAGCCGTCCACACACGCACAGACATTGACCCAAATGAGAGAGCGACGCCCGAGGACGTGGTTAGCTTCCACCGTGTCAGGCAAGGACAGTCTTCTGCCACCGCGGCCATCGTCGAGTTGATGCACGAGGAGGCTCTGGAGTGCGTCGATGCCCACCTGCTCACCTTGCATTATACCTTCGTGTTGTATCTTCGAATAATCCCTCTTTCTAAGAGCATGTACAACCCACAGACAGGGGGTTGTTTGTAAGGTATCAAACAGTCAGCTAAAAAGTCATACCATACAATCCATAGACAGGGGGCCGTCTGTAAGCTGTTTTAATGCTGTGCGTGTAGCTAAGATTATCTACAAATAAATTTATGCGTACCATAGTGTTGCTATTTGAAGCTATTTGATATGAAATGTAGCAAGTATAAATAAGAGAATATGATTACAATATTTTTAAGAAAACATCAATATAATAATTATATTATTTATAAGGGCAACACATTTTGCCTAATTTTATTTGTTTTCAAAGCATTGCCATATATGCACGATTAGGTCCTTTTTGAGTTTTCTATGTGTTGGCCGAGATTTGATAGTAGAATTTCTACGAAGTACCTCCGCGAAACATGGATTGAGGGTGTTGCTTGTACACACTTCAGGTGAGAGCACTATCGTCGCACTTGGATTTTCATTCAAATCCAAGGCTTCTCTAATCGAGTCTTTCTCATCTTCAACTATCATATTGTGAAGGATAACACAAGTTTGCATTATGTTGATAACGTCCCCTTGCTTCCATAACCTTGATGGTTGACGATGTTAGTGATATGCCCTAGAGGCAACATGGAGATGTTAGATATCACGGTCAATGTTTATGTATAAATGAATAAAGTGTTATTTAGTTTCATGAAATAGACATCTTGTATTGATCAATAAGTACGTGACTTATTTATGAGACTTTTTATGTATGAATCTATTTCTAAACGATCCCTGATCATATGTCATATTATTGGAACAAATATGACTCTAAGATCGGCTTGTTTATTTATTGATGATCATGTCTCATAGATAATGGGTATGAAGATACCAAATCAATAAACATGGACACATGTGTTAGAGAACACATTGTTGGATAGACCCACCATGAGACACTACAAGAATTAATGTGCCATTAGTTGGTCTCAGGTAGTGTTGGTACAAAGTCCTTAGACCTGAGATCACCATAGATTCCAACATGTGTAGTAGCCTACTTTGGGACTACCAAACGCTATTCCGTAACTAGGTAGTTATAAAGGTAGTTTTCGGGTTTGCTATGAAACATGGAGTGGGATGTGAGTGATCAAGATGGAATTTGCCCCTCCTTTGGAGAGATATCTCGGGCCCCTCGAGGTAATGGATTATGGAAATGCATGGCCATGCTAAGTTGATTGAGGAGTCAATCAACGGACGGATAATCCAATACGGTTCGAGTGAATGGTTAAGCTATTGAAGGGATGGCACACATCTTGCCTATAGCTTAAGCGGTATCGTGAGACAAAGGGATTTGTGTACACATTACAGGTTCGAGCCGATATTATATTCTTGTATACTATGGTGTCAATATGTGCTTGCTAGGCGCCGCGTGCAGTGTCGTCCTGAGTTGGACTCGAGCCGACGGTCGGCTAAGTTAGACTATAGCCGAAACCGAGTATACCTGAACCTACGGTGTCGCACGCTTAAGGGGATAAGAACAGGCATTCGAGTTGGACTCGGATACGGCTCGATCGGATAGGGATCCGATCGGATAGAGTCCTATGGGCTTACGACGTATGGGCAGCCAACTCTGTGAGATTCGGATAGGATCCGATTCAAAATAGAGTCCTGATCAGCCACTAGTCCCAGCCGGCCAACTCTATATAAAGGAGGGAGGGGTGGAGAGCTGCGAGACGTCAATTGTATCACGTGCAACAGAAGTCGTCGAGATCAATCTCCACGGAAACCCTCCCCACTTTCGAGCCAAACCCTAGCCTTGCATCGCGTGCTAGCACACGGGTGTACGGCGTTCTGTCCCCGGACGTGTGGATACCGGTAGAGGCGCTGCTACGTTGCGCGCTCTTGATCGGCTTCGGATCGGCTGCAATCGGAGCGATCGGCTGTGGTGGAATCGGCTGCGGTCGGGCGCATCGGAGCGAGGCGTGAGAACGCGGCCGGACAACTCGAATCGGCTGATTGGCGAATCGGCCTCTCCGGGAATCGGCTACACTGTTCCAGATCGGATTGCCCCGATTGGCTATTCCGCTGCACTCTACTCCAATCGGTAACAATCTATCGGCCCTTACTTGCAAGTGTTCCTGGTTTGCGCGGTAAAAGTTTTTGTTTTTCGGCTAGCGTAGCCTCCGCGTAACCCTTCAGCATCGGCTACTGACGCTCTGAGAGTTAGGTTATTCCCTCTCTCTGGATCGGCTTTCACGTGGTTTTTTCTCTACCTTATAATTTTGTGCAAAGTTGGGCCGATCTAGAGAAACAGTTTCATAGATACTTTTACAATGGTATTCACGAGATGAAATTGTTTGATCTGATAGCTATCAGGGTGAAACATAACGAATCTATCCAAGACTACATCCAAAGATTCAGAGACATGAGGAACAGATGTTATAGCCTGGTTCTGTCAGACTCCCAGCTACCGATCTCGCTTTTCAGGGTCTGTTGACACCAATAAGGGAAAAGTTTTCGGCTCAGGACTTTGAAAGTTTGGCTCACTTGGCCCAAAAAGTATCAACACATGAACAAAGATTCCAAGAGGCCAAGAAAGCTTTCAAGAAAGTTAGCCATGTTGCATACGCCTCTGAATCGGAAAAGGAGAGTGACTCTGAAGTGGTAGCAGATGATTGGGCCAGGAACAAGAAAGTTATTACGTGCCAATGGGTCACGAATTCGACCAAAGAAGAAAAATATGATTTTGATATCACCAAGACCGACAAAATTTTTGATCTGCTGCTTCGGGAGAAGCAAATTCAGCTCCCAGCACGTCATGTGATTCCATCGGCTGAGGAACTAAAAAAAGGAAGTATTACAAGTGGCACAACACTGGATCTCATAGCACTAATGATTGTAAAGTCTTTAGACAACAGATCCAATTGGCAATCCCTTTCTTGTCAATATGGTCTACATAAGTGGTAGAGCAGCCGATAGGAGGGATTATCGGCAGCCCAATTTTGCCAGGATCATCAATAAGTTCCAGAGAAAATATGATAGGCAGGAAGAGGATGACAGCTTTGATCCCCATTAGGGCTGTGAATTTTTTTGATTTTGCTGGAACAAAGTGATGAGGCTGCCATTTTCTCGAAGATTCTCTAGCTTGCAGCGATCGTGGTGCCGACTACGTTGAAGAGTCTAGCCGATCTCGTCTTGAGAGAAATCGGTTGCCACAAAAGACACTCCCTGTTCACCAGAGGTTGGGTCCGATTCATCAGGATTTTATGCAGGACTCGGATGAAGATGAAGATGAGATCGTGAACCCGCAATGGTGCCCTTATGATACTTTTATAAAGAGTCAGAATAGGAGGGTACAGAGAATGAAGAGCAGGGGTCAGCTCCAGGAGGTTCAAGCCAAAATCGACCATCGGTTGAGGAAGAAGAAGCAAGAGCGCCCAAAGAAAGAGTGGCGTGTTTAAGGTGCCCTCAGCCGATGAAGTCCAAGATGACAAGGTGAAGAGATCGGCTAAGGAAAAGTTGTGGCCGCTGCATTGGTCATCATGGTTTTTGTGTTGGTAGCTGAGTATGAGGCAGCTCAAGCTGATGCAGATGTAGTTGAAGAGTCCTTGGCCAAGTTTATTTTGTCCCCAGAGCAAGCTATCTTCGAAAAACCAGAAGGAAAAGGGCATCGACATCTTAAGCCACTTTATATTAAAGGGTTTATCAATGACAAGACAATGTCCAAGATGTTGGTCGATCGTGGGGCTGCTGTGAACTTGATGCCCTATGCTACATTCAAAAAATTAGGCAAGAGAACGACCTCATCAAGACCAACATGGTTTTGAAAGACTTTGGAGGCAACCCATCGGAACCCAAAGAGGTCTTAAATGTGGAGCTGACAATTGCAGTAAGACTGTGCCTACCACCTTCTTTGTCATTGATGGGAAGGGATCATACAGCCTGTTGCTGGGAAGGGACTAGATCCATGCCAATTGCTGCATCCCTTCTACCATGCACCAGAGCTTAATCCAATGACAAGGTGATAAGGTCAAAATTATGTCAGCCGACAAGTCAGTTAACGTTGCCAATGCTGATTTAACCCTTTGGGAGATGGACGGCATTGATTGCTTATCTGGCAAGGTTTTGGAAGCCGATTATCTAAAAGTGTCTGATTCTGAAATACAGCCAATTGGAGATGCGGAGCCCAAACTGCTCCTTTGAGGGTGTCGTGGATAGGAGTGGGCATAAAGCCCGAGCCCGAAACCCGACCGGAAAAAAACCAAACCCGAATCCGAAATACCCGAAACCCGAAACCCGAACACTGATTTCGGGTAGAAAACTTGAAAACCCAAAATTATTTCGGGTTAATCGGGTTGTAAGTCGCAGTACCGATAACCCGAAACACCAAAGTCACGGTAAATTACCGAGTTTTCTAGGGGCTTGGTGCAAAATCGCCAAAGTTTCGCCCGCCCGCACTTTGCCGCTTTTGCGGTTTTGGTTTCAAACCTAACCCTAACCCTAACCCGGGTCACCCCTCAAGGTGACGCCGTCGCCGCTTTCGCTCGCGCCTCGCTGTCGGTTGCCCCTCGCGCCTCGCCGCTGATCCCAGTCGTCTCTCGCGCCTCACCGCAGGTCGCCCCTCGCGCTGTCACCCCTCACCGCCTCGCGCTGTCACCCCTCACCACCTCGTCGGTCGGCGCGAGTCGCCCCTCCGCCGTCGTCGGTCGGCGCGAGTCGCCCCTCCGCCGTCGTCGGTAGGCGCGAGTCACCGCTCCGCCGTTGCCGGTCGCCCCTCGAGTCGTCGCCGCTCCGCTCACCCCTCGCGTCGTCGCTGGTAGGCGCGAGTCGCCACTCCGCCGTCGCTGTCCAGGCCGCCCCTCGCTCGTGCCTCGCTGCTCGCAGCTCCGCTCCCGCCGTTTGGGTTATTCGGTTTACCCAAAACCCGAACCCGAAATAATGGGTACCCGAAATTTCGGGTAATAAGGTAATCGGGTAATATTTCGGGTATCATTTTTGAAAACCCGAAATTCAAAAAACCCGAACTACCCGACCCGTACTTTCGTGTAAACCCGAATGCCCAGTGCTAGTCGTGGAGGGGTCAAGCTTCTACACAAAGGACACTGTAGATGATCTCTATGGCAAACTAGGACAAGGTTTCATGTTGGACGACGACTTAGAAGAAGTCGATATAGGTCTAGGAGATAGGCCAGGTCGACATTTATTAGTAAAAATTTGTCTTCTCAATTTAGAACCAAGCTAATAGAACTTTTGAAAGAATATAAAGATTGTTTTGCTTGGGAGTATTTTGAGATGCCAGGGCTTAGCCGATCGATTGTTGAACATCGGCTTCCTATCAAACCAGCATATCGGCCATTTAAGCAGTCACCTAGGAGGTTCAAGGCCGATATGTATGACGCTATCAAGGCCAAAGTCACTCGATTATATGATGCTGGTTTCCTTCGGCGTTGCCGATATGTCGAGTGGGTTTCTAACATAGTTCCAATGATCAAGAGGAACGACAAACTTAGGGTGTGTATTGACTTTCGAGATCTAAACAAAGCTACCGCTAAGGATGAATACCCAATGCTGATTACTGATTTGTTGGTGGATGCTGCTTCAGGGCACAAGATTATAAGTTTTATGGATGACAACACTGGATATAATCAAATTTTTATGGCAGAAGAAGACATTCATAAGACTGCTTTTAGATGTCCTGGTGCAATCGGCTTATACGAGTGGGTTGTAATGACTTTCGATCTGAAGAATGCTGGAGCTACGTATCAGAGGACTATGAATTACATCTTTCATGATCTAATCGGCTTGTTGGTTGAAATTTACATTGATGATGTGGTTGTAAAATCAAAGGTGGTTGATGACCATATAGTCGATTTGATGAATGTTTTGAAAAGAACAAGAAAATATGATCTGAAGATGAATCCCACGAAATGTGCTTTTGACGTATCGGCTGGACAATTTCTAGGTTTTCTTGTCCATGAAAGGAGGATTGAGGTAACACAAAGGAGCATCAACGCGATAAAAAAATATTCAATCACCACAGGACAATAAGCAATTGCAATCTTTGGTCGGCAAAGTGAATTTTATTAGGAGGTTTATTTCTAATCTGTCTGGAAAGATGAAACCCTTCACACCTTTGCTAAGGTTAAAAGTCGATCAGTAGTTCACTTGGGAGGCAGAGCAATAGAAAGCTTTGGACAATATCAAAGAATATTTGAGTTCCCCTCCAGTCTTGATTCCTCCACAAAAGGGGTACCTTTCAAGTTGTACTTGTTAGTCGATGAGAAGTCAATCGGCTCGGTCTTAATCCAGGAGTTCGAGGGCAAGGAAAGAGCAATATTCTATTTGAGCAGAAGGCTTTTGGATGCTGAGACAAGGTATTCTTCGGTGGAGAAGTTATGCTTATGCTTGTATTTTTCATGCACGAAATTAAGGCACTATTTGCTATCCAATGAATGCACCATAGTCTGCAAAGCCGATGTTGTCAAGTATATGCTATCGGCTCCAGTACTGAAAGGACGAGTTGACAAATGGATCTATGCCTTCACAGAGTTTGATCTCAGGTATGAGTCAGCCAAGGCAGTAAAAAGGGATAGGTCATAGCCAATTTCATTGTTGAACATCGTGATGACTCAATCGGCTCGGTTGGCATAGTTCTTTGGACTTTGTTCTTTGATGGATTGGTTTGTACTCATGGATGTGGTATCGGCTTGGTCATCATATCACCTAAGGGGGCAAGTTTTGAATTTGCTTACACTATTAAGCCCTATGCTACTAATAACCAAGCCGAGTACGAGGCAGTTCTCAAAGGATTGCAACTTTTGAAGGAAATTAAAGCCGACGCCGTGGAGATCATGGGTGATTCCTTGTTGGTCATCAATCAGCTAGCTGAAGAATATGAATGCAAAAATGATGCATTGATGATCTACTACGAAAAGTGCCGAGAGTTGATGGAAAATTTTTGGCTAGTAACTTTGACACATATTCCTCGAGAGCAAAATATTGAAGCTAATGATTTGGCTCAGGGGGCATCGGAATACAAGCTGATGGTCAAGGATATCGAGGTAGAAATTGCTACAATCACAACCGATGATTGGAGGTATGATGTCTTCAATTATCTCAAGAATCCTTCTCAATCGGCTTCGAGAAAGTTGCGATACAAGGCGTTAAGATATGTTTTGCTCAATGATAATCTATATTATCGGACGATGGATGGAGTGTTGCTAAGATATTTAAGTGCCGATCAAGCCAAGGTCATGATGGGCGAAGTGCATGAAGGCATATGTAGTACTCATCAATCGGCTCACAAGATGAAATGGCTGCTTCGACGAGCTGGGTATTTTTGGCCGACGATGTTGGAAAATTGCTTCTGATATTATAAAGGTTGTCAAATTGTCAGAAGTTTGGAGCAATTGAAAGAGCGACAACGTCGGCTATGAACCCCATAATCAAGCCATGACCGTTCAGAGGTTGGGGAGTTGACATGATCGGCTAGATTAATCCACCATCGAATAAGGGACATAAGTTCATATTGGTGGCAACCGATTATTTTACGAAGTGGGTGGAAGCAATTCCGTTGAAGAAGGTCGATTCTAGGGATGCAATTCAGTTCATCAAAGGGCATATCATATACTGATTTGGTGTTCCTCAGACCATTACAACTGATCAGGGATCTATTTTTGTATCCGATGAGTTTGTCCAGTTTGCAGAAAGCATGAGGATCAAATTATTGAATTCTTCGCCATATTATGTACAAGCCAACGGAGAAGCAGAGGCATCCAACAAAAGTCTGATTAAATTGATCAAAAGAAAAATCTCTAAATTTCCAAAGCAATGGCATAGCCGATTGGCTGAAGCATTGTGGTCCTATCGGATGTCTTGTCATGGATCAATTCAAGTTCCTCCGTACAAGCTAGTTTATGGGCATGAGGCCGTTTTGCCATGGGAAAGTGCCATCGGCTCAAGAAGAATTGAATTACAAAATGAGTTGACAGCCGATGACTATCACAATCTCATGGTGGATGAATCGGAAGACTTGGTTCAATCCAGGATGCATGCTTTGGAAAAGGTGACAAGGGATAAGGAGAGAATCGCTCGTCATTATAACAAGAAGGTTGTGCCAAAATCTTTTTCAGAAGGGGAGTTGGTTTGGAAGTTGATCTTGCCGATTGGTACTCGTGATAATAAATTTGGCAAGTGGTCACCAAATTGGGAAGGACCCTTTAAAATCTACAAGTGTGTTTCCAAAGAAGCTTACATGTTGAAAGGGCTTGATAGAGAAATTTTTGAAAGGGCTCTCAATGAAAATATTTGAAAAATATATTATTCAAGTGTTTGGATCAATTCATGAGTCGGCTGTGTTGAGCCGATACATGGTAGCCGATGTGTTTACATCGTCTTTAGACGACCGATATAAGTGATATCGCCCTTAATCTCCTCAAATTTATCATAATCGGCTGTGTTATGCCGATATATGATGGCCTATTTTGTGTGATATCGTCTTCAAGCTATAATTTTATCAATGATCGGCTGACATTGTAAAATTAGGGGGCATATATATATATATATATATATATATATATATATATATATATATCAATGATCGGCTGATACTCTAATTTCGATGCTATAAACTGCTTAAAGTTATCATACACGACATATAATCTAGATTAATGTCTAGATCTATCTCGTGATCGGCTGGAGTTTCTCTGAAAACAGCAACCGACAGGGCTAGATCTAGAGGTTTATTTAGATTATATGATGTGTCCACCATCTCGAAGAGTTCTCATTAGCCTAAATAGATCCCGTTCTTTCTTTTGGTACTTAATGCTGCATCTAATCGACCTATTAAGTCGCCTTTAGAATTATGTAGATCTATTCGGTTTAATGTTAATTATTAGAGATAACACCGGGGTTTCAGCCAATCTTACCTATTCTAATCATCTTTTATGTATTCTTATTGCTAGATGTATTAGAATTGCCTTTTATATTAAGATCTCAATCTACTTAAATGTGTTAAGCTCGGCATCAATCTGTTAGATCACACTAACAGCCGATTGATCTTAGTTTAGCGCATTTAGTTTAGATTAACATCTTTTTATAAAATATATCAGAGTACTAGCCGATTTACATTAGATTTGCGACATCGGCTAGGTTATGAATGAGTATAATTATTATTCTAATGCGCTTTTGAATACAAGTGGTTTATATTGTCTCGGTATACTACCGATCTATCCCAATCGCTTGGTTTAAATGCACTTTGGGATAACGATTATATATTCATTAATATCTATAGCCGATCGAGTAGGATCTAACCTTAACCAAACGTATATTCTATGTTTTCTTGTTGGTTACAGGATCAAACCAACTGACACGCCCGCTCAATCACCAGAGGTGACCAATTTGGACCTGCTGGAGTTAAGGAGATCTCCCAGGCCAGTACGTGTAAAAAATTCACCCAACACGCTTTTGGCACGCCCAGTGGGACCACATCTTCCGGATCCAGCACAATGGTGAACGTCATATCGGCGATCTCGACTAGGAAAATGTCATCCCGGTGACTATGGACAAGCTTTTGGCTGAACAAAAGGCCGAATATTAGCAGATGGTTGAGCGGCTGCAAGCACATTATCTGCAATCTTTCGTCCAGACCAGATCTGGGGCAATCCTCTAGAAATTCAAGTTTAGCATTGAAGACTTTGATACTTCCTCCAGCAAGGACAAGAAAGGGAAGAAAAAGATGGAGGAAGTCAAGCGGGAACAGGACGATTCAGGGCTCCACACGCTGCAAGACCGGATCGACTCAGCTGTCCACCACAGCTTGTCAACCAGTCAGGGATACTGGTGAACACATTGAACAATATGATAAGCACCATGGTTTATTCAAAGATAGCCGAGTAACTGCCAAGAGGGCCGACATATTTCACTGATGGCCAGTTTCCACCGTACAGGACACTGTCAACCCACGGTTTGCCAGTCCCTCCGCTCGGGCAGCCGATTCCTCCAGGGGGAGCCCTGATCCAGCCGAATGCACAGTTGTTGGCTACGCGGCTGCATCCCAAGGTTTTGGTTCGGCAACAGTCCCAACACCAGGGCCTCGGCGTTCCAGTGACCTCAGGAGCAGGCGGAAGACATGTTTAACACCAATCGGCAATCCGTCATACATAACGTGTTGATTGGTAACTATCTGTCGGTTCCACCTCACAACTCCGGCGGCAATCGACCTCTCCTCGAGAAAACACCACCATTTGCCTCTCGGCCGCCTCCTGCTATGAACCAGTTTCAGCATCAGTTTCCAGTAGGCAACTACGAGCAACACTATCGGCCTCGGACACCACCAATGCAGTATCAGCAAGGACCCCGTCCATCACGAGCAATACGAGCCGGTACCGCTAGTCCAAGCTCAGGAAAACAAGCCTTGGGCCGACCTGATCACCGACGTAATGCGTGATCAATTCGGCCTCAAATCGAAGGACTCCGGCAACATGTACTGGTACCCATACCCAAAATATTTTGAGAGGGTGCCCCTGCCAAACCGGTACAAGGTGCCGGACTTCTCAAAGTTCTCTGGGCAAGACAACGTATCAACCTACGAACATGTCAGCCGATTTCTGGCACAATATGGAGAAGCATCGGCTACTGACGCGCTCAGAGTGTGCTTACTTCCACTGTCACTCTCGAGATCGGACTTTATATGGTTTTCATCTCTGCCTTACAACTCGGTCCAGAGCTGGGCCGATCTCGAGAAGCAATTCCATAGCTACTTCTACTCCGGCACGCACGAAATAAAGTTGTCGGATTTGACCAGTGTCAGGCAAAAGCACGAGGAGTCGGTGCAAGACTACATCCAGCGGTTTACGGACATGAGAAACCGCTGCTAAAGCCTGATACTCACAACTAGCCGATTTAACCTTTCATGGCCTTTTGGCCTCGATCCATGAGAGGTTTTTGGCTCAAGATTTTAAGAGCTTGGCCCACCTGGCTCAGAAGGTGACGGCTCACGAGCAGCTCTTTCAAGAAGCAAAGAAAGCCTTCAAGAAAATCACCCACGTCACCTACACAACAGACTCGGACTCAAGTGACAGCGACTCGGAGGTAGCAGCAGCCGAGTGGACCAGGAATAAGAAGGCTATCACATGCCAATGGCTGAAAAAATTGGCTCAGGAAGAAAAATATGATTTTGACATGACTAAAGCCGATAGGATCTTCGATCTATTGCTGAGGGAGAAACAAATACAGCTTCCGGCCAACCACGTCATCCCATTGGCCGAGGAGCTCAAAAAGAGGAAATACTGCAAGTGGCACAACACCACCTCCCACAGCAGTAACGATTGCAAGGTTTTCTACCAACAAATTCAGTCGGCCATAGAGGCAGGGAAAATCAAATTCGAAGAATCGGCTAAGCCGATGAAAGTTGATGGCAATCCCTTCCCTGTCAACATGGTCCAAGTCGGCCAAAGGCGAGCTGATCGACAGTACAGCATGGCGCACGGCTCAACCAAATCCCAACAAACAACCAAGGCCGACTTGGACCAACAAGAGCCGACTGCGGCGAACGTCGCGCCAATCACCATGGTCTACACCAGCGGCTGATCGACCGACTGACGGCCCAGACAGGCGGATAGCCGACTATGGTTTCAGCTCAGAGTTCAAGAAGAAGTAGAGGACCGACGCGGCTAGTAGTGGCATACTTTCGCCGCCATGATGGCTGTGACCCACATTGGCGCTGCGAGTTCTTCTGATTCTGTTGGGAATCGGGAATGAGGCTGCCCACCATTGAGAACTGCCCGGCCTACAGCGAGTACAGGGAGGACGAATACAGGGACCCACTAATGGAAAGCTCTAGCCGATTCGTCCCACGAGCCATTCAACTTAACCAGTGGAAAACTTCCGTTCACAATCGGCTCAGCCCAATTCACCAGGACTTCTTCCAAAATGAGGACGAAGAGGGGGTTGAAGAAGAACAATCAGCCAACCCCCAATGTTATCCTTCGGACCTGTTCACCAAAATGCAGAAAAGAAAAATTCAGAGGCTGAAAAGCGAATGACATGAGGAAAATGTCCAGCAGATGATTCAATGTCAACAATGTCGGCAGGGCAGGAAACAGTGGTGTGTCAAGAAACAGGCAGCCCCAGCCGACAAGGCCAAAAGGGCGAGAAAAGGCAAAGGAGTAGCCTCTGCACCGATCAATATGGTGTTCATATTGCCAGCCGAATTCGAGGCTGTCGAAGCCAATGCAGACACCATTCAAGACACCTTGGCCAAGCTAGTACTGTCCCCAGAGCAGGCTATCTTTGAGAAACCCGAGGGGACAGAAAATCGGCACTTGAAGCCCCTGTACGTCAAAGGATTCGTCAACGGGAAGCCGATGTCAAAGATGCTAGTAGATGGGGGAGCCGCTGTCAATCTCATGCCCTATGCAACCTTCAGAAAGCTGGGCAAGGGAGCCGATGACTTGATCAAGACCAATATGGTGCTCAAGGACTTCGGCGGCAACCCATCGGAGGCCAAGGGAGTTTTAAACGTCGAGCTGACCATCGGTAGCAAAACCATGCCCATAATATTTTTTGGCATCGACGGGAAGGGATCATACAGCCTGCTGCTCGGAAGGGATTGGATCCACACCAACTGCTGCATCCCTTCCACAATGCATCAAAGCTTAATCCAATGGCAGGGCGATAAGATAGAAATTGTGTCAGTCGACAGGTCAGTCAACGTCGCTAACACTGACTTAATTTTATGGGAAGTCGACGGCATTGATTGCCTGTCCGGCAAAGTTTGGCAGGCCAATTTTCTCAAGGTGTCCGATTCTGACATGCAGCCAATTGGAGACGAAGAGCCTCAACTATTACTTTGAGGGCGTCGTGGAGGGCTCGAGCATCTACAATAAGGACACCGTGGATGACATCGACGGCAAACTAGGGCAAGGTTTTATGTCGGCCGATGATTTGGAAGAAGTGGATATAGATCCAGGAGATTGGCCTAGGCCAACATACATTAGCAAAAATTTATCTTCTCATTTTAGGACCAAGCTCATTGATTTATTAAAGGAACATAAAGATTGCTTTGCATGGGAGTATTTCGAGATGCCTGGTCTTAGATGATCTATTGTTGAACATCGGCTCCCCATTAAGCCTGGATATCGGCAGTACAAACAGCCTCCCAGGAGGTTTAAAGCCGATATGTATGATGTGATTAAAGCCAAAATCACTCAGCTATATGATGGTGGTTTCATCCGGCCCTGCTGATATGTGAAGTGGGTTTCGAATATAGTTCCAGTGATGAAGAAAAATGGCAAACTTAGGGTGTGTATCAACTTCAGAGATCTAAATAAGGCTACTCCTAAGGACGAGTACCCAATGCCTATAGCCGACTTGCTAGTGGATGCCGCCTCTGGCCACAAAATTATAAGTTTTATGGACGACAATGCAGGTTATAATCAGATCTTCATGGTCGAGGAGGATATTCACAAGATAGCTTTCAGATACCCAGGAGCGATCGGCTTATACGAATGGGTTGTCATGACATTTGGCTTGAAGAATGCTGGAGCTACGTATCAGAGGGCCATGAATTACATCTTTCACCTTGATCAGCTTCCTAGTGGAGATCTACATTGATGATGTTGTTGTCAAATCTAAGGAAATAGAAGACCACATAGCCGATTTAAGGAAGGTTTTAGAGAGGACAAGGAAATATGGCCTGAAGATTAACCCTACGAAGTGCGCGTTTGGCGTATCGGTTGGCCAGTTCCTAGAATTTCTTGTTCATGAGAGGGGAATCGAGGTCACCCAGAGAAGCATCAATGCTATCAAGACTATTCAACCTCCGAAGAACAAGAAGGAATTGCAGTCTTTGATCGGCAAAATAACCTTCATCAGACGCTTTATAGCCAATCTATCAGAGAAGATGGAGCCATTCACACCTCTACTTTGGCTGAAAGCCGATCAAGCATTTACCTGGGGGCAGAGCAGCAGAAGGCTTTGAACAACATTAAGAATTATCTAAGCTCCCCTCTAGTATTGATTTCTCCAAAAAAGGGGTACCATTCAAGCTGTACTTGTCAGCCGACGAGAAGTCTATCAGCTCAGTTCTGATTCAGGAGGCCGAAGGGAAAGAGAAGGCAATTTTCTATCTTAGCAGGAGGCTTCTGGACGCAGAGACAAGGTACTCACCAGTGAAGAAGTTATGCTTGTGCCTATATTTTTTATGCATGAAGTTAAGGCATTATTTGTTATCCAAGGAGTACACCGTAGTATGCAAGGCCGATGTAGTAAAGTATATGCTATCAGCTCCAGTTCTGAAGGGACGAGTTGGGAAATGGATATTTGCTTTGACCGAATTTGATTTGAGGTATCAGGCACCCAAGGCAGTGAAAGGACAAATTATAGCCGATTTTATAGTGGAACACAGAGATGATTCAATCGGCTCAGTGGACATTATGCCTTGGACTTTAACTTTTGATGGCTCGGTTTGCATGAATGGATACGACATCGGCTTAGTGATAATATCTTCTAGGGGGCAAGTTTCGAGTTTGCTTTTTCTATCACGCCTCATGCCACAAACAATCAACCCGAATATGAAGCCGTGCTCAAGGGATTACAACTGCTCAAAGAGGTCGAAGCCGACGCCATCGAGATAATGGGCAATTCACTATTGGTCATTAGCCAGCTATCCAGAGAGTATGAATGCAAAAATGACGCACTGATGATCTATTATAAAAAATGTCGAGATTTGATGGACAGCTTTCGCCTGGTAACTTTAAAACACATCCCTAGAGAGCAGAACTCAGATGCAAATGATTTGGCTCAAGGGGCATCGGGCTACAAGCCGATGACAAAAGAAATTGAAGTGGAGATTGTCACCATCTCAACCGACGACTGGATGTTTGACGTCTACAACTATCTACAGAATCCTTCTCAGTCGGCTTCAAGGAAAATGTGCTATAAGGCTCTACAATATGTTTTGGTCGATGAAGACCTCTATTATCGGACGATTGACGGTGTACTGCTCAAGTGCCTAAGTGCTAACCAAGCTAAAGTTGCTATAGGAGAGGTACATGAAGAGATTTGTGGCACGCACCAATCGGTTCACAAGATGAAGTGGTTACTTCGAAGAGTGGGATATTTTTGGTCGACTATGTTGGAAGACTGTTTCAAGTACTATAAAGGCTGCCAAGATTGTCAGAAATTTGGGGCTATACAGAGAGCACCAGCATCGGCTACGTTCAGAGGTTGGGGAATCGATATGATCGGTCAAATAAATTCACCCTCGAGCAAAGGACACAAGTTTATATTGGTGGCAGCCGACATCAGTGGTTCGTCCTTAGATGTGCTGGCTACTGATAATGCGAAGCACTGGGCTATTCCCACTTCTTCCCAATGGCTTTGCTTGGCCAACTGCATTCTTTTGTACCATGCCGGCCAAGACTTGTCCATGGAGGGCTAAGATTTGAAGGTACCGGCCCAATGGTTCAGATTTGGATTCCTCATTCTATAGGGGACCTTGTCAGTTTCGGCTATGATGAAATCGGTTGGGTCCTTATTGCCGATTAGTCCTAGATAATACCTCTCATCATTCAGCAAGCTTGGAATTACTACTTGGTGAGTGAGATGCTACAATCGAAAAAGAAGCAGATTTCAGATTCAAAAACCCAAAAATTTGGATCTACGGCTGGGAGCGAGAAAAAAAAGAGGGTTTTGGCCGATTGGGGCGTACCTCAGGGAACTTAGCAGGGGCGGAGGTCGACAGAGCAGCGGAGGCCACCATTCGTGCGCTTGAGACCGCCGGAAGGGGGAAATCACCGCCACGGGGTCGAGGAAGCCGAGGTTGCTGTCGGAGAATTTGAGGACGTTTGTTGCTGTTGTGGATTGCGTTTGACGACGTGAGGTGCTCGACGCGGGTGAAATGTTATTTAAGAGTTTTGTAACGGCTGAAACAGACTCGACCTAGGGTTGCACTCGGGATGAGATTGCACAAAATCCGCAACATTATCATATCGCGGACTTGGGGGCATGTGTTAACAACCAAATTTGGTAACCAAATCCCCGAGTTTGAAGCGGAATTGAAGCAAAAATTGGAATGGAATCAGAGGAAACGTGTGATCTGCAGGAAACAAAGGCCGCATCGGCTAAGTCCGAATCGGCTGCAGAGCCAGTCGGCTGAATCCGAGTCGGACCAAGATAGCCGATAGCCGATTTCGGGTGAAGATAAAAGTGGAGCCAATCCCGGAAGGAAGGGTTAAAGATAAAGTATTGGATTCAGTTTCCAAAGTGCGTTAAAGATATTGCCATCTACGGATAAGGTCCTACAACGACAATTGTATCTTCAAGTAAGGATATTTTGTATAGTTTCCTTTATAGATAATGTCGGTTTGTTTAGGGATTCAATCTGTAATAGGAATCGTGTACGTTATGGACTCATTGTATATTCGGGTATAAATATGACCTGAGACCTTGTAAAATAAGAACAACACACATCAATACAACTTCAACGCATCGCCAACCTTTCTGTTTTTACTTTTCTCTACGAGTTCTTGCTTTGGCCTCGGGCTGCATCGACTTCGATCTCCGAACAAGGTAACTTCTTGTTGCAAGTGGCTTGTATCGTTGGGGTTAGTGCTTACATTGTTATGATACTCTAATTTCGATGCTATAAACTGCTTAAAGTTATCATACATGATATATAATCTAGATTAATGTCTATATCTATCTCGTGATCGGCTGGAGTTTCTCTGAAAACAGCAATCGATAGGGCTAGATCTAGATGTTTATTTAGATTATATGATGTGTCCACCATCTCGAAGAGTTCTCATTAGCCTAAATAGATCTCGTTCTTTCTTTTGGTACTTAATGCTGCATCTAATCAACCTATTAAGTCGCCTTTAGAATTATATAGATCTATTCGGTTTAATGTTTATTATTAGAGATAGCACCGGGGTTTCAGCCGGTCTTACCTATTCTAATCATCTTTTATGTATTCTTATTGCTAGATGTATTAGAATTGCCTTTTATATTAAGATCTCAATCTACTTAAATGTGTTAAGCTCGGCATCAATCTGTTAGATCACACTAACAGCCGATTGATCTTAGTTTAGCGCATTTAGTTTAGATTAACATCTTTTTATAAAATATATCAGAGTACTAGCCGATTTACATTAGATTTGCGACATCGGCTAGGTTATGAATGAGTATAATTATTATTCTAATGCGCTTTTGAACACAAGTGGTTTATACTGTCTCGGTATACTACCGATCTATCCCAATCGCTTGGTTTAAATGCACTTTGGGATAACGATTATATATTCATTAATATCTATAGCCGATCGAGTAGGATCTAACCTTAACCAAACGCATATTCTATGTTTTCTTGTTGGTTACAGGATCAAACCAACTGGCACGCCCGCTCAATCACCAGAGGTGACCAATTTGGACCTGCTGGAGTTAAGGAGATCTCCTAGGCCAGTACGTGTAAAAAATTCACACCAACAAGCCTTCAACTTAGATTTCTGCTCTGATATTATCCTTGAGAGATCGGCAACCCTTTGTTCTTCGGATGCTATGTCGGCATCGCATTTGGCAAGCTCGGCTTCAGCTCTTCTATGTGTTTGCGCAGCCAATCAAGATTGGAAGTTGGCCCAGTTGTCATTTCATCAAGTTTAGCCATGTCTTCAAGTATGGATCACCGATTGGCTTCAATTGTAGCTTCAAGGGCTATTCTTTCTCGCCTATTAGCCATTCGTTGTTTGGCTCTTTCAAATTTATGCCAATGCTGTTCGAGATATACGCCTTAGGAGAAGGCGTCGGCTATGTGGTCTGGGAGCTGATCTTGAATTTTCTTTGAATCTGCCTCTGATCATTCCACAGTCAGTGACTAGGAAGTCTAAATAACTCTCTAGCCGACGAGCCAAATCTTGCAGTGTTGGTCTCAAATCATTGGCATCAGAGGCTAGAGTCTTGTCAGTGGTGTCCTTCTCGTCATCCATGAGCTTCTCTATATCAAAAGGAAACATATCGGCTAGAGTCTGCGAAGAGATTATTGGAATTGATAAGTATTGAGACTGTTAGTCACTGAAAACTTTGGAAGTAGCTGATATGAAGAGAAAGGACTTACAGGGATGACAAGAGCCGATGCTGTTTATGCCTCAAACATTGTGGTTGCCCCTAGCCGATGGAGTTCTTTCACTTGATGCTTGGGGGGCAGGTGTTGAAGAGCGAGGAGGCTATACACAAAGAAAGACAAGTTTGACTAAGCATCGGTTAGTTAAAAATTAAAAGGAGTTCGAAGTCAAGATTACTGATGGAACTAGAGCCGACTTCTTCCTCGAGGCCAACTTCTTCTTCTGCAAGACAGAACTTAATGAGGGGTTGCATATGAATTTAAAGGAAGAGGATTTTGGATAAATGCATACCGGCGAGGCTGACGTCTTGGGGGACTTGGTGTTTTTTGAGCCTGGTCATCTGCGTGGTTGCTCTTGGTTCGTCTGTTTCGGCAGCAGCTTCATCGACGACTTCTTCCATCTCTTCTTGATTTAAGACCTTTTCTACATCTGGATCCAAGGGCGGCAGATCATCGGCTGTAGTTGTCTTCTGTCTCTTTAAAGTTTTCTTCTGTACAGCCGATGGATCGACAGTCGATGGTTTAGCTCTCTTCTTCCTTTGAAGTGGCTCGCAGGTTTGGCCATGGAGCAAAGTTGATGTCCTAGGGGCATTGTAGCCGATTATTGAGGGGGTTAGTCCACCGCTGTTGGGGAGGATGTCGATGGCATAATTGATGACCACCCCGGTGTTGCTGATATGTGGAGGAGATGAATCGGTAGTCTGCAAACAAGGGAAAAGAGTTAGTTAAATATAGAAGAAAGACAACCGATAATAAATAACAAATGACAAGAGGGAGAAATGCTTACTTCTGGGATCAACTCCGGGTATATGTTGGTAAGGTACATGGAAGCCGATTGATGAACCAGGTGTTTTTTTCATTCATTCCACCATCGGCTGAAGGCTTCAGTCCTCATTATTCCCAGCTCGATGTTGTTTATACTGCCAAATGGGGGGCCTTTGATATTCAACAGCCTATCCATCATGAGGCCTGAGCTAATTTCGCCTCTGATTTGGATCTTATCAACAAAATATAGACCAATCGGCAGCTGTCTCATGCTTAGTTGTCTGGCAGAGCTCATGGGATGATAAAATTCATAATAGGCTTGTACGTTTCTGCCTTGATGTATACCAATTGGGAGGATGCAAGGAGATATAGCTGATGCAAAGACTTCCCTAGACTTCTCGAATTTCTCAGAGTTTATTTCATCAAATCTAAAGTCAGTAGGGAGTTCAAAATCTTCAGAGTTTTCATAGGCAAACCAAATCCTTGAAGCTGTTGGGAATCCATCATAAAAATTGCAGAACTAATCCTTGAAGGGATCGGCTGAGAGCTTAGGTCCGGAGTATGTAGATGTTGCCTCTCTGAATGACATGCATCGACGTGTGTGATTTCATCGCCATCTTCGTCTGTTGTAGGCTGTGCTAATGGGAAGCTGGCATCTTACAAGTCTGGCCTCTGAGCAACTTTGTATGTATGCAAGTTTAGCCATATCTGCAACAGCCACCAGGGACCTCCAGTGCCGATAGCCAAACTTGTGGCAATTTTAGCGGATGTGTTATTCAACATCTGATAGAGGTACACTAATAGGTATTTTCTCAAAGGAATTTGCCTCTTCTCCACTAAGGCTTCGGCTACGTGTTACCAGTTGGTTGTGGGGCCGCAGCTTGAACCACAAAACAAGAATTTTTCTAACCACATAAGAAACAAAGCTGCGTGTTCTCTGGGGTCCACTGGGCCGGTTTCCATGTTTTGGCTTATGAATCTGTTCCAGCCTCCAATGGCTCTAGTCTTGAAAGAGTACTGGCACTTGGTGTTCATGCTGATAGGATTGACCGATGATGTGATGTCAAGACCCGTGATCATGATTACATCCAAAAGGGTTGGAATCATCGGTCCTTGATTGAAAAAAAACATTTAAAGTGTTGGACCAAAAATAACTGGCAGCCGATAGCAGGGGTTCATCTTTAGGCATGTCGGCTATGGTTAGGGCTAAGCACTGTGCTATCCCTAGTTCTTCCCAATGGCTCTGTTTGCTAGCCAACACCCTATTGTACTATGTTGGCCAAGTCTTATCGGTTGATGGCCATGATTTAAAAGTTCCAGTCCAACGTGCCAGATTAGGGTTCGACAGCATAAAGAGGATCCTATTGGTCTCAGCATTGATAAATTCTGAGGGGTCTAGGTTGCCGATTGGGCCTAAGAGGTATTGGTTGGAATTGATGAGGTTGGGAATCGTAATTTGGTGAGAAATGTGCTACAATGAAGAAAAAAGAGAAAGGACAAATTATGAAAAGCAAGAGCCAAATTGCAGAAAAGAAAGAAGCTAAAGCCGACGGGGCTTACCTCTGGGAACTCAGCCGACGGCGCCGTGGAGGGGGTGGTTGAGGTCGACATCGCTGGGAGCGAGTTCGTCACCGCGCGTAGGTTGCTTGCAAGATTTCCGAGAGCTAAGGGAGTCACCGGTGAAGATTAGGGATGTTTTTTTGGCTAAGGCAGTGGAGGCAAAAGTGACGGCGTGAAAAACTTTAAAGCGGTGGTTGTTATTTAAGGAGGTGCGGTAACCGATCGATGGAGAGCACGAAGTTTTCTTAGAGATAAGCGTATGCAAATCCGCAACATTAACAATATCATGGACTTGGAGGGCATGTGTTAATGACCAAATTTGGTAAGCCCATTATCAGATTTGGAACTAAGGTCGAAGCCGATTTGGAGGGAATCGGGATGGTTGAAAGCAGAGTGTGTGCCAAGTGCAGACCGAATTGGCTAAGAAGTTCGTCGGCTGATGACCGAATTGGCTAAGGTAATCGTCGGCTGATACCGAATCGGACAAGATGAGCCGATGTAGCTGATTCCGGTGAAATAATATTGGAATCATCTTCAGATTCATTTGAAGTGCTTCATGAGGATTGCCATACATGGATAGAGTCCAGAAAAGGCAATTATATCTATTAATTAGGATATTTTAAGTAGTTTCCTTATAGATGATGTCGGTAAAAGTTTGTTTAGACATTTATCTGTAATTTAAATTGTAATAGAGATAGGAGTCGTGTTCGTCAAGGACTTATCTTGTATCTGGGTATAAATATGACCCATGACCATGTAAATTAACAACAATCAAGTTCAATACAATCTCGGCGCATTGTCACCTTTTCCTTCTAACAGTTTTGATGAGTTTTTGCTTCTAGTTGGGCTGCATCGAGTTCGATCTTCGACGAAAGGTAAAAGCTTGTTATGACGGCTTGCGTTCTCGGGATTAGTGATTCCATCATTATGATACTCTAATCCTGTTTACATGAATTGTCGAGTTATCATATATGTTATATAATCTAAATCGATGTTGCGATCTAACCCTAATCGGCTAGTCTCTGTTACTAGACAATAGTCGATAGGGTTAGATATCATCATCGATCTGGATTATATAACGTATCCACCATCTTGAAAGGTTTTCATAGATTTGTTTAGACCTTATACTTCTTCTTACGCTTAATGTTGCATCGATTAGGTCCGACCTATTAAGTAATATTTAGAATCATAATATCTATCTTATCTCATGATCTCTATTAGAGATAGTATTGAGGTTTCAGCCGATCTTACTTGTTTTAGCTGTCTTATTTATTTCATGTTTACTTGATATGCTAAAGCTGCCCTTTATATTGAGATATCACAGTAAGTAGATATGTTAAGTTTGTTTTCGATCTGTTAGGCTATCTTAACACTTCATCGGTTCATGTTTAATGTATTTAGTCTGCAAGGATATCTTAGTATAAAATGGTATCGGAGTACTAGCCGATATACATTAAATCTATGATATCGGCTATGCTATAAACATATATAATCTGCATATTAAGGTACTTTTGGACTTAAACATATCTTGATACTTAGATTATATACTATTAATATCTACAACCGATCGATTAGATTTAATTTTTTCTGGTCGATTCAATGCATGTCGCATCGACTTAACAACAAGTGATATGTCATCGGCCACCAGCCGCTCGGCTATTGTTTACAGACTAATACTTGTCTTCTTTCTTTGTTTCTTGTTGGTTGCAGGATCAAACCAACTGGCATGCCTACGAACCTAAGAAGCAATATTTTGGACCTACACTAAAGTAAAGCAAACCTCTCAGGCCACTGCGTGATTTTCCAAGTCAACACACTTTCGACACGATTTGGGATCAACAACCGTCTTCACGAATATTGCCTATTCTAGATATATTTTATTGGCAAGATAGTAACCCATGTCATACTGTGTTCCATTTACGGTATAGTGTACCGTAGGAGTTTCTCCTTTTATTGCCTGAATGAACAGTGGTGACTTGTTCAGAACATTTATGTGATTTTGAGAACCGGCTGTACCGAAGAAAGCATGCCATATACGAAGATCCTGAGTTGCCATTGCTTCAAGAATCATGGTAGGAACGCCTTTATCACCACGTGTGAACATGCCTGCCCAACCTTTCGGATAATTTTTCCATGCCCAATGCATACAATCGATGCTACCCAACATTCCTGGAAAACCAGGAGCCTCATTTTCTTGTAAGATTTTTTCTAGTTCATCACTTCGTGGAGGGCGTAGATATTCTTCACCAAAACATTCAATAACTCCTTCAGCAAATTTTCCCAAAATCTCCAAACAAGTGCTTGCAGCAATCTTTAACACCTCATCAAGTTGATCAGCTGAGGTACCATAATATAGCATCCGGATAGCAGCAGTACACTAACAATAATCTTCTCTTGCCAAGCTAACGAAGCAACAAAAAAGTCATTCCATTTGCATGCAATAAATAGAATATGTATGGTAAAATGCATATGGTTTTGCAAAAGTACTATGAATGAAACTACACAATAATTGAAATGCGTACCAAATTAGGTTATTTCATAAAAGAGAATCTTCCTCATACACTTCATGGCGGCAACTCGCTCAGCCTTTTCATCATTTATCATAGAACTTGTGTCCTGCAAAATAAGGTTATTATATGTGTCCATTATCTTCGATTTTTTCTCAAGCTTCTTCCCCTCAATCTCAAGCTTCTTCGATTCCATCTCAATCTTTCTCCCTTCCACCTCTATCTTCTTTGCCTCTCTGTTCTCTTGTGCTGTTAGATGGGCAATCCTTGTAGTCTCCATCTTTTTGGAAGACAACTTTTGCTGGAGTTCCAGTACCTTTATGCGGTTCGCACTAATATTTTCTTCGATTTTATTTATTTTGTCAAGTTTTTCCACATCGATTGCGGAATCCTTTGATTTACCCTCATCCTCCATCTCCTTTGACTTGCCTTTTGCAGCTAGAGAGGTTTTTTTAGCTGCTTTTTGACCCATTGGTCGCTTTGTCATTTCATCAACACTTTCGTCATGCTTTCCATCTTCTTCAAGGTGGTACGACTTCCTTTTACGGGCGTTCTTCAGCTTTTCATTGTATGTTTTCCACTTCGGCACTTCACGACAGATTTTCCAAACATTTTTAAAGAACGAAGGGTCCTATCTTCTCATTTTTGTTGTCTTGCAAATAAAACTCGTCGGCTGCATCCATCCACATCTGGTTAGAGTATCCACTTGTGAACACCCTACGAGCCTTCAAATAGGAAGATTCAAATAGGTCACACCACCTATTGACCTTTTGCCATCGATCCTTAGCTTGCTTCGCATTCCTTTTTCTTTCCGATGGGGTGTTCTTGTTGTATGCCTCAACAACGTCACCCCAATATGCTTCTCCCTCTCTATCACCACCAGTTGTTGAGTCCGTTGAATTTTTAATCCAAGCACTCATCAACCTTTCGTCCTCTGTCGATGTCCACATAATCCTCTTCTCAGTCCTCACTTTTTTGCTTTCACTATTGACTCTAGTAGGTGGTTGACCCGATACAAATTCAACTTCTGATGGCGAACTTCCCTATTTTGAGAAGGTGTACCAACCAAATGAAAATTATGTGGTTGGTTCTCGAAATACCTTATGAAACCACCAGATGAAAATGAATCATTATCCCTACAAAACAACATATTTACATCACAATTAACAAACGTAATATGTTTTGGATATAAAATAATAAAATAAACAAGTTCTCGAATAGTTGATCACTGTACATTCTATTCTGATAAAAAATGAAAAATGCTATAACAGCTGAAAAATGCAATGTACATAGTATGCTGATAAAAAACTGAAATAAAATAATTAAGAAGCAATTGCCATTACATCAAACTATAACATCTGGGTAGATCATTCAGCAGTACAAATACACAAGTACCAAATATTTACATACCAGTACACTGATTCTCATGGGCAATATACAAATTGTAATCTGACAATATACATGAATTATTCTCATACGCTTCAATTGTCGTTAATTTACAAGCGAAGATAACACAACCGATAAGTGGCAACGCAACACCTTCTACGACTGAAATTATACAGCTTGTTAATTCTTCCCATAGGTAAGTATCTATCCAAAACTCAGCAGAATCATAAGGGATAGCTTTACCACAACCACCACACTACAAGGTCATCCGTCATTCGGGGAACAGTTCTGCCGTCAATAAGCAAACAAATTACAGTCTGAATTTATAAAAAAATCTGCTACAGACTACAGATTGTTGCATGCAAAAGAACATTAAATCTTCTACAGTGTACAGATTACAGTCTGAATTTGTAAAAAATCTTCTACAAACTACAGATTGCAGCATAGCATTAAAAAAGAAACAGCATCTTTGGCTGCAACATCACTACCTGTGTTATTGTCTCTCTCTTTCTCCACAATAATTCACTATTAGTATGAAACATGGTCTTGCTTTGCTGGGAACTTTTAGTGACAAACTTTTCATAATTTTCTGTAATGTTCGTGAACATCTTTTCATAACCAGTCATTTTGATGGAGCCTATATAAGAATGTATTCACTAGTCCTAGTATAAATATTTTGTGGTTTAATGCCAGAAACTGCTCTTTGTAATCTAAATGTGCAGCTCTTGTTGTCATCTTTTATTCCATAGGATTCACAAATCTGTTGATATGTCAAACGCTTCTGAATAATGCAAGATCTTTTACTTCATAAAGCCAAGGAACATCAGTTTTGCTTCTCTATTTCCAGTTCAACCAGATGAACAAGCCTGTTAAAAATATGCTCAGACATTTAGGGAGCTTATATGTTCATATATATGTCAGCGAAACTCTTGACTCTTTGAACATGATGTTAGCTGATCAAAAGATATGTATTTTGTCAACAAACTGTTCTATAAGACAGGTTGTTAGGATAATTACCCTAAAATTCAGAGGTGTACACAAGATAAAATTTAGAGGTTGAATTGTTTGGCCATTCACTATGTTCTGAATACTTAGGTCTTGCCTCACAGACCTTGTCCTTTCAAATATAAAATCATGACCTATTCAGTTTTAGCTTCCTTTTATATAATAATAAGTAAATTGATTTTGCTTCAAAGGTGTAATCAAGCTGTTAAATACACAGGCATCATATAATTTTGTTAAGAACCAACACATTACTTTAAAAAAAGAAGACATGAGCTAAAGTTCCCTTATTTACTCGCCTAAATAAATTGATAAATCGAAATTGACAAAGGCCTGATTTGTCCTACTAACAGGATGCACACTATATACAGGATTGCATCATCTTCAGAACCATACTCTGTGTCTGGCAACACCAGCGACCCATACAGCTTCTCATAGGCAAGCAGGGGAAAGAGCCATTTTACTGCTAATATATTTTTATTCGTTGATGCCAATCCAACCATTTGATAAAGAGAATAAGTGTGGATGAATCTAGTTATGCAATTTCAATTATATATCATAAACATATAACATGATTTGAGTAATTAAACGGAAAATTCATTGCGGCCATTAAACTGAAAATCGCATGGGATGATGAAAAGGAAGTTTTGTGTCATTACCATGATGAAGCATCCCAATCTGCTGCACGAAGAAATCCTGGAGAAGATGGATCACCGCCGGCCGCATCCCAGCAAGCTATGGAAGAAACTCCTTGGTACAAAAAGTCGCTATCGTTGGAGCACTACTTGGCACCGGGCAGGAACTACGACGTAGGCTCTGTGGTGGAGTTGCTGCCGCATCCAACGCTGATGAAGTGGACCCCTTCTTCTTCCTAGCTGAGGCCGGAGTCGACATCTCGGTGGCGCCTGACGGAGATGGACGAGTGCGAGGTCGACAAAGTGGCGCCGTCAGCCAAACCGCAGGGATATGGAAGCGGCGGGGGGAGAGGCGGCGGCCGATGTGGATAAAGCGGCGGCGGCGACTGAGGCAGAGGGAGATGGCTGAGACGGCCGGCGATGCGAACTTGTGGAGGCATTGAGGGGAGAGGCGGCCGGCGATGCGAACTCGTGGAGGCGCCGAGGGGAGAGGCGGCAGGCGAGGTGGACAAAGCGGCGGCGGCGGCGGCGGAGACGGAAGGAGATGGTTGTGGCGGCGGCTGAGACGAATGGATCTGGATGCGGCAGTGGAATAGGAGGGGAACCAGAAGCAAGGAAGCCACGGAGGCCGCTGGGGCGTTGCGAGCAGGCTGCAAAGCGATTTCGCGCGGAAAAAAAATACCTGATCCGATGGCGCCGTTGATACCCTACAGCCGACCTGTACAACGCATCGTCGGCGAGCGCTGCGCATGGGAGCATAGGCCTCCGGCCGTCTCTTCGCAAGGCGCCGACCCACCCGTCTCCAGCCGGTTCTAGAGGTGTTTTTGCAAAATTTGCATATTAAAGACGACTCATATAGTCTCATTGTTCATGCTCTAAGTAACAACTTTTAGTCAAAAGGAGCAACAACGAAAATTAGCGTAGCTAAAACATCAATCCACATATAACGGCTTGAGTCTAGAAACGAAACCCTAATCTTCACCATCTTCAATTTTGGTTAAAAAAAAGAGAAACAACAACAAATAGGAAAATGGGTACTTCTATACTTGGTAAGCCACTGTAAAATTTGTGAAATGCAAGTTTCAAAAGAAGGCTAGGTTTGTTTCGCAAACCGTTTATTTCAAAACACTGTTCAAAGCTTTAAGTGTAAGTTCTTATAAAAGTTTGGAAGGTGACTTACCGTCTCGATCCGACCATGAGTTGCTTTCCAACATCTCAAGTGGGAGTGTTAAACTTTAGTGTTATTCATTTTATTATTTTTTCTCTATTAGTTTTTTCACTTTCTTGGTATATTTTGATCAGTTATCTCAAACTCACATCTTCTTACGTGACTACTTATCCCAATCTAATTCCTTGGCTCCTTTGAACTGTCCATATCCTATTGCCCTCCACTTTCACTTGGGAAGTGTACTCTATGATGCTATTTGGACACCCTGGGTCACATAAGCCCGTTTCAAATCATTCAGGTCACTCGTCAGTCACACAAACCGACTCTAGCAAATAATTCCCATCCCACAAATCATTTCATTTCATTTCGCAAAGCACAGACAGACAAATCTATCGTAAGAGAATCAGCTCACATTCATCCTTGACCATGGACACGGCTATTTGAACAGTTTAGCTAAACTCTGCAGAGGTTATACACTTTACCCACATGACGTAAAACTTACTCTAAGCACTGGCCGGTACAGGCAATTTATGACAATGCCTTTCCAAAGCTAGTCCACAAAAAAACCCATGCCACAGAGTTGGTCGAGTCCATGACTAGCATCAGGCAAGTCCAGCCATCATCTACTCAAGGTACATCTGGGATGCTCCTACTCCTATCGGTATCTCAAGAGTCACAATAGAAATGAGAGCCACGAAGGGCTAAATCTCATAACACATAACTTCGTCTCCTTATCCTCGTTGTTCCACAACCACTGGCATACGAGATAATCATGAACTAACAATTTACTCTTCTAGGGGTATCTCACAATACCCGTGTGTAAGATGCTTGGATAAAATTTTCTAGAGGAATCGATCCTTATATGAGGATTTAGGGTTTGGGTGATTCAAAAGGATTTAGGAAAGATTCAAAATTTAAAATTTGAACCTTGGAACTTGGAGTCAAATTTTTGGATGAGGTTTTAGGGAATCAAGGAGGGACTTATTGAGATATTTTGGCATTTAGTCCTTAGTTACACACACAGAACTGAAATTTTCGCAATTAGGGGGTTTTCTTAAAATAGTTTTTTAATAGTTTGAAAAACCGGAGCAGTACAGAAAAGGACAAAAACTAGCTCTATCATATATTTTTTTAATTTTTTTTCAGAACCAGAATTGAAGACAATATAGATATAAAGCAAATATGAAACGGAATGAATATTTATCAAAATATAAAAACACATCAAATTGACTTTCCTGAATCAACTAATAGATATGGCTTGTTATTTTCTGAAATAAGGTAACATTTTCAAATTTTACATCGTCAATTTCCACAGGCAGTTCTATAATCATTTGTGAAAAAAATGATTTTCATAGTTGATCTATCAAGAGACTAACATGTGAAAATGATTTATATTCTCTTGTCCCTTAATCGAACCCAAGATGCTTCCTCAACGTAAAGCTTAGTTACCATATCACATACATATCAAGCTCTCATTGTCTAGATTGATGTTATTTATTTTATTTCACCTCTCCAAAACTTGTAATGTTTGATTTGTAATTTAAATAATCTATACTACTTAAAATATTAATAGTAATAATGTCCATTCCCATATTACTTCTACCACTCACATATGGGCCCCATAATCCATACTTTTACATTACGTTTCAATGAGTCATCTCATTGTACTATTGACTTTACTTAAATTTTAAAATCTTGTACTTGTTCAATAAAAAAATAAAAAAATCATAGTATTACTTGACCTAAATAAATGCTTATTAATTGATTTAACAAGAGAGAAACTCAATTTATTTTCCGTTGCAACGCATGGCCGCTAGACTAGTTTCAGATAAAGTCATAAACTACAATGTAGTAGATCCTATCGAGCTCTACAAGTTTTATAGAGCACGTCTTGATTGGAGGTTATCTGATCATATGTTTAAGATTTTATAAAAATAGATATGAGATTTTGTAACGTATATTTAGACCCGCACATGGTCTCAAAGGATAAAATTATCATATAGATCTCGTCAAACTCTATAGTTTTTATATAAAGTTTGTCTTCGTTCGTCTTTATATGATAAAGGTATGTATATATGTATGTTTATTCTAAAAATTGATCCCTACATAGTTTCCAACCGTTTCCTATTTCTCTCCGATACCAGTCCTGCCGTATTTGTTTTCTGTTTCCGAAAAAAGAACTATCCATATTCATTTCTGGTACCATCAAAAAATTATCCGCCCAAAACTATTTGTTTTCCAAAAAATGCGGACAGAAATATGAAACTATCCAAACGGATTTCATCCCTGGCTCCAACTCCCGTGTTACATGCACCGATGAATCTGCAATAACGCATCTTATATAAGTGTACAGATGGATGCTAGATCGATCCTTTCTATCCTCAATAACTTGTTCGAGACCTAATTCTACCGGTATACAGGACACGATGAGCGAATACATGAACGGCGGCAACGTCTGTGGCGCCACGCACTACTGGAGAAAGCCACACTAGTCCCACTACAAGAGATATTAGGGTTTGTGTCATTTTATTTTGTCATAATATCTGCAATTTATGTCATAGGTTAACGTTTATGACAACTGAATAACGAAAAAGCTGGCGTCAAAAACCATGCGCCTTAAACCATGATTTATGACGTTTTAATGTTGAAGTCATAAATGTATGACGTTGGTTTAGATGTCATAAAATTTTATGACGTTAGATTTTATGTCACAAAATTGAACCATGGCCCGCTAAAGCCCACATAGGAATAGCCTTATAGTGGGCTTAGTATGGTTAAGTTTTGGCCCAATCATTTTAGTCTAATTTTATTAATTTCAGCCCAACCTAATTTCCTGTGATGAGCTCACATGTGGTGTTTTGGACTAGCCCAATATTTTGGACCAGCCCAGTTCTTTCCAATATTGTTTAGGCCCATTCGAAGTTTTTTTAGATCAGCCCACTTTTTTCTATGCTATTTCAGGCCCACCCAATACTTATTTGGACACACCCAAATAGCTTTTAATTGGACCACGCAAACAACACAATTTATAAATTAAAAAATATTCATATATGCATTCCAAATACAACAGAACTTGCATTTCAAATAGAGCCAATACACAAATCTTGCATTTCAAATAACATCCATTCCACCAAGCATTATATTCATAGTTAAGTCTCTAAACTCAGAACCTCATTACAGAACCAACAAATAACCATAAATAAATTCACAGCCAGAATACCATGACAACAGGTTCACATGACCAAAATATTACAGGACCAACAGCACATAGGCTTCTCTTCTCAGTTCTCACATAAGATAACCAATCGAAGTTCACATGTCCAAAAATACCCCACTAGTCATGAATACAATTGGTTAATAACACCTATGTTTAATATCGGCAACTGTTGCAGTGTCCAATGTTGGATGAACTAAGCACTAACAGCTGCAAAATGGGTTTTGTAATCTGTCAGTTATCTTTGCAAAATGAGTCTTGTAACCTGTCAGTTATCTTTGCAAAATGGGTTGGATTACAACATGAATGATAAAAATGAGTTAACAAAGCATCTAGTAAGCCGGGGCCACGCCGGAATTCCGCATGGAATGAGAAAATAACTCAAGGAATGACACACTTCAGTTCAAAAACAAAATTATTTTTCTAGTAGATACTTGCTCACCTTCTCATCGAAGCCTCTTAGCACTTTCGTCTGTCGGATAAAAACATGAACACAACTTTTTAAGCCATTGAAAATGCCAGCAAACTCCAAAGCAATAATACCCTCCTCCTACTATTGCAATCTTCTCAGGTCTTGAAGGCAGGTCCAATGCTGCATCCAAATCAATGACATGCTCTATTCCTGGAATGTCTGGCAATTTCTTTGGGACACACCCATGAAGCACACATCTGAAGTATGGAAAAATTGAACATCTTACTTGCACATTTTTGCAATTGGATATGAAACAGAAGACAGATGCTATCCGCAAAACATAGATACTAAGCATTTCACTCTGCAGACGCTATAAGCAAATTAGAGATATAGAAGGAAGCTATAAACACGTTGGGCTAACTAGTTGATAATAACCATCCATCGTGACAGAGCTCTCTAACGTTTTTGTTACTTGTGTATATGGAGAGCCATTCATGTAAGTATGTAACCCTGCTAGTAAGCTCATATCATCATATCTACACATACATTGAACAACATTATAGTGAATACCATAAAAGCCTCTGAAATTAAGCATGAGCTCTAGGAATGGGGAATAAGAATTTGTTCTTATAGTCATAGAGTAGACTCCTAGTGGTCTTTGATCATAACAGAGCACCGAAGTGTGCGTGAAATTTTTCAGTGCTCTACTCGCTACTAAATCCTAATCCTACTACTAAATCATAATCCTAAACTAACAATCAGAAGCAAACTATACACACCATCTGAATTCCAAACGAACATTACCACTGAACAATGGGTTCACTCATGAAAAAATGATGGGGGCGTTCACTCACGTTCCGCCGATGCCGCTGAGGCTGTCGGATGCGACAGTGGTGAAGGGAATCTTGCAGATGGCGGTGCGGGCGCCGTAAAGGGAGGAGGCGACGCGGGAGACCCGCATCCCGTCGCTCCTGGCACTGATGGTGAAGAGGTCATAGTCGTACCGACCCCCATCGTCGCCCGCAGCGGCCCCATTATCCCGGACGACGGAGGCGAGGTCTGGGGCGAGGGCTAAGGCGGAGAGCAGGCGGCTCAGGCCAAGGCGAAGGAGCAGACCCTGGGTGGAAGCGGAGGTGGAGGAGGCCGCCCGCCGCCCCGCCGGACTCGACGGGAGCGCCGACCCACCGGACGTGACGCAAGCGCCGCCCCTCGGCCTGCTGCCGCCGACACGCCGACCCGGCCGCCTGCCGCCGCCGCCCCGCATGCCTACTATGGATGGACATGGTGCTCGGGGCGGGGCTGAGGCTGGCTGCTGCCGCGCCACGGACGGGGCGCCGGAGCCGGGGCGAGTAGGGGGCAAGCTAGGAGCAGCTGAGCAGCCGAGAAGGTCGGCTCGGTGGAGAGCACGGGGGCGACGACGCCCGGATCATCGGCGAGGTCGTCGCAGTGGAGAGGAAGGAGAATGGGGAAAAATGAGTGGCTGTCAGATTTGAAGGGTGAGAAGCTAGGGTTTGTTCCTATTTTATATAAAAACCTAATGGATTGTAGCCATTGATGTAAATCCAACGTCTCACGTATGCTACGGTTCAAGACTGGGCTGAATTGGGCCTAAAAATAGTGAAAAATAGTCCAGTATGAGAATTTTTTACTGATTTTTTATTAATATTTTTGTTTACAAATATATATAGATATAAATGTAAATAATCTTTAAAACATATGTTCACATAAATTTCTAAAATGGATTAGACTGCCTATATATTGTTTCTGAGAAGTTTCATTTTTTTTAAGTCATCTACTATTTTCTAACAATTAAATTATTTTTTGCGTGCTTTTCAAAATTAATTCTGAATTGAACTATATGTACCCCCAATAAGGTTTGAAAAATCGAAAAAAAAATATACGTGTGCTCCTATGTTTCATTATATCTCGTATACAAGAATTTTTTGGAGAATTCAATGGGTTGCTATGGATAATTAAAACATTACATCTCTAGATTGGATTACAAAAAATATAGTAATATCTAAATTTGGTCCAAAAATTCTATAAATCAACATGACATATTAATTTTAGTCCATGACACTCCCACAAAAAAATTCAATCAGTTTTGATCAAGTGAGACTATATGTTGTTCACAAATTGTTCCACTCCTCTGATACTCTCATGTAACTCAACTCAAACTTCGAAGTTTGTATAACATATAATGTTTTTGAACTCGCATGCACATCAAATTTAGACATAACCTTAATATTTCAACATATGAAGTTATATTGCCACTTGTTTTACGGAAAACATATGTTTTCTATTTTCTAAGTAATTGCATAATAGACCCTTGTGAACGAACCTATAGAAATATTTTGTTATGTACCCCCATAAATTTTTAAAATGGATTAGACTGTGTATATGTTGTTTCACAGAAGTTTCAAATTTTTTTTGAATTCATCTACTATTTATTAACAATTAAATGAATTTCTGCGTATTTTTCAAAATTAATTCTGAATTGAACTACAAGTACCCCAAATAAGGTTTCAAAAATAAACAAAAAATATAGGCATGCTCAAATACTTCATTCTATTCCGTATCTAAGAATTAGATGGAGAATTTAATAGGTTACTATAGATAATTACAAACAATACATCTCTAAATTGGTTTACAAAAAATATAATAATATTTAAATTTGTTTAGAAAATTCTATATGACAACTTAATTTTGGTTTGTAACATTTCAATAAAAATTTCAATCAATTTCGGTCAAGTTAGAATATATATTGTTCACAAATGGTTACACTTTTCACATAATCTCATATAACTCAACTAAAAAAACTAAAAAAATTGAAGGTTGCATAACATATAATATTTTTGAACTCATATGCATCTCAAATTTGGACATAACCTTAACATTACCTCAATGTTATAACATATAAAGTTATATTACCACTTGTTTTGTGAAAAAATAGTTTTTCTATTTTCTAAGTAATTGCATAATGGACCTGTGTGAATCAACCTATAGAAATATTTTACTACATACTCCTATAAATTTTTTACATGGATTAGACTGTGTATATGTTATTCTAGAGGAATTTGAATTTTTTTGAAGAATATTCTATTTTTTATCAATTAAATAAATTCCTGCATGCTGCGACAAGGAGATAAATCAGACTTTTTCCCTAAACAGTTGTGGGCTAAAAAGAATAAGGATGAAAAATAGACTTCAGATAGAGGCAGAACAGGCCGGACTGAATGGAGGGAGGGAAGACAGACTTCCAAAATTTGGCCCAAATCTGCAAAGAGGATTTTAAATTACTTTTCTATTTAAATTAATTGGTTAAATAATCTTTGAATTTTCATAAATACTTACAACGCTCAAATAATTTAAAAAAATTCTAAAAATAGTTGGACACTCACAGTATTTAGGAAAAATATAAATATGTCATTAAATAATTAATTTATTTATATAAATAATTACTCAAATGCTCTTTGTAGCATTAAAATTAATATTTGAGCTTTGAAAAATCAGAGAAAATTTCAGAGAGTACATTTAATCATGGAGAATTTAATAAAAATTAAATCTACCTATGTTCAAATTAAAAAATTTAATTTTCCATATTTACTTCACCTCCAAATTATTGAAATTTATTATAGATACTTTTGATGCTCAATTTGATGTTCAAATTTTCATAGATTTTATTCAAACACTTTCTTTAATCTAAATTTGGGTTGAAAATTCTATAAATCGACATAATAACTTAATTTTGGTCCATAACACCGCCATAAAAATTCAATCAATTCGATCAAGTGAGACTATATGTTGTTCACAAATTATTCTTGTTATATAAAATACTTTTTGACATACTATCCTTTTCATACATTTATGACGACTGCAATTGGTGGTTTTGACATGACAAAAATGTCACAATATGGAATTTGACTACCTTTAAGACGTTTTTTGTGATGTTTATTTAGTTATATCACTAAGTTGAAATGTTTTTAAAGAAAACGTCATAAACAAGTAGATTTAGTGACATTTTGATCAAATGTCATGCCATAAATGTCATAAACCAACACATTTCTTGTAGTGTCCCGGTTCGTAACCTTCGGTAGTCCGGTTGTCAAACCGGGACTACGAATCCGGACTAGAGGTGGTCTATCTCTAGTCCCGGTTAACGGGACTAGAGATGCACATTTAGTCCCGTTGAAGCCACCAACCGGAACTAAAGGTGGCGAGCCACGTGGCGGCTCCGCAATCTTTAGTCCCGGTTGGTGGCTTCAACCGAGACTAAAGATTAATTTTTTAATTTGCCATTTCTACAGCAATACTCCTATATATATATATATTACACATAAATTATAATACACATAAATATATAATTTACACACATTTAAACGAACTTAAGAAAGGAAATATACATATATTACCAAAATATGTACAATATTTATACATGTTTCCTAGCTAGCTTATAAAAAATTGTCTCTAATCTACTTTGCTGTGGTTTAGCTACTAAAACTAATGAAGAACTCCCCAGCGGGATCAACGACTGCTCGTTAATAAATCCCATCAAATCTTCCCGAGCGGCTTGTATGAAAGTCTCGTGGGGGAGGTCGTCTCTTACTCGCATAAGTTGTCATTAATTACAATAAATGAGAAATAAATATATGAAGTGAATAAGAAATCGAGACGTAATGTATGAATTTGTGTTATACATACTCTAGATCATCAACAGTTTTAACTTCGGTCACAAAGCGGTGAATGTAGTCGCATACGTAATATCCATATAGGTTGGTGCCCTACGACTGTTTTGCACACTAAAAGAGAAACGACGACATATTTAATATGCATATCATATTTTCGAACATAATAATGATTCAACTCAAATTAGGAGGAGGCATGTTACTCACTTTGGAAACTTCATCCGCACGAGAGCTTATCTTTCCAATTTCCACGAACATTACCCAATCGTTCCCATGCCCTACGTGCGGTTGAAAGTTAGCACGTAATTATCCGAGAACCGCATATACGCAATAGAAAGTAAGATGGCATTACCTGTTAAACAGTTCAAATATATGGGAGTGCGTGGACTCTGGTTTATCCATTGAGTCAAAGACATGGATCTTTGACTAACCCATATCAAGTACTAATAGAATCCAGTGGAATCTGTAAATTGGTTTAGATGACACATATGAAACTTTATGTATGCACGGGATTGAAATTGTTTCGGAAAGAAAGAAAAAACTTACGCAGTATTATAGGGCGAAGGATGAAGGACCGGAAGGGTTGCTTCACAAGCGCGTTGTATATGTTGTCCATTGTGTCATTAGGAAATTGATCAACCAATGGGCCGTTGATTTTCCGTGGATCCATGAATCCATGCTTGGTGTATTCGTGCTTGTTGCGGTATTGGTTTGCCATTCTACAACGGTTAAAAAGAATTTTAGTCAGCTAAATTCAAGGAGGTAAGAAACGAAATAACCGGGCGATACTTACAAAACCCGCGCGGTTAGAAGTGAGACGTCAAGGGCATCACGTTGGTACATGTCGAATATATCTTCGAATCGGATATAAAGGTAGTCATCTCCATCGAAGAAGTAGTCAGTTGAATATTTGCATGTTATCATGTCTTCACCCTTGCTGGATTGTTGCATGTACCACTGATGGAAGCGGTACATCTGAGTTGGAAGCCTTTTCACGAGATCCGGCTTGACGAGAGGCTTTCCAAGGTTGAACTTGTATTTAAGCGGAGCCTTCGCCAGGGGTGCACGCCCGTGTAATTGATCCATATTAATTCCGCTTCTTGAATGAATTGTCTTAAATCGGGTCTAATATTTGGGATCGTCTTTGAACTCCATAGGCTTCGTGGCCGCATGCCAAGTGGGGTACATCTTTGCCCGCTTTCTTCCCCCTGCTTGAGGCCGACCGCTTTGGTGCGGGTGGCGGCGTCTTCTCAATTCTCTGAGTCTTTCTCGGACGACCGCTTGATATTGACGGCGCGCTCTTGGATGATGACCGTTTAGAAGTCGGTGCTCGTTGTGGCGACGGAGGAGGGTTGGAAGGCGGTGGAGTTGGAGACGGCCGTTTAGGAGTCGGTGCTCGTGGAGGCAACGCAGGAGGCGGAGGAGGCGGAGGCGGCGGAGGAGACGGCCCACGTGGAGGCGAGGGCGGTGGAACGATAGGAGACGCTGTTCGTCCGGGGAATTTTATGTAGATCTTACTCCAGAGAAATATTCCATGACCGTTTCTCCTAGTGTCGTCTCACCGTCTCCTCCGGGGATATCCAGCTCTAGATCTTCATAGCCGCGTTCCACCTGTTCAATTTCAACCTTCGAGTACGAAGGTGGAACGGGCCGGGAGTGGTAGGTGCCATCTCGGGCTCTTGGAATAGCCATGCCCGACGCGACTGTTGAGAAGATTGCTTATTAGTTAATAATGACCGTTGATTGACAAGTTATTAAAGAAAATATACATACAACATAAAAGTACGAACATACCTTTATTGTTATGTTTTACGGCGGGATGTGCGGATCACACGGGTCCGCTGTGTGATGTCATCCACGGGCATGACGGACCCGGTTGAGCTTGTGGGGCGCTCGCCTTCATTTCCGATGAGCGCGCATTCTTGGCTGTTGTTGGAGTTGTGCGGTTGATCTTGGATCCCCTTGGCTAACCCACGGCTCGCTCCTCAACCAACCTTACGGCCACCCTTTCATCGATAATTTGATCGATCTGCGAGAGCTTCATTTCCATCTCTGCGAATCTAGCATCATTCTCTCGCTTTGACCGCATTCGGCTCCCGTATGTGGCGATGTCGGCTTGGAACCCGTATTTCCATGGGACGACGCCTTTTCCTCGCGTATGCCCCGGTGCTCGGGTTTTGGAGGCCGAGCGTTAGCTCGTCCTTCTCTCTATCGGGCTGAAGGAGCCCGAGGAACGGCTGCACCGCCTCCTCTAACCTCCGTCCGGCTTCTAGAATTTCATCACCAAAGATCACCGTGCCATCGACGGGATTTAGTGAGTGCCGTGAGCATAGAACCGGTTCTTTGATCGTTCCGCCGCTTTGTGCACGGAACGATATCTCGTGCTTCTAGGTCGACTTCCATTTTTTCCCATTTCTCCATTGCTTTTTATAGCCGCGACCCAAGCCTGTGATGGTATTTCTTTTTCTGCGTTGGCCTTGTTCTTTTCTATGATTGATTGCGCTTCTTCACTGGTCTTGTGCTCAACAAAAGCATCCCAATGATCTCTCGAGCTTTGGGAACTTGTCGAAGTCGGTGTCGGCCCTTCAGGATATATTTCTTGTGTAACTGTTTCTTGTAGTTCCCGAAGAGCTCGCCATTTTCTTCAACGTCCATTCCTTGACCCTTGCGTGATCTCGAGTGCGGGATGGTGAACGTCTGCAACATTGTCGTCCACAGCATCTCTTTCTCTGAGTCTGGGAGATAGCTCTGCTCCTCTCCTCCTTTGGTAGAACGCCTCCAGTTGGCAACGCTTATGGGCACGTCATCCCTCACCACCCATCCGCTGTGCGCCACAAACTTCCTTGCGGCGTCCTCTGGGGCAATTGGTCGATCGTCAGGTGCCACCTCCGTTATGACATGTCGACCCTCTATTTTCTTGCTGAGGCCGCGTCGCCTCTTCTGTCCAGCGGAGGCGGAGGTGGAGCCCTCATTCCTCTTCTCGTTCCTTTGCTCGTCTCCCCCCCGTTCCCCTCCTCGTTGAGGTACTGATCTGGATCTTCGTGTCCCTCCTCGTATCTCTCGCTATTCAAAGTTTGATGGAGATACACGAGTACTGCTACATTGTACTCGAAGAAATAGCAAGACAGAAAGATTATGAAGCAAAGGGAGAAAAGCAAGAAAAAAGACCGTGATCCGGATCATTAAATATTGAACAGACCAAGATGGTGAAGAAGGCTACTACGACGGATCATGACATGTTGAAAGAGACCAAGATCGGTGAAGAAGACAGGAAAAAAACGTCGGGGCCTCTTCACGGATCAACAGGAGGAACTGGATATGGATGTGGACGAGACGACTAAGATAAGCTATTTTATTGATCCCGAGTCATTGGAGTGTGAGATTTGATTCATGTCTCTCGAAATAGTGGAGCCCAGCCAAAAACATAGGTAAATGCAGTTTTGCCTTGAATCATTCATATGGTTAACCATGCTCATCGCTAATAAAATTTTATAGCAGTAGCTTCTTTTGGCTGTAAGACTGTCTTTGTTTATCTGTTTATGTGTTATTGATCTAACATTTTTTCATGAACTAGCTGGTGGCCTTATTGCACTAACCTTTGGACTGATAGTTATCTGCTTGAGGAGGAAGCTCTCTTTTCCAGTATCTTCTTCCCGAGCTTCCATCCCCAGCCATTCTGCTCTACTATCATGCAAAGCAACGTTTTACAAGGTATGATTCTTTTCTTTCTACTCAGATCAACGCAAGAATGATGCTCTCTTTTTCTAATCGAAAAGGAATGATGCTTTCTGGATTTGTGTTGCTTAGACACTTGTTTCTTGCCATGCAGACGAGCTTGGTGTCATCTTTGAAGATGATGTGCTGAAGTATTGGGATGAGATGAAGCAATCGGAGAACTAGGTAGAACAAAGTGAGAAGAGATTGCCACTTTGCTCTATTACACGATGAGAATGGAGCGGCCTCCAAGAGCATGAGAGACGATGTTAGATCAGAGGAGAAGGCATTGACGTTCCAGCTCGTGTCGCAGTCCTTCTACATGCCAATCACGCAGCCCGCACGAGGGTTTAGGGTTTAGGGTTTAAAATAGGAGGGTTTAGGGTTTAGGTTGAGGGTTAATGGTAAAAGGGTTTAGGTTTAGGGTTTAGGGTTTAGGGTTTAAAATAGTTTTAAATACGACAAATGTTAATTATATGTTTTATTTTAATTTATTTTTTTCAAATAGGTCATATGTTAAATATATATTATTATTTAAATTTTAAATAGTTTGGAATATGACATATGTTAATTATATGTTATTATTTTAATTTATAATATTTTATGTTAATTATATTACATATCTTAATTATATATGAATATATGAACATATGTTAATTATAATTATATATGAATATAACACAATATAATTGGGCACGGTAATAATTAGTCCCGGTTTTTGAAACCACCCTGGACTAGAGATGAATTTTAGCGGGCGGAAAAACATCTTCTCATGTTTGCAAACAAATCTAGAGATGAAAATGTATATAAAATAACCGCAAAATACGAAGTGCTAAGAATGTAAGAAGTTATACAAGTAGATAGCAAAATGTATAAAAAACATCCGCAAATAAGAGTAAGAAGTTGCTAACCTTATAGAGCAAATATATTATCACCAAAGAAGGTGTTAACCTCGGAACCACCGGACCTCTAGCTGAGAAAAATTTTGAAGATGTACAAGTATGGCTGACTCGGGATGAAGGAGGAAGGAGTATATAAAGAAAATCTCTAGTCCCGGTTGGTAACATCAACCGGGACTAGAGATGCCATCTCTAGTTCCGATGCAACGGTATAAAAGATTTCAACGGCTCTCTAGAACCTTTAGTTCCGGTTCATTTCAAGAACCGGGACTAGAGATGACGGTTCAAATGTTGTCGGCGCGTGTCAAAGTGCCGGGGACCTTTAGTCCGGTTGGTAACACGAACCGGGACTAGAGGTAGCATATCTAGTCTCGGTTGGTGTTACCAACCGGACTAAAGGTCCCAGCTCGACACGCGCCGACAACATTTGAACCGGGACTAGAGGTGATCTTTAGTCCGGTTCGTGACACGAACCGGGACTACTGTTCCTAGAGGGCGTTGAATTTTTCAACCGGGACTAGAGATCATCTCTAGTCCGGTGCAACTTAAACCGGGACTACTATGCTTTTTGCCACTTCAACCAATGATGGTTTCTCCAGTAGTGACGGCGGCAACGTCTGTGGCGCCACGGCGGCCATCCCGAACGACCTATGCTGATCTCCGAGGTGCTGTCGCGGCTGCCCGTCAAATCCCTCCTGCGGTTCAGGTCCGTGTGCCGCTCGTGGCGCTCCGCCGTGGCCGACCCGGCATTCGCGCGCCACCACCTCACGCTCTCTCACTCCGCCACGCCGCCGTCGTTGCTCGCCGTCTTCACGCGCACGGACGTCCACCCAGATAACGCCGCGCCGCCCGAGGAGGTGATCAGCTTTCACCGCATCCGGCTGGGACAGACTCCCGCCGCCGCCGTCCTCGAGCTGATGCAGGAAGAGGCTCTGCTGTGTTCCAACCCCTTCCTGCAAGCCTCGCACTGCAACGGCCTCGTCGCCGTCGCCGCCAACGTGGGGAGGATCTTCATGTGCAACCCTGCCACCAGGGAGTTCTTCGTGCTGCCGCCGGGAAGCCCTAGCCTCTACGACAACAACGCGGCAGTTCTCGGCTTCGATCCCTGCACCGGTAGGTACGTGGTGGCCAGGTGCTTATACCGGCACTACGGCTGCCACACCGGCGAGCAGTTTCTGGAGTACGACATCGTCCACGAGGTCTTCGCTCTCGGCGCCTCCGGCTCCGGCGACTGGGAGACCACCGAGGCGCTGCCGTACCCCGTCGATACCGTGGTGCCGCCGGCCTTCGCACGGGGCGCGTTCTACTGGGCAGCCAACGACCAATCCGACAAGGCCCAGAGGGAGCACCCCAACGCCCTGCTCCGGTTCGCCATACACGACGGGGTGTTCACCGCCGTCCCTCTCCCGCCAGGCGTCGCATTCATGGACGCCGACGACCGCGACGTCCTGACGGAGCTCGGCGGCGAGCTGTGCTACATGCGCCCTACCGGTGAGACGGCCTTCGACTTCTGAATGCTCCCGGCCGACGAGCATCAGGAGGAGGGCCACCGGTGGTCGCTGCGGTGGCGCGTCGACTTTGGCGGCGCCACCCCATCGACTTCCTCACGTGACGCCGCTCTACGTGGCACGCGACGGCACGCTGACCGTGTACGAGGACACGGCGTGTATGATCTACCGATTGGACGAGCAGAACAACCTCCTGGAGGAGGTCGTGGACATGGCAGCGGTGTACTGGGATTCGGTCGAACAGTGGGGCATCGGCAATTACGATTATCATTTGGAGATAAGGACGGAAGATGGAAAAAAGTAAAATATGGTGATGGTCCTGCATTGCCTAGCCTACAAAGCCTCTCCAAATACGTGGAAAGTCTGGTGCAGATAAACTAGCTAGCTAGTTCATACTTTGTTTTTTAATAGACGACTGATATTTGATATGATATTTGATATACGTATGATAATTGACAAATATGTAGTAATTGTGCAATTCTGCCGGTCATTATAGTGGTGGATCCAGAAATGAACTAGAGAGAGGCTAAATAACATATGGCCAAAAAATTTTGTTCACTATACATAATACTAGATAATACTAGATATAGCAAAGATTAATATCGATTTGAAAATGTTCGAAGATTTATAAAACTATAGCGAGGATAAAAAATTACCCAATATAAAGAGTCTTTCTTAAAAAAGTTATTAAGAAACAAGGAGTATAGTGAACTAGAGATATCAAATTTTATAGACAATATAGGGAATTAGGGATTTGGATTTTGGATTTTAATTCTCACCTGAAGTCTTCACCTATTTGCTGCTACTAACTTAATTACAAAAGCTAATCATTAACTAAAGTACGCATTATACATGAACAGTCTCGTTTTGTCATTTTGGTTGTTGTTTATCGGACTCTGTAGCTGAGGCCTTGTGCGGCCTCGTCCCGGGCTGCAGCCCAAGCAGCTCGGGGCGTAAGTCTGCCCTTGGGTCATTACATACATGGCAAAATATACCACAGTAGGCGTAGCGAGGCTCTGAGGCCTATAAGCCCATTTTGTTATCCGAAAGTCCAAGCCTAAATAAATATATATGTATTTTTTGTTTGGTTTTTTAAAAGCCATAAGCCACTTTTATAATATTAAGTCAAAAGTTAGGTTGGAGTAGTTTTTTCGAGATAAGAGTTCAATGTAAATTTAAGGCTTAAAAAAGCCATCGGCTTATTAACCATACTACAATCTAAAATGTCGCCTTAAAAGGCTAAGTTAATAAGTCAAACCCAAAGAATAACTAATGGTAAAAATAACATGCATGTGAAATGCAAATGCCGTCAGACATAATACTTTCATACATGATACTTCTACATGACTTTAGTCATTACATATGGCTACTCAGACTGGAGTTTTATCTACTAACTATTTCAGTGTATGGATTTTAGAGTCTAACGTATAAGTCATTAAACATACCATGGATAGCCTCTCAAAATAGACTTTTGTCATTAGTCAACTCCACATATATACGATTTCTATAACTGAAGTTTGGCATGTAATTACTTCCATACATGGCCTCCAAAACTAAAGTTTGTCCACTAGTTACTTTTACATACATTGCCTCTAAATATGAACTTCCATTATTAGTTTACTTTCACATACGGCCGCTAGAACTGAAGTTTAGACATTGATTAATTCCACATGTAGTCACTGCCCCACAAATCAACCCCCTGCAATCCAATCTAGTTTTTACAGAGTTGGGGGAAACCTAAAGTTTGCCTAGTGCCGTAAAGTTTGCCGAGTGCATAACCTCGGCACTAAGCAAACAGGGTGTGTTTGCCGAGTGCCACTCGGCAAAGATTTGCACTAGGCAAACTTTCTTATTTGCCTAGAGTGACACTCGACAAAACAAGGGCACTAGGCAAACTTTCACTTTTGCCTAGTGCAACCCTAGACACAAATATACATTCGGCAAAATTTTAACACCTTGTTCCATATAATACCCTCCAAACTTTTTTGCTCCCATATACAACATGAATTTGTACATGTTAAAATTTGGTGTATTCTTTTTAATTATTCGCTATATTTAAATTTTTTTATTTATAAGAATTTCTTTACTAGTGCCAAATTTGAACTATAAGTGATTCGAATAATTGAATAAAATGTGTTAAAAAATGATACTCATGTTATTGAGTCCATTTTGAGGTTATATCTATAAAATAAAAAGTAATTTCAAAGATGTTTAGCAAGCACGTTTGTGACCGTGAGTCAAATAAAGTTTTATCGGTTTTTAAATTATAAGAAAAACAAATAAATTCCAAAAATCACTAGATTTGTGAGAGTATCATGAAATTAGACATTGAAGCTGTGGAAAAAATTTCGTAAGGTTTTGAACATTTTGTCACGTACGACGCTTACAAACAAAAGCATCTCCGAATAGGGTTCTTAGTGATCTCCCAAAGTTAGAGCCAAAATGACGGTCAAATTTAAAATTTGGCTCCAAAACTTTTGTAGACGCAATATATAACATACATGGCACTATGCCAAGTTTTGAGATTTTTGCATCAATTTAAATTTTGTTAATTTTTTCATTTAGTATAGAGTTACTTTGCCTAGTGTAGCGCTTGGGAAAAATATAGCACTAGGCAAACAAAACCTTTGCCGAGTGCCCGAGCTACGGCACTCGGCAAATCCAACACTTTGCCGAGTGCAGGAAATGGCACTCGGCAAAACCTATGCCGAGGGCCCGGAGGCAAGGCACTCGGCAAACTCCTCCGAAATAATTAATAAGACCTCAGCCAAAAAGAAAAAAAGGCAAGAAAATGTTTGCCGAGTGCCCTTGCTTTGGCCCTCGGCAAAGCTTTAGAGTGCCCGTGGCAAGGCACTCGACAAACTGCCCCGGAAAAAAGAAAAAAAGAATACCGGAAAAAAAGGAATTCTTTGCTTTGCCGAGTGCCTCGGTGGCAAGGCACTCGGCAAAGTCCCGCCGAAACCGACGGGCGTACGGCGCACGGCAGTGTTTTTGCCGAGTGCCGTGATCGGCACTCGGCAAACACTTTGCCGAGTGCCACGTAGGCGGTGCACTCGGCAACCCCGTACGGCGCCGGCAATTGTTTGCCGAGTGCCTTGATCGGCACTCGGCAAACACTTTGCCGAGTGCCACGTAGGTAGAGCACTCGGCAAACCCGGCGCACGACTTAGAAATTTTTTGAACCGCACACTCGGCCGTTGAACCGCACACTCGGCCGCACAGTACACTAGCGCTAGCTACCACCTCATTGCCACCCCGTCCGCCGCCACCGCCGGCCGGGCGCCACCTGGGCCGCCGCCCGCCGACTTCCTCGCACGGCCGCCCAAGCCCCGGCCGCTCACGCCCCGCCCAACGCCCCCGGTGCCGCTAGCGCCGCGCGCACGCCGCCCGGCCGGCGCCGCACGCCGCCTCGGCCGCCCACACCCCCGGTAGCCGGCGCCGCAGCCGCCCCAGCCGCCTGCTCCCGGCCGGCCCTCTCTCCCCCTGGTCAGCGCCTCTCCCCGCCCGGCCGTCCAAGCCCCCCGGGCGCCTCTCCCCACGATCGGCACCTCTCCCCAGCACCCCCACGCGGCACGCCTCACCGGCGACCCACGCCGCCCCGGCTCGCCCTCTCCGGCCGATGCCCCACGCCTCGGCCGGCGCCCGACCCGGCCAGCGCCCCACCCCCGGCACGCGTCCGTCGGTAGCCCCGCCTGACGACCCCACTCGCCTGGGTGCACCCCCTAGCTGCTCCCGGTCGCGCCACGCCACCGCCCTTTCGGCCATTGCCACTGGGCCGGTAAGAATTATTCGTTATATTAAGACACTTTGTATTCATCCATGCAACACTTTGTATTCACTATATGGTCGTTGCCATTTATTTTGTAGATTTGAAACCTTCGGTTTGACAAACTCGAGAGGTTCCACTCTTGGAAACTTGTCGAACATTTGATTAAAATTGTAGTATAGACAAAGTATTGTGATATTTGACAAAAGAAAATATATGGTGATTTTGTTGTTTATAGCTAATTTGTATATGTGGTTCATAAATATCTTGTTATATGTGTATGTGGTTATCAGCCATCGTGCCGTCTTGTTTGTTGCAGGTTTTGGAAACCTCCCCGTGCAGGGGAGGTGCTGTCGAAATTTTCAACTGACATGACTATGTTTTTCCTGTACAGATCTTTATGAGTTCGTCGCCGCCTCCATCTACTACACGGCTTCCTCGCTGTCTTCACTGACGCCGTCGTCTGTCTAGCCCGAGAGGCACCTAGGTGAGAGACCCCAGGCTTTTCTTCCACATTTACATTAATTAGATGTAATACCGGTGTATCACGTAACCTAGGCGTCTCCCGTTCGAAAGAGATACAATTAAAGTAGATATACAAATCTTTGCATATCTCAAACTGTATCTGTTTCGAATTGTCCATGTTTTTTGTACAGCCCGAGGATGTGTAGATGGGTTTAGTTTTCATGCCTTACTCCGTTCCAAGACAGGGTTTCGACAACACCTTCTTGTTGTTCTCCGGATACACAATCTCCCGTAGGGACGTGTATTTGGAGAACAATGGGAGGAGTCGCCGAAATCTGTCTCGGCAGTAGGGCATGAAAACTAACCCCGTCTACACATCCTCGGGTGGGATTAGGACCTATCCTCACCTATTAGAGAGTATAGACACTCGATAGATGCAAACGATTCTTATATTATTCGCTAATTTGTTAGAGGATGGATGACCGTGAGTGGATGTACACGGGCCGTCCAAATGTGTCTGGGATGACTCTTGAATGGATTAACAAGACCAATGCTTTCATCGAGGGGGCTTTTGCCAAGCTTAATGGAAAACTTAGTACTTGGTGTCCATGCAATGATTGTCGAAACAAGTGTCAACAATCAAAGAAGCGGTTGGGTGAACATCTTGTCAAGAATGGATTTATGCCAAACTATACCCGGTGGACCTTACATGGTGAGCGCCATCGTGCGAGAGAGGAGGTCGTGAGACAACGAATCGATGAATATGATTCGGATGCAGGGGTAGGAGATATGTTAAATGACTATGATGAAGGCTGTATGGAGGATGAGCCAGAGGAAACCGCAAAGGCATATTACCAGATGTTACAGGCGGCACAACAACCCCTTCACGGGCATACCAAGGTTCCTCAACTGGATGCCATTGCACGCCTAATGGCCCTAAAGTCCCAGTTTAGTTGGAGTAGAGACGGCTTCGATGCTATCTTGTCAATAATTGGTGGTTTGCTTCCGGAAGGTCACATTCTGCCTAAGAGCATGTATGACGCACAAAAACTTCTTCGTGCACTTAAGATGCCATATGAGCAGATACATGCTTGTCCGAAGGGATGCATCTTATTTAGGAAAGAATATGCAGAAGAGAAGTACTGCCCGAGGTGTAAATCCTCTAGGTACGTAGAGGTAGATTCTGGTGATGGTGAGAAGAGGCAACTCCAAATCAACGAGAAGATCCTTAGGTACCTTTTGTTCATACCGAGGATCCAACAGCTTTACATGAACGAGGAAACCGCGAAGCAGATGACATGGCACAAAAATGGACGTCGGTACAATCCTGATAAGATGGTACATCCAACCGACGGAGAAGCATGGGCAAAGTTTGATGCGATTTATCATGAGAAAACAAAAGAGGCTCGTCATGTACGTGTTGCGCTGGCAACAGACGGGTTCAATCCTTACGGAATGGCGACGTTCCCTTACACTTGTTGGCCCATATTCGTTATCCCCTCAATCTCCCCCCCGGTGTTGTCTTTGAACGACAAAATATTTTTTTGTCATTGATAATTCCTGGACACCAGGGGGATAATATGAGTGTGTACATGGAGCCTTTGATTGATGAGTTATTCCGTGCTTGGGATGAAGGGGTATTAAAATGTATGGGGATGCCCCATAAGTTGAACAAGTGTATGGGGACGTCCAACAGATGAAGGGGCGTCCCATAAGTTGTTCAAAATGCATGTGTGGTACCATTACTCTTTGCATGACTTCCTGGCTTATGGGATATTCAGCGGCTGGTGTGTTCACGGGAAATTTCCATGCCTGGTAGTGGAGGCACGAGTCGTGGACAGGGTGGAGGCACGAGCAGTGGTCAGGGTGGTCGATCGCGGCGTCGAGAGTCGTCACCACCACCCTGAGGAGGACGAGGAGGAGGCGGCCCAGGAGGAGGACGATCAGGAGACGGAGGAGTCGGAGTCGGAGGAGGCGGCAGATCAGGATGCGGAGGAGTCGCAGTCAGAGGCGGCGACGGAGGAGCAGGCGACGGCGGAGGATGATGGGTCGGCGGGGGAGGAGGCAGCAGCAAGTGGTGGACCGCCGACTGTTTAGCTGAGAGGTCCCTCGAAACTCCCAAAGCGACCACCTCTTCACAAACGACCGGTGATTCGACCCGATGGGGATAAGTAAGTAATATTTTCATGTGTTCATTACTTCTTCTAATTGAAAATTACTATGGAAACTAATTATTTATCTTAATCAATTAGGCAGGGATTGGGTGGAGGTCAGACCAGGTGATCACACACGTCTCGTCAACGGCATCATCGGACTTTTGTGCAAGGAACACTTCCCTGGCTTGGTGCATCATGCGGATAAACTAGAGCCTGCCTGGACGTGGGCCCACTACAAGTCCGCCCCTGATGTCCATGATCTATTGGGCAGGGTTTTCGCCAACAGAGCGGGGCGGATCAAGGCCGAGCTGTGGGTACGTCTTCGTCGCATTACATCGTTCAACACACGATATTCATTATTGTGTATTCTTGAACTAATTACCTCCAAATTGTGTTTGTATGTAGGATTTCTACACACTTGATGATAGCCGTACACGAGCCGGTGCGGATCCGTGGCCGAGAAAGTGGCAAAGGACCGCGTGAATGACATGCATTATGAGGCGCGCCTCCAGGCTGTCATATCGCACTGGGCTGATGAAGGACATAAGATCAGCAAAACCGAAGCAAGGACCAAGACCTTGACCCATGAACAATAAGGCGATAAATATAGAGCCAACAGACTGATTTTTCTAAGATTTAGTACACTAAATTTTATGTTTAATGTCATTTCCCTTATAATGTGCAGGTGATTCCGGGTTGGTGCGCGGGCCTAGACGAGTGCTGGGCAGCCATGGTGGATAGGTGGTGCTCCTCCGATTGGCAGGCCCACCATCTCGCGTGCAGGGGTCGTCGTTTGATGATGGAAGGTGGTTCACACCGTCAGGGCAACAGGAGCCTCAGACGCTATGCCCAGAAATATGTATGTGAATATATTTCTTTATTGTAACACTACATTCTATATAATTTCTAATCATATTGGTTGTTTTCACAGTCGGAAGCGCATGGTGGCCAGCCTATTAACACGTTCCAGGCGTATGCTCTGGCCCGCAAGGGCAAGGCGACGTCCAACGTCTCCTACAACCCGGACGACCCGTCCTCGGTGTACTGCAATCCGGGCGTGCACAAGCGCCTCACCGATTACTCAGTGATGGCAAGAGAGATCCACGGGCCAGAGTTCGATCCGAGCGCCCATGATCTTGATGGTGAAATCGTCATGAGGGTGGGAGAGGGCAGGCAGCACAGGCGGTTATGGATGGGCGACAATGTGATTGACACGGCTAGTACTCCTACTCTTGTTGAGATTCGAGCGAGGAGCACGGGGTCAAGCCCAGGCATACAGTCACACCCGACCCCTACACAGTCCCATATGGCGACACTACAAGTTATTTCTGTTTCACTCGTCGTCCATTGATTCTTATAAATGTTTGATTTGCATTGTATCATTTGGATGCAATTAATAATGTAGGCCCAGCTAGACGAAGAAAGGAGGCTACGGGAGGAGATGCTACAGGCGCATCAGGCCCAGCTAATGGAGGTACAGCGGCAACAATAGGAGGTATAGCGGCAGCAACAGGCCCAGATGCAGCAGTTCTATCAATACATGCAGACTCTGTCTCAGAATATGGGTCAGCCTCTGCCTCCACCTACGATGTTCTTACCGCCTCTACCAATTGTTAGGGCCACTCTGCCGCCAGCTCTTATGGGCACTCATGTGAGTCACCTGAGAACATTGCAGTTTTTGGACACTAGACATAACATTGTAGTTTTATTTCACATTCATTCTTCTTTCTGTTATGCAGTACACCTCATCGGCATCGAATGTTGGGTCTCAGGATGTGGATTTGTCGCCGGAGCATCGTAGGCCACCAACTATGTGTAACATCCTGAAAACCGAAGGAGTAGAAATCGGAACGTGAAAATCGGAACTCACAAAAACCTTTTGGGATTAATTGCTTCTTATCGTGTTTTTCATTCTTACTTGCCAAGCTCTGTTGCATAAGAGTTCTTTTTGAATTGCTTTGATGTGAAGTTGGATAAAAACCCTAAGTCTTGATATCCTAGGTGGGAGTAATAATTCAAAATATAATTGGAGAAGGGTAAATACATAATTTTGTGGATTTACAAAAGATTCTTGACAAGAATACATTTTGGTTTAAACCTAAGCGGTGGAAGAGAAATAATAAATATTTGGGCTTGGATGATAAAAATATTTTGAAAATGGAAAATATGAAATTAGAAATTAATCAAGGACCCCAATTTGTTAATTTTAAAAGAAGAAATAAAAATATGAAAAATATATTTATAAAAATAAAAAGTGGGGGAAAAGTTTGAAAATATAATTTCAAAATTATTTTGGGAGTATTAGAATTTATTTCGAATTTTTAGGATGAAAGGAAATGGAAATGGAAAATAGGAATTTAAAATCGGGAAAAAGCAAAAGTGCACGTTCATTAGCTCGGCGGTGTTCGACCGAACCGTCGGCCACGTCCGCGCGCGCCACGCGCCGAGCGCCGTGCCGCGCCGCGGACAGGACGCCCTCGCCCGCGTGCTCTCGCTGACGACACCGTTCTGCGCGCACAGCTGCCGCCGGTACAGTCGCGCCACTCCGCGGTCGCCGAAGTCGCCGCTGACGCCGCGCTAGGCCGTCGCCATGTCGTCGCCGTACTGCCCGCGTGAGCGCCATGTCTGTCGATCCGCATGCTCCGCCTCGCCGCGCACCGTACGCACATACATCGCTGCAGCTGCCGCACGTCGCGCACGATCTCCCCGCGACCGAGCCATGCCGGCGACGCTGCGCCATTGCGGCCGTCGCGTCGCCCTCGCCGTCGACCGCCTATAAGAAGCCTCCCCAGACCCAGCTCCCAACATCGAAAATACTCCCCAGTGCTCGCTCGTGCTTTCCCCCCAATTTCCCCCAAGGATTAGCCACTACATTGCGCGAATTTTGGGAAAGATCGGAGCTCGACCGGAAGAACCCTAATTCGACCGCCCGTGCGACACTCCGAAATTCGTCACCCTCGGCCGATTTCTTCCCAAATTAAAGGTACCATCATCATCCCCGTGCTCTAGGTATTAATTCCCCTAAGCTCCCGAGCCAAATGGTCGCCGGAAAATCGCCGACGAACCCTAGAATTCCCTGTTTGCCGCCGAACCACCTCACCGTCGCCGCCAGCTGCGGTGCCTTTCCGGCCGAACCAACCCCACCGTTAGCATCCCGGGGTTCGCCGAAGCTCGTAGACCCCTCACTTTAGCCGGGGCTTCGCCGGATTTTGCCGCCGACGAGCGCCACCGCCGCCGAACCACCTCGCCGTCGCCGCCCTTTCCGCCGCTTCCGGTCTCGGCCGAATGAGGAAATGGAACCCTTGTGGTCTCGGGATGGTGTAGCGCCCCTCATTTCCCTAGCTCCAGCCCTCCCTCGCCGTCGGCACCCCTCCTCCTCACCGTCGGCCCAGGGAAGAACAGAGCGGGGGAAAAGGAGAGAAGAAACAGAGGAAGGAAAGAAAAGAAGAGGGAAAAAGAAAAGGAAGAGAAAGAAAAAAAAAGAAATAGAAAAAGAAAAATAGTAAAGAAATTAGGGTAAAATATTTTGAAATATTTTGGAAATATTTTAGGATAAAAGGATAAGGTTTTTGAAATATTATTATCTAGGAATGGATATAATATTCTTTTTTTCCCTTCCAAAAGAAATACTTTGTGACAATAATTTCTAGATTAAATTTTTCCTTTTTATGAATTCAAATATTGTCCGACCTCTAATTTGTTATCGAAGTTCACATGAGACCTTTTTAAAGATCGTTAAGCATGAATGTCATTATTCGGTCGTTAGAATTTCAAAACCCCTAGCAAATATAATTGCAATATTAAAGATTAATTATTGGAGATATGGAAATTAGAAATATAATTATTTTAGGATATCCTCGAATTTAGGAACAAAATATATATTTATTACGAGATGGTTTGCTCGGTTTAACTGGACTCCTTTTCGTTGATTCCACTATTAAAATTTCCGAAGTTGAGGTTGTGTTTGGAATCCGCTTTCCGCGATCATTTTGAGATCTCTTTCTTTTTCATTGATATTGTTGGATTTTAATTGGATTCAACCATTCTTTTCGCACGTACGGATAGCGTCAGAAGAAGTGAACACCGACTACGCGGAAGACCCCACTCAACCGGCGTGCGAGCAAGGCAAGTCTTCACACCCTTTGAACATATCGATCCCAATTGCGAAATGATGTTATTTTAAACTTTAAACCTGCATGCTTTACAGAGTTACCTATACTTGTTATGCCATTCCTTGTTGTTGATTACCTTTAGAATTACTCCTTGTAACTCGCGATGTGATACAAATAACCGAAGCATAACTTCGGTAACTTTTAGCCATGCTATACTTAGATTTATGCATACTCATGACTTTATGAAAAAGCTTTGTGCTTGGGCAACTACCTTAGGGAGGTGGTTGAGATTCGGCATGTGGAGACATGAGCGCCACATGGCCAGGGATGAATTAAGTTTGATGAAAATGGAAAGTACTATACAAATGTTTTAGACTCAGGGGCGGCCGGATGATTTGGGTGGACTCGGAAAAGGCAAGTGCCGACCCTGGTCAGTTAAGGACCGAGCCATGAGATAGCCGGAAACGAGCCGATACAACCGTACTTCTCGAATGGGTATAGACCTAGTGACTAGATAGCCGAGCGGAGCGGTATCCTTGCATAGATGGTTCTCTATGATGTGGTTATGGGATGAGAATGAGGCTGCGGCCTTTGTTATGAATGGTGGGATTAAACTACTGTTAATTAAACTTAAAAATTGAAAATGTCTTCCCTTACCCCGGTGCGTGCGCGAACTCCTCTCACGCTAGAAAAGGACGGCTAGAGTGCATGAGGACATAAGTTCATGGAGCGTACGCCAAAGTGAGGTTATCGAAAGGCTTTGCCGTGACCGTCTCATGTGTTGAGGCGTAGGCTCATTTGTTGGGCTGTCGCGGAGTACGGGTAAAGTGTACATCCACTGCAGGTGAATGAATCAATCTATTCGAATAGCCGTGCTCGCGGATATTGAGCATCGTGACAAGACTTTCGCTTGGCTAGACTTTGAACTTAAAAATACTTGGGATGGGTTTGCATGATGATGATTTTATTCGGTGGATCAACTTCTCGAGAGTACGAGAAGGGGTGGACTCCCAGAAAATCATGACGAACCGGAGGCGGGAAGCCATCCTTGGAATCACGATGGATGGTAGACGGAACCGTCGCCGGGTTAATGAACTATGAAATTAAAACTGGATTTGGCTAGTCAATAAGCTTGTGAAAAGAATTGTGAAAACCGGCTTTTCGCAAAAACAACCCTAGCCATGTTCTTTGAATAACCTTATCATATGCATCAATTGTGTTGGCTTGCTGAGTACGGTTGGTACTCACCCTTGCTATACGCACAAACCTCCAGGTGATGGAGTTGAAGAGCCGGAAGATCCATACGCTTATCACCAGGAGGACGAGGGAACTGACGGCGCATATTAGACTTTAGCTCCGGTCGTTGCCTGTGGCAATGGACAAGCCGCTGCCTCTTTTCGCTGCCTTATCTAAACTCTGTTTTTATGTTGTATTCGGGCCATAAGGTCCTGTGGGATGAACAATGCCTTCGGGCCTATTAATGTAATAATGGTATTGTAAGACTATTCGTGCATGCGCACTTGATTATCCAGTACTGTATTCGTGGGTACCAACTACTTGATCCAGGGAAATGGTACTATGAACACGAAAGATTCCCGACTCAAAATCGGGGGTCCACACTATGTTAGCACCCTAACTCGATTTGTGGTTCTGGATGTTGTGAACTTGTCGCGCTGGAGTTAAATTAGTGTTCTGGATGATTGTTGTGATATATTTGTCTGTGATGGTTCTTGTGGTATTGAGATGACATATTGTGGTCATGTGATGCTTCGTGTGATATATATGTTGTGTCTGTGAAGAATATTGTGTTATGCCTATGATGACGATTGTCGAATGCCTGTGATGATGCTTGTGGAATGTCTATGATGATGATCATGGAATACCTGTGATGATTTCTGAAATGTCTGTGATATTTGTGTATTTATGATAATTGACGAAAAGAATTAATAAAAAGGGGGTTCTGAATGCATGTTGCCTAATGTAGCACTAGGCAAAGAGGGTTTGCCTAGAGCAACACTAGGCAAAGAAGGAGTTTGCCTAGTGCTACCATTTTTTGCCTAGTGCTGTCATTGGTTTGCCGAGTGTATGCACTAGGCAAAGAAGAAAAGTTTGCCGAGTGTATTGCACTAGGCAAACAAGTAAATGTTTGCCGAGTGTCAAGCACTAGGCAAACAAAAAACTTCGCCTAGTTCCTGGCACTAGGCAAAGTTTTTTGTTTGCCTAGTGCCTGGCACTGGGCAAAGCCTTTGCCAAGTGCCCGCAATTTGGCACTTGGCAAACACGACTTTGTCGAGAGCCCCTTTGCCGAGAGAGCTTTGTCGAGTGCTACCCTCGGCAAACCATTTGCCGAGTGTTTTAGAGGTTTGCCTAGTGTCCTGGACACTAGGCAAACTTCAAGTTTCCGGTAGTGGGATATGTATAAAATAGTGGTGTTTTGAGGCAAACAACATATACTTAGATGAAAAATTATTATGAAAACCACCTAACAAAAACCTGGATTATCTTTAGTTTTTTAATAATTGATTATCATAAAAATGTTAGATTTCATACTTTTGGGTTCTTTTCAGACTCGAGATATACTTGAGGGGTTAAGGGGTTAAAATAACTCAACGTTTAAATACTTCAACTAACAATTCATGAAAATATCTTTGCAATTTATGTTTTAAGTTCAAAAACGATCTGCAAGGATTAACATATTTTGTGTGGCTGTGTTTAACTTTATGCAAATGTTACAAGATCTAGCTCAATTTAGCATTAGTACTCCTTTGAAGTCTTAGTGTTTTACCCCTCATGTCTTCCATACATATTTGGGTCAAAGGAATTGTGTGTGTTTGCATTCTTTTGATATTTTTTCCCTATGACATTGTTTGGATCAAAGGAAATGGTGTGAGAGAATTGTTGTACTTAGGGGGTGGGGGATGGTTTAGTTTGTTTGGTGTGTTTCTGTCTATCTCACCATCATTCATTCTTTCATGACTGAAACACAGAAAAAAAATCCATTTGTTTCCTATTCCAAAATTTTTCACTTTAAACTCGATCGCAGTCATGCATTTTTCATTGTTCCAAAAATGGTGAGTTTAACTGATACACAATTAATATTTGTTGTTTTAGTACTCATGATTATATTTATGCCTTTTGTTTTGAAAAAAGTTATCATTATATGAAACTTTTTAACTTCCTAGTTCTTTTAATATTAATTAAAATATGTTACATAAATGTAATATTATGGAAGGTCTTGTTACGACGAACTTCAACAAATCGCTTAAAAAATAAACTTTAAAACATATTGATGTACCCCAACAACTATATTTAAATATTTTTTATATTTAAAGTTAACTCGTGTTAACTGGATGCATTCGAATATAACTTGTTTTTTAATTAGCCCAGACGAAGTACATGTATGTTTTTTTCTCTACAATAACATAATGTACAAAAAGCGCAAGTTTGGGAAATGGTCTTACCTACACTAGTACAGATAATCTTTTCTGTGACGGCCCATCACATGACTGAGGTTTACATACCGTCATAACTAAGTCATCTCAAACAGACCTAAAAAGAGACCGACAAAAATATACTCGCACAGACATATCGAATGTGTATAAATCTATAGCCCGTCACACATGATACCTACCGGTGACAGGCTCAATCAAACGCTCGACAAAGATAACCAATGTTATCTTTGTCGAGTCTCAATAGAAGGCCATCAACGATGTTTCATCAGTGACGGGCTCAACCTTATGGCCCGATTGAGATAACAATTAGGCCTTTACCGATGAGTGTCGTCGGTGATGGGCTTGTACTTAGGCCTGACAAAGATAACTACAATACTCATCACAGCTGCTAGTTCGTTGGTTGCTACAGATAGTTATTGCACTTTATAAATACCCCAACCACCTCGTGGAGTGGTTATCCCACTATTCAGTGTTTTGGTGGGAAGAGGAAGGGGACGAATTTTTGTCTTTTTTCCCAAAAAAATCAGAAAGTACAAAAGTAATTAAAAAAATGGTAGTCATTTCTCATAAATATAGTAATACTTGCCTACAAAATGTTTATATAATATGTTTCCACTTTTTTGTAGCTCAGCGATGGATCGAAGTTTGATGTATAGGAAATCTGTGCGACGTTATAGCGAAGAGTATAAAAATGGCATGTTAAATTTTATAAACGCTGCGGAGGAGGATAGGAAAAGAAGAAAGAGCGATTATATGTGTTGTCCATGTGCAGATTGCAAAAATAAAAATATGTTTGATAGCAAAGTGGACGTACACGCTCATCTGATACAACAAGGATTCATGGAGGGCTACACATGTTGGGTGAAACATGGAGAGCAAGAATCAGGTAGTGGTGCAGCTGCAGACAAAAGTGGTGCAGAAAATTAGAAAGATAACATCTTTATACTTTCTTCATTGGACAGTGAAATAGTTGATGTAGATCACGATCTGCTACAAGACATGTTACGTGACGTTAAGGACCCAGCCTACAACGAGAGAGATTCCATGAAGTTCAGCAGATTGGTCAGTGACTCGGAGAAGCCTCTATATGTTGGATGCAAGGCAAAATACACCAAATTGTCAACTACCTTGGAGCTAATGAAGCTGAAGGCAAGTAGTGGATGGACAGACAAGAGTTTCACACAGCTTTTGGGGATTTTGAAGACCATGCTTCCTGATGAGAACACATTGCCCGAGACGACATGTGAAGCAAAGCAGGTTTTGTGTCCCCTGGGGTTAGAGGTCCATAGAATTCACACTTGTCCAAACGACTGCATAATGTACCACAAGCAATATGCGGAAGAAATCAAGGAAGACGTGTTCCTCTCCTCCGTGGATAACTATTGAAAAACCTGTGACAAGGGGGAGAAGAAGAGTGAAAGACAAGGCGCAGCCCTCGCATCTAGCTCTGAAGAATCTAGAGATGGGCAAGAGCATTGCTCTGGCGTCGTTCCAACTAGGCATGTCGTTGGTTGGAGACGATGCCCTAGGGATGATGGGCAATGCTTGCAAGAAGCTCCACCGCTACTACATGGAGAAATCAAACACCAGGAGGATGAACAGGGAGAGTGACATCATGGGCCATCATGATTGACAACCATTTAATGGGCCAGAAAATTATATTGCCATAGACTGTAAGGATCTGTTCAACTTCTTCAGACTGCGAGCGGTGGACACAAGTCTACTTAAGTACTACTCCTTGTAAGTATTCTTGTGTTTTCACTTTTGGTAACAACAATCTTTATAACACACTTATAAGACCGTTTCTCTTGTATGTAGGTATAGTTGGAAGTGGTGCCAGAGAAATGCACCGGAAGTGGCCTTCCTGGATCCATTAATAGTTACGATCGCCAATATTCAAACCGACCGAAAGACCATGATAGACTACATTTTTGACACCTTGTGGGCCCGCCAAGACAAGGAGTAGATTATGTGCGCCTATAATCAATAATAAGTATGCACCCTAAATATATGCAATTGCATGACACGTATTGCTTTAGTATTTAACTTTCACTATATTGATATTGTAGTGTTCATTGGATCCTTTTTGTCATTATGCCAAAGTGGAGTACATGTCACTACATGAACTCCAAAGTCAGTAAGTCCTATGACTGGACCCCGATCCAAGAAGTAATCAATAAAGTGTGTCATCCATATGTGGAGAAAGGAGGCCTGCATAACAAAGGACAAAGAAGCCTCATCCACAAAATTGACTTTCCCATCAAACAACAAATTGGCGACCAATGTGGATTCCATGTGTGCCACAACATGCGAATTTTGTATAACAAAAAGTCAAGACTTTGGTCGAATTTGAGGTTTGTGATCTCAATTGTGATATATAGTAACTACTTCAAATTATTTATATGTATATATATATATTGATCGACTAATTTCGAACTATGTACATGTAGGAAAATATATCAAGTCTGCGCCTATCAGCTTTGAGGGAATTAGAGAAGAGATAGCGGACTTTATTGTCGGCGACAGAGTGCACCCCAAAGGAATGTTTAGAATACGGGGTTAAAGTCCGCGACATGTTGAACTTTTTTAAACATTTCAAAATTAATGTCAAAGACATGTAAATATATTACACTTTTGATATTATTAAATTATAATTTTGTCAAATGTGTTTATGTATATACTTGCAGTGCTAAATAAAATTTTGTTCCAATTTATAACTCGATTTTGCATGTTTCGATGCTTAGAACTTGAAAATGTTAATGCGAAATATGTGAAAAATGGATGTTTATGTGAATAGATGTATGTGAAGTATGTGAATCCCTGTTTCTCTTAGTTTTGCAGCGGGCATGGTGTCGGAGACGACTCGGACCTCCCATTATATTTGTAGGATGAAGTGAATCACCTCAAATCATCCAGCAAACATAATGGAATGTCCGACGTCCCGAGAGAAGAATATTGGAGACATTGCTGAGCCTTTAGCCTGCCAGTCAACTTCAGCCTGAGATGTGCCTGTCAAACCACTCAAAGGCGGCGACCAGATGTGTTACACATTCAGGAGACTTGACAAAATTGGCTAAAGATCTACAACATCTCAAATATTCTTAACTCTTACTCGTGTGAATCTAGCTTCCGGGATGTGCGCTATACACACACTTTCATCTCAAGCATAGGCATTCATCGTGAATACACTTAAGTAGAAAGAAGCTTAATGAATTACATTGCATGAATACTTACAAAAGCCGACTAGCCAAATTGATATAACACAGAACAGCGGAAGCTTGTCTACCCATCCATAAGCACACCGAATAGGGGTTTACCCCACTAAGTTCAAGTCCTAGAAGCAGCAAATCGAGTACCCGCATCTCTCAAAAGCTAAATCTAAGTCCTGCAACAAAATGAATATTCCAATAGCAAGTGTCAGTACATTATTTGAAATAATGTACTGACAAGAGCACAATCAAACCTAAGTACATGACAACTTTACTTCAAAGGAAGGCTAATAGTAGTTTCATTTTATGGCATAAAGCAGATTTTAGTTCGCAATCGATTTACAACGTAGTTTTAACCAACGCATTTTCAGCAAAACACAAATCTTTACTAACCATGGCATGGTCTCATCATATATATAAAGGTATATACTAATCCATTACTCACGTCAGGGAGTAAGGCAAATACAAAACATGAAACAACATTATTTTCAACACAATACGTTTCATTTTCAAGACTATTTAGGGAAAAACACAAAATTATACTCATAGCATATCATCATGTTGCTCATGACCGTGAGCACGGCTAATCGATTAGTTTTATAACTCTGCAGAATTTGTACAGCTTTATCCATATGATATGAACACTCTAGTTTGTTTCGAGTTTGAAAGACTCTATCGCACTCTTCATGTTATGTGCGATCCTAGCCTTGCACCAGCACGATACGTGTTTCCTCCATCCTAGGTCATACTGGAATAAGACCTAGAACCATTAAGTGGTGGGCCCACACCTTAACTTAACGTCGTGGTGGCGGACATGACAGGAACTGTAACATCCTGAAAATCGAAGAAGTAGAATTCGGGACGTGAAAATCGGAACTCATAAAAACTTTTTGGAATCATTGCTTCTTATCGTATTTATCGTTCCTATTTGCCAAGCTCTGTTGCATAAGAGTTCTTTTTGAATTGCTTTGATGCGAAGTTGGATAAAAACCCTAAGCTTTGATATCCTAGGTGAGAGTAATAATTCAAAATGTATATATTTGGAGAAGGATAAATAACTAATTTTGTGGATTTACAAAAGATTCTTGAAAAGAATATATTTCGGTTTAAACCCTAACTGGTGGAAGAAAAATAATAAATATTTGGATTTGGATGATAAAAATATTTTGAAAAGGAAATATGAATTTAGAAATTAATTAAAGACCCCAATTTATTGATTTTAAAAGAAGAAATAAAAATATGAAAAATATATTTTGAAAAATAAAAAGTGGGGGAAAAGTTTGAAAATATAATCTCAAAGTTATTTTGGGAATAATAGAATTCATTTAGAATTTTTAGGGATAAAAGAAATGGAAATGGAAAATAGGATTTTAAAATCGGGATAAATGAAAAAGTACACTGTTCATTAGCTCGGCGGTGTTCGGCCGAGTACACCGCCCCGTTCGCGGCCGCGCGTCACCCGCCGTGCCGAGACCTCGCGCGTGCATGTTCCCGGCGTCATCGGCTCCGGTCACGCACGGTGGTCGCCGTACAGTCGCGCCATGCCGAATGTCCCCAAAGTCGCCGCCGTACACGCTCGCCATGCCGCTCGCGTCGGCGCCGCGCGACAGTCCGACCGCCCACGCGTCCTTTGCCGCGGCGCTGCCTCCCGCTCTCGCGCCTGCCTCACCGCGCTCGCCGTACTCGCATGCGTTAGCTGTAGTTGCCGCACGTCGCCGCGGCGTGCGCGCGCTCGTCGACCCATCACACTGGGGGCGCCCGAACCACCTCGCCGTCGACCGCCTATAAATCGGCCTCCTCGGACCCAGCCCCCAACACCGAAAATCCTCCCTGTGCTCGCTCGTGCTTTCCCCCAATTTCCCCCAAGGATTAGCCACTACATTGCGCGAATTTTGGGAAAGATCGGAGCTCGGCGGAAGAACCCTAATTCGACCGCCCGTGCGACACTCCGAGAATTCATCACCCTCGGCCGATTTCTTCCCGAATTAAAGGTACCATCATCATCCCCGTGCTCTAGGTATTAATTCCCCTAAGCTCCCGAGCCAATTGGCGCCGGAAAATCGCCGGCGACGAACCCCTAGAACTCTTGTTTCGGCCGCCGAACCACCTCGCCGTCGCCACCGCTGCGGTGCCTCTCCGGCCGAACCAACCCCACGGTTAGCATCCCGGGGTCCGCTGAAGCTCGTAGACCCCTCACTTTAGCCAGGGCTTCGCCGGATTTTGCCGCCGACGAGCGCCACCGCCGCCGAACCACCTCGCCGTCGCCGGCTCTTTCCGCCGCTTTCGGTCTCGGCCGTGTGAGGAAATGGGACCCTTGGGGTCTCGGGATGGTGTAGCGCCCCTCCTTTCCCTAGCTCGGCCCTCCTCGCCGGCGGCACACCCTCCCTCACCGTCGGCCGGAGGGAAACGGAGCGAACGAGGAAGAGGAGGAAAGAAAGGGAAAAGAGAAAGGAGGGAAAAGAAAAAAAAGGGAAATAGAAAAAAAAAGAAAAATAGTGAAGAAAATTTGGGTAAAATATTTTGAAATGTTTTGGAAATATTTTAGGATAAAAAGATAGGGTTTTTGAAATATTATTGTCTAGGAGTGAGTATTATATTCTTTTTCCTTCCAAAAAGAAATATTTGGAGAAAGTAATTTCTAGATTAAAATTTGTCCTTTTTATGAATTCAAATATTGTCCGACCTCTAATTTGTTATCGAAGTTTACATGAGTTTTTTTAAAAGATTTGTTAAGCATGAATGTCGTTATTCGGCCGTTGGAATTTTAAAACCCTAGCAAATATAATTGCAATATTAAAGACCAATTATTGAAGATATGGAAATTAGGAATCTAATTATTTTAGGATATCTTCAAATTTAGGAACAAAATATACATTTGTTACGATGGTTCGCTCGGTTTAACTGGACTTCTTTCCGTTGATTCAACTATTAAAATTTACGGAGTTTGAGGTTGTGTTTGGAATCCGTTTTTCCGCGGTCATTTCGAGATCTCTTTCTCTTCGTTGATATTGTTGGATTTTAATTGGATTAAACCCTTCTTTTCGCACGTACGGATAGCGTCCGAAGAAGTGAACGCCGACTACGCGGAAGACCCCACTCAACCGGCGTGCGAGCAAGGCAAGTCTTCACACCCTTTGAACATATTGATCCTAATTGCGAAATGATGTTACTTTAAAACTTTAAACATGCATGCTTTACCGAGTTACCTATACTTGTTGTGCCATTCCTTGCTATTGAGTACCTTTAGAATTACTCCTTGTAACTCGCGTTATGATACAAATAACCGAAGCATAACTCGTAACGCTAGCCATGCTATACTTAGATTTATGCATACTCATGACTTTATGAAAAAGCTTTGTGCTTGGGCAACTACCTTAGGGAAGGTAGTTGAGATTCGGCATGTGGAGACATGAGCGCCACATGACCATGATGAATTAAGTTTGATGAAAATTGAAAGTACTATACAAATGTTTTAGCGGGGCGGTGGAAGAATTGGGTGGATTCCGGAAAAGGCAAGTGCCGACCAGTCAGTGGGACCGAGCCATGAGATAGCGGAAACGAGCCGGTACAACCGTACTTCTCGAATGGGTATAGACCTAGGCGACTAGATAGCCGAGCGGAGCGGTATCCTTGCATAGATGGTTCTCTATGATGTGGTTATGGGATGAGGATGAGGCTGCGGCCCTTGTTATAAATGGTGGAATTAAACTACTGTTAATTAAACTTAAAGATTGGAAATGTCTTCCCTTACCGGGTGCGCTTAACTCCTCTCACTTGCTAGAAAAGGACGGCTAGAGTGCATGAGGGCATAAGTTCATGGAGCGGGTGCTGCCAAAGTGAGGTTATCGAAAGGCTTTGCCGTGGCCGTCTCATGTGTTGAGACGTAGGCTCATTTGTTGGGCTGTCGCGGAGTACGGGTAAAGTGTACATCCACCTGCAGGTGAATGAATCAATCTATTCGAATAGCCGTGCTCGCGGATATTGAGCATCGTGACAAGACTTTCGCTTGGCTAGACTTTGAACCTAAAATTACTGGGATGGGTTTGCATGATGATGATTTTATTCGGGTGGATCAACTTCTCGAGGATACGAGAAGGGGTGGACTCCCAGAAAATCATGACGAACCGGAGGCGGGAAGCCATCCTTGGAATCACGATGGATGGTAAACGAGCGAACGTCGCCGGGTTAATGAACTATGAACTTAAAACTTGTTTTGGCTAGACGATAGGCTTGTGAAAAGAATTGTGAAACGGCTTTACGCAAAAGTAACCCTAGCCATGTTCTTTGAATAACCCTATCATATGCATAAATTCGTGTTGGCTTGCTGAGTACGGTTGGTACTCACCCTTGCTATACACACACAAACCTCCAGTGATGGAGTTGAAGAGCGGAAGATCCATACGCTTATCACCGGGAGGACGAGGAGCGGCGGCGCATATTAGACTTTAGCTCCGGTCGTTGCTGTGGCAATGGACAAGCCGCCCTCTTTCCGCGCCTTATCTAAACTCGTTTTTATATTGTATTCGGACCATAAGGTCTGTGGGATGAACAATGCCTTCGGGCCTATTTATGTAATAATGGTATTGTAAGACTATTCGTGCATGTGCACTTGATTATCGATCTTGTATTCGTGGGTACCAACTACTTGATCCAGGAAATGGTACTATGAACACGAAAGATTCCCGACTAAAAATCGGGGTCCACGAGCTGGTATCGAGCCATGCGACCGTAGGCTAAGACCAAATGGCGCCCTACCCCTAACCGGATGGCCAAAGGGAAATATCCCTACGGTAGGATCGTTTTAAACTATTATTTCCGAAAATGCAAATATATCCTTTCTACATCGTATCTTATTTTTAACAAATGATTATGATAGCTCCCTCCCGCTAACCCTAAGTTGCTGTAAAAGCGGATGTCAAACCACGACGGAACTTGGGAAGTCAGCATTCCGCGGGACGAGGGGTTCGTGGTCCAACTCCAGTCCCTACTATGGTGCTTGAGATACCCAGAAACGCCCACTTATCACACCAAAAGACATGGCTCCGAAGAGTATCCAGCCTGGGAGGCAGCTGTATCCATAGAAGCCCGCATGGGAAGCGAGACATCTTACGCTTCCATACCCGCTACCACCGGACCTCGCGAAAGCGGCTATTCGGGATGCGGCTCGCGAGGCCTTCCTTCGCCTTAATGCGGAACACCGTGCCGAACTCACAATGACGAGTTCGTGCATCATCCTTACCGCGAAGAGGGCAACCCGAGCTGCACTGTGGAGGCTACCCCTGCTGTTACAACCCGATGGTCACGCGTCTATCGCGTTGGGCGGAGACAGCAGACGACTGTTACGAGGAGGCCCTACTTGAGATCAACGATCGCGAGTCACGCCTCAATGATCGGTCACACCACCAAGGCTGCGGAGACCAGATAAGCATGCTGCGGACTCAGTGCAGGCCAATGGTGCTCAATACGAGCAACTCTCGGACCGCTACATGGCCCGAGGAGGCTCGGTAGAGCTGAAAGAGCAGGCTCGGGAAGAGCAAGCGGCGAGATCAACCGGCTAGAGGAGCATTGCGCACTCGTCGTCTCAGCTGCAGTACTTCCAGCACGAGCCTGTACCATCACCTCCCCCCCGTGCCCGACCACTATTACCATATGACTCCGGCAAGCTTAGATACTTTTCAAGCTATGATGGAGCAAGCTTTCATGTTGAGCACGAGCCGCACACGTGCACACAGTCGACCCCACTTTTGCTACATCCATGGGACCCACCCGGAGCTCCGTGCCGTACCATCCGAGCCGGGATCGGGAGAGGGTAACCCCATCCAGATCTACACCGATACGGAGTCCGAGGCAGAGCCCATGGAGATCAAATGGGAGTCGAGCGACACCGACTCAATGGAGGAGGAAGTTCCCCCTCGTCGCCTGACTCACACGGGAGGCCCCCTCACCCGCCAGACTGCTCGCAAGAGTACGCGGCCCACCGAGTCGGAAGATTCGGCGTGACTCGAGGCCACCACCTCCGAGCCGTGGGGACTTCGGTTTGCTTCGGCGCGGACCACCCACTTCCGCCTGGCTCTTGCGGATGGATGGAGGACTAGGCGGGAGGACCTTCCCAGCTCGGCAGCACTTCCTATTTACCCTTAATTAGTTGATCTAGTTGGACAATATAATTATTATTGCTATCCTGGCATGAAGGACTGTGTGTGTACGGTCCATGTACCCCCTTTATGTAATATGATGAACCTGGGCATCGCCTTGCGACGTCTTAATTCGTATGCTTATTATTATTTCACCTTGTCTGTTGATTGAAGATTATTCGAAAGAGCTTGAAGAAAAATTTCCTGTGCACTATAACCTAAACTAGTCCGATCTCTTGATTCATCTCCCTCCTTCGGATGGCACATCACCGCGGGGCCGCGTGACCAACCGAACCCGCCGAACCCAACCCCTCCACCTGGCGGAGGTCATGGCTATGCAAACCCGGCTTCTCCAAGCGATTGCTAATAATCAAGGAGGTCGAGGAGGATCGAGTGCAGGAGAATTCATGAGAGCTAAGCCGCCCACTTTTTCCATGGCCGAAGAGCCTATGGATGCCGAAGATTGGCTAAGAGTAATAGAGAAGAAGCTAACTCTTGTCGAATCCGAGAAGCGAGATAGAGTTATCTTCGCTACTAACCATGGAGGGTCCCGCGAGTGGCGGTGGGACACCTACAAGGAGACACGAGCTGAAGACGCCGGCGAACCAACATGGGAGGAATTCACGGCTGCGTTACGCGAGAATTTCGTGCCAGTGCGGTGATGAGGATGAAGAAAACGAGTTCCGAGTGCGTCAAGGGAACACCTCGATGCGGGAATACGAACAAGTTCACCCAGCTTGCCCGTTACGCCACCGGTGATCGCGGACGAAGAAGAAAAGATAGACAAATTCATTGAGGGGCTAAATGACGAACCGAAGGGACCAATGATCGGGCGGGATCACACCGGTTTCAAAGCCTCATCAACAAGGTCGTCCGACTTGAGCATGACCAAAAGGTGGTAGACAATAACCGCAAGAGGAGGCTCGCTATGGCTCGCCCATTTCGGGGAACGCCACAACGCCCCAAAGGAGCCACCCGTCGGATGGAAGCCAAACGTTCGGCAGCCGGACGTTCTCCCGCCTCCGACCATGTCAACGGTCGGCTACACCTCGCCGTACGCCCACACCAACCCTAGCCGCTCCGGGAAGAAGGAATGTGAGTGTTTTAATTGCGGAGAATTCGGGCACTACTCCAATAGCTGTCCAAAACCACGCAACGCCCACGTACGCACGGCGCCAATGCAACGCCCGTCGGAGGAACCCCCACCCCTGCGGCGGGACGAGGTGCATTCGGGACCCCGCTACCCAACGAGAGGCGCCACCGGGTTTCGACGTGGTCGGGTGAATCATGTGCGGGCGGAAGAAGCTCGGGAGGACCGAGCGTATTGATGGGTATGTTCTCTATCAACTCCGCACCGTTAAAGTTTTATTCGATTACGGAGCCTCGCATTCATTCATATCTTCCCAAGTAAGCAAACAACACCACCTACACCAAGTAGCACTTAAGAAGCCGATGTTGGTACACTCACCGGGGAGACATAACCGTACCCCATGCATTAATGTGCCCATACGGATTAGAGACGTGGTGTTTCTCTCAAACCTCATGGTGTTATCTCCCAAACCATAGATGTCATACTCGGAATGGATTGGTTGACCAAAAATAATGGAATCATAGGCTGCAATCGAAGGGAAGTCACGGTATCCACCCCGTGGGATCACCGATGAGCATAACTATGGATCAAAACCCAAAGCTATGTGAGCAAGCTGCGGGAGTGTTCACCATGCTACCCTTAGGAGGAATGCCCTAGTACAAGAATACCGGATGTATTTCCCGAGGAATTACCGGAATGCCCTCGGATCGCGATGTAGAGTTTATCATCGACTTAATGCACAGTCGCCCCCATATCCAAGAGACCTTATCGAATGCCGGCCAACGAGTTAGAGGAACTCAAGAAGCGAGATAAGGGAACTACAAGAGAAGGGATTTGTACGCCCGCTCTTCTCCTGGGAGCCCCGTACTCTTCGTCAAAAGAAGGATGGGAGTATGAGAATGTGTGTGGATTACCGATCGCTGAATGAAGTAACTATCAAGAACAAGTACCCGCTACCTCGAATCGATGACCTATTCGATCAACTTAAAGGTGCGCAGGTGTTCTCCAAGATTGATCTACGGTCGGGATATCATCGTTAAAGATTAGAGCCGGAGACATTCCTAAGACGGCGTTCTCTACACGTTACGGCTTATACGAGTTCACGGTGATGTCCTTTGGATTAACCAATGCCCTGCGTACTTTATGAACTGATGAACAAGGTATTCATGGAATACCTGGACAAATTCGTGGTGGTGTTCATCGACGATATACTTATCTACTCCAAGAACGATGAGGAACACGCGGAGCATCTACGACTAGTACTTGGAAAAGCTACGAGAGCACCAGTTGTATGCAAAGTTCAAAATGTGAGTTCGGCTCAAGGAAGTCGCTTTTCTTGGTCACGTGGTTTCAGCCGGAGGAGTAGCCGTAGACCCCGCCAAGGTCGAAGCCGTTACGGGATGGAAGGCACCCAAGTCGGTGACGGAAGTTCGGAGTTTCTTGGGCTTGGCCGGTTATTACCGACGGTTTATCGAAGGGTTTTCCACTGTAGCCCGACCTATGACTCAACTTCGAAGAAGGAAAAGAAGTTTGAATGGAATGAGAAGTGCCAAAAAGCCTTCGACCAATTAAAAGAAAAGTTAACCACTTGCCCAGTCTTGACCTTACCCGACAACCAAGGACTTCGTGATGTACTTGTGATGCATCCCGGCAAGGATTGGGAGGAGTATTGATGCAGGATGGGAAGGTCGTAGCGTATGCCTCTCGGCGATTACGACCCCACGAAGAGAATTATCCCACACACGACTGGAATTAGCCGCGATTGTACACGCATTGAAGATTTGGAGGCACTATCGATCGGGAACCACTGTGATGTGTATACCGATCACAAGAGCCTAAAATATTTCTTTACTCAGCTGATCTCAATCTACGACGAGGCGATGGCTGGAGTTGATCAAGGATTACGCTAGGAATCCATTATCATCCCGGCAAGGCAAATGTAGTGGCCGATGCGGCGAGCCGCAAAGCCCAATGCAATCACATGGAATTAGGAGGTATGGCCGCGAACTTCAAGAAGAAATGGCCGGACTCAATCGCACTGATTCCTCACGGAGAAGTGAACTCATTGGAAATCCAACCCCTACGAGAACTCAAATAGAGGAAGCCCAAAAAGGGAATGAGGAAACCCGGAAATCAAGGAACGCATGGCGCTGGACGCGCTCGGGAGTTTTCGGTGGATGACAAGGGAATCTGTGGTACAAGAAAATGATCTGTGTGCACGAACGAGGCGGTTTGAGGGGATTGATCTTAAAGGAAGCCCACGAATCGGCATATTCGTTACATCCAAGCACGAAAATGTACCAAGACTTGAAAGGAGAATATTGGTGGCCCAATATGAAGAGAGATGTAGCCGAATACGTAGCCGTGTGCGATGTGTGCCAAAGGGTGAAAGCCGAGCATCAACGGCCACGTGGCTTGCTGCAGCCACTCAAGATTCCCGAATGGAAATCGGACGAGATAGGCATGGATTTCATAGTGGGATTACCCAAAACTACGGCGCTACGATTCCATTTGGGTAATAGTAGATCGGCTCACCAAGGCGCATTTATACCGGTGAAAACTAACTACAACGGCGCCAAGCTAGCGGAACTATATATGAGTAGGATTGTATGTCTTCACGGTGTACCAAAGAGGATCATATCGGATCGTGGTACCCAATTCACATCTCATTTTGGAGCAAAGTCCACGAGGCACTCGGAAGTCATCTCGCTTTCGACCGCCTACCATCCACGACCGATGGGCGGGCCGAAAGGACGAACCAAGTGCTTGGAAGATATGCTTAGAGCTCGTGCATTGGATTTCACCAAGGATTGGGAGAAATGCTTACCGTACGCCGAGTTCTCTTATAATAATAGCTATCAAGCCGGTTTGAAGATGTCGCCAAACGAAGCTCTATTTGGTCGTCGATGCCGAACCCCATTGATGTGGTCGAAACCGGTGAACGAACCGTATTCGGGCTGACATAATCGAGGAGGCCGAGGAAAAGGTTCGCCTAATTCGGGACCGATTACAAGCTGCTCAATCACGGCAAAAGAGCTACGCGGATACTCGCCGAAGAGAATTGGAATTCAAAGAGGGTGACTACGTGTATCTAAAGGTCTCACCACTACGGGGAACACGAGAGGTTCAAAGTCAAGGGAAACTCGCACCACGATACGTGGGCCCATTCTGATAAGCGCTAGGAAGGGAGAAGTGGCTTATCAATTGAAACTGCTGAGAATCTCTCCGATGTCCACCAGTATTCCACGTATCGCAGTGAAGAAATGTCTACGGGTGCAGGAAGAGCAAACCCGTTAGAAACCATCCATGTCCACAGTGATCTTACCTACCGGAGCATCCAATCAAGATACTAGATGAAGCGAAAAGAAGACACGAACCAAGTCGTGGCGCATGTACAAAGTACAATGGAGCAATCACACCGAAGAAGAAGCTACCTGGGAGAGCGAAGAATTCCTGAGGACAGAACATCCACACCTATTTAGCAACCGGTAAGAAAATCTCGGGGACGAGATTTATTGTTAGGGGGTAGGTTTGTAACATCCCGAAAATCGAAGAAGTAGAATTCGGGACGTGAAAATCGGAACTCATAAAAACTTTTGGAATCATTGCTTCTTATCGTATTTATCGTTCCTATTTGCCAAGCTCATTGCATAAGAGTTCTTTTTGAATTGCTTTGATGCGAAGTTGGATAAAAACCCTAAGCTTTGATATCCTAGGTGAGAGTAATAATTCAAAATGTATATATTTGGAGAAGGATAAATAACTAATTTTGTGGATTTACAAAAGATTCTTGAAAAGAATATATTCTGGTTTAAACCCTAACGGGTGGAAGAAAAATAATAAATATTTGGATTTGGATGATAAAAATATTTTGAAAAGGAAATATGAATTTAGAAATTAATTAAAGACCCCAATTTATTGATTTTAAAAGAAGAAATAAAAATATGAAAAATATATTTTGAAAAATAAAAAGTGGGAGAAAAGTTTGAAAATATAATCTCAAAGTTATTTTGGGAATAATAGAATTCATTTAGAATTTTTAGGGATAAAAGAAATGGAAATGGAAAATAGGATTTTAAAATCGGGATAAATGAAAAAGTGCACTTGTTCATTAGCTCGCAGTGTTCGGCCAGAGTACACCGCCCGTTCGCAGCCGCCGCGTCACCGCCGTGCCCGAGACCTCGCGCGTGCATGTTCCCGGCGTCATCGGCTCCGGTCACGCACGGTGGTCGCCGTGCAGTCGCGCCATGCCGAATGTCCCCAAAGTCGCCGCCGTACACGCTCGCCATGCCGCTCGCGTCGGCGTCGCGCGTACACGATCCGCACCACGCCGTCCTTTGCCGCGGCGCTGCCCTCCCGCTCTCGCGCCTTGCCTCACCGCGCTCGCCGTACTCGCATGCGTTAGCTGCAGTTGCCGCACGTCGTCGCGACGTGCGCGCGCCTCGTCAGCCCATCACTGCACTGGGGCGCCCGAACCACCTCGCCGTCGACCGCCTATAAATCGGCCTCCTCAGACCCAGCCCCCAACACCGAAAATCCTCCCCGTGCTCGCTCGTGCTTTCCCCCAATTTCCCCAAGGATTAGCCACTACATTGCGCGAATTTTGGGAAAGATCGGAGCTCGGCCGGAAGAACCCTAATTCGACCGCCCGTGCGACACTCCGAAATTCGTCACCCTCGGCCGATTTCTTCCCGAATTAAAGGTACCATCATCATCATCCCCGTGCTCTAGGTATTAATTCCCCTAAGCTCCCCGAGCCAATTGGCCGCCGGAAAATCGCCGGCGACGAACCCCTAGAACTCCTCTGTTTTGGCCGCCGAACCACCTCGCCGTCGCCGCCCCGCTGCGGTGCCTCTCCGCCGAACCAACCCCACCGTTAGCATCCCGGTCCGCTGAAGCTCGTAGACCCCTCACTTTAGCCGGGCTTCGCCGGATTTTGCCGCCGACGAGCGCCACCGCGGCGAACCACCTCGCCGTCGCCGGCTCTTTCCGCCGCTTTCCGGTCTCGGCCGTGTGAGGAAATGGGACCCTTGGGGTCTCGGGATGGTGTAGCGCCCCTCCTTTCCCTAGCTCCGGCCCTCCTCGCCGGCGGCACACCCTCCCTCACCGTCCGGCCGCGGGAGAAACAGAGCGAGAAGAGAGGAAGAGGAGGAAAGAAAGGGAAAAAGAGAAAGGAGGGGAAAAGAAAAAAGGGGAAATAGAAAAAAAAAGAAAAATAGTGAAGAAAATTTGGGTAAAATATTTTGAAATGTTTTGGAAATATTTTAGGATAAAAAGATAGGGTTTTTGAAATATTATTGTCTAGGAGTGAGTATTATATTCTTTTTCCTTCCAAAAGAAATATTTGGAGAAAGTAATTTCTAGATTAAAATTTGTCCTTTTTATGAATTCAAATATTGTCCGACCTCTAATTTGTTATCGAAGTTTACATGAGTTTTTTTAAAAGATTTGTTAAGCATGAATGTCGTTATTCGCCGTTGGAATTTCAAAACCCTAGCAAATATAATTGCAATATTAAAGACCAATTATTGAAGATATGGAAATTAGGAATCTAATTATTTTAGGATATCTTCAAATTTAGGAACAAAATATACATTTGTTACGATGGTTCGCTCGGTTTAACTGGACTTCTTTCCGTTGATTCAACTATTAAAATTTACGGAGTTTGAGGTTGTGTTTGGAATCCGTTTTTCCGCGGTCATTTCGAGATCTCTTTCTCTTCGTTGATATTGTTGGATTTTAATTGGATTCAACCCTTCTTTTCGCACGTACGGATAGCGTCCGAAGAAGTGAACGCTGACTACGCGGAAGACCCCACTCAACCAGCGTGCGAGCAAGGCAAGTCTTCACACCCTTTGAACATATTGATCCTAATTGCGAAATGATGTTACTTTAAAACTTTAAACATGCATGCTTTACCGAGTTACCTATACTTGTTGTGCCATTCCTTGCTATTGAGTACCTTTAGAATTACTCCTTGTAACTCGCGTTGTGATACAAATAACCGAAGCATAACTTCGGTAAACTGCTTAGCCATGCTATACTTAGATTTATGCATACTCATGACTTTATGAAAAAGCTTTGTGCTTGGGCAACTACCTTAGGGAAGGTAGTTGAGATTCGGCATGTGGAGACATGAGCGCCACATGACCATGATGAATTAAGTTTGATGAAAATTGAAAGTACTATACAAATGTTTTAGGTGGGGCGGTGGAAGAATTGGGTGGATTCGGAAAAGGCAAGTGCCGACCCGGTCAATTAAGGACCGAGCCATGAGATAGCCGGAAACGAGCCGCACAACCGTACTTCTCGAATGGGTATAGACCTAGGCCGACTAGATAGCCGAGCGGAGGCAGTATCCTTGCATAGATGGTTCTCTATGATGTGGTTATGGGATGAGGATGAGGCTGCGGCCCTTGTTATAAATGGTGGAATTAAACTACTGTTAATTAAACTTAAAGATTGGAAATGTCTTCCCTTACCCCGGGTGCGCCAGAACTCCTCTCACTGCTAGAAAAGAACGGCTAGAGTGCATGAGGGCATAAGTTCATGGAGCGGGTACTGCCAAAGTGAGGTTATCGAAAGGCTTTGCCGTGGCCGTCTCATGTGTTGAGACGTAGGCTCATTTGTTGGGCTGTCGCGGAGTACGGGTAAAGTGTACATCCACCGCAGTGTGAATGAATCAATCTATTCGAATAGCCGTGCTCATGGATATTGAGCATCGTGACAAGACTTTCGCTTGGCTAGACTTTGAACCTAAAATTACTGGGATGGGTTTGCATGATGATGATTTTATTCGGGTGGATCAACTTCTCGAGGATACGAGAAGGGTGGACTCCCGAGAAAATCATGACGAACCGGAGGCGGGAAGCCATCCTTGGAATCACGATGGATGGTAGACAGAACCGTCGTCGGGTTAATGAACTATGAACTTAAAACTTGTTTTGGCTAGACGATAGGCTTGTGAAAAGAATTGTGAAAACTGGCTTTACGCAAAAGTAACCCTAGCCATGTTCTTTGAATAACCCTATCATATGCATAAATTCTGTGTTGGCTTGCTGAGTACGGTTGGTACTCACCCTTGCTATACGCACAAACCTCCATGATGGAGTTGAAGAGCGGAAGATCCATACGCTTATCACCGGGAGGACGAGGGCGACGGCGCATATTAGACTTTAGCTCCGGTCGTTGCCTGTGGCAATGGACAAGCCGCTGCCTCTTTCCGCTGCCTTATCTAAACTCTGTTTTTATATTGTATTCGGACCATAAGGTCCTGTGGGATGAACAATGCCTTCGGGCCTATTTATGTAATAATGGTATTGTAAGACTATTCGTGCATGTGCACTTGATTATCCAGTACTGTATTCGTGGGTACCAACTACTTGATCCAGGGAAATGGTACTATGAACACGAAAGATTCCCGACTAAAATTCGGGGGTCCACAGGAACCCACCCACGTGGCATGATTTCGTTGTATTGGACAGACCTAGTCACCTAAACTACCACATCGACGGTAAATAGGAAGTTCCTCTGGGTTATCCGAACCCATACACTTTGGCCTACCATAATGCAAGGCTACATGCTAAATACATTATTCGGCTAAGGCTATCCCATACTAGCACATGTGGATGTACGGTATACACAATGAATGACATGTAGTTCAGTCCTTAATCGACTCGGGCAAACACTTCCCCTATCGGCAATGCAAATACATCAATTGCATGTCACTTGCCGCCCAAGTCTAAAATTACATTTTATTTCAATTTTATTTCACAAATATTCAGAGGTTCACCTCTGATTTAAAATGTCCAAAAAGATTTATAAAGAGTTTAGCAATACATCCATGACCATGTTTCGTTTATCACTAAGCAAGGCTAAGCATTTGCAAGACTTGTAAAAGCATACATGGTATAGTCATCTGAGCACGAGTTTACTCTAATTATTTCTAAGGTTCAAAACAGCAAGGGAGTTGATTTTCAAAAGAGATTCATGCATTTTCAGGTCATAACTATAATCATAGTTTTGAAAATGTCGATAGAGTAAAGTACGCATGCAACTTTACAAACAAAACATTTAGCCCGAAAACATGGGTTTCAATGTGTTCAAAGGAGGTGCATGAACTTGCCTTGAACTTGAGAAATGTTAGCATCTAATACACTCCTCCATCATTTGTGCAATCATCTAAACAAATACACGTCGTGTAATTAAACACCAAAATATGCGAAAAATCCAAAATGCTCTAAAATACATGATTTTTATACATTGAGTAGGTACTGGTCTAAAGTGAATTTAGGTGAAATAATTTCTATTTTATCTTATTCAGTTTAGGAGTTATGATTTTTAGAAGTTTTATCGGGTCGTAGCGGCATAGGGTTGGGTGATGTTTGGACAGTGTTTCTGTAGTCTGATTTTGATTGATTTGACTTCACAAGGGTGAAGAAATATGTTTTATAAGTCTAACACAATTGGTTTCATAATTTTTAGAGTTACTATGATTTTCTTAGGTCTATTACAAACTTATAACGGGTTCTAGGCCTATAGTGTTCAATGTATATATGGCTTTAGGGTTTTGGGTCCAGAACTTTTCAATTTATGACCTAATTAAGTAAACTAGTTATGTTTGCTATTTATTCCACTCTAGTTCTACAAGTTTAGATTTTATTTTATTTTATCTTATACTTTGCAACTAGAGGTGTTCTTTGCTATAGTTTTTAACATACTAATCTAGATGTTGCTATAAGGGCTAGGTGCTCTAAATCCTAGTGAATGAGGATGGAACTATGGTTTCTCTGGTCCAACATGTTCTATCCTAATTTACTTAGGTTAGGATTCAATGCATGTATATGCATAGTTATATACATATGGTGCTTAGCCCATTTAGGATGATTTGCACTTAGTGTTAACACTAAAATTTGGTAATCGAATCCCTAAGTCTGCAAAGGCGAAGCAGAGTCGGATCGGCATGAGACAGGGGTCGCATCGGCTAAAGGAGTGATCGGCTGCGAGGCCAATCGGCTAAGGATGGATCGGACAGGGGCAGCCGATAGCCGATTCCAGATCCGAAAGAGATGAAACCGTTTCTGATGCAGCAGTTTGAAGATAAGTAGAAGACTCAGTTGTTAATAGCGTGTTAAACGATATTGCCACTTATGGATAGAGTCCTGTAACGGCAATTGTATCTGTAATTTAGGGGTTTGTCTAAACTGGTAGTTGTAACACGGCATGGGTCTCGCTCGGGATAATGTTGTGTTTTAAATAGTAGTTTAGATAGAGTCCAGGGTTTGTACAGATAATTGTATCTTGGGTATAAATAGGACCCGAGACCCCCTGTAATTAAACACAATCACAATCAAACCTTCGGCGCATCGCCAACCTTTTTCTTCAGACGAGCACTTTGTTTGGCTACAGGCTGCATCGTTTCGATCCCCAGATCTAGGTAAATGCTTGTCATTAGTAGTATGATCTATTGTTTCTAGTGCTTCCATCGTAATGACACATTAGAATCAAGAGTTTATATTGCGATATTTATCATATAGCGCATATAAATAAAATCAGTGTTTAGATCTATCCTGCCATTGGCTAGTTCTAGCAAGAACTTGTAGCCAATAGGGCTAGATCTAAAGATTGGCCGATTTATATGCGGTGTCCACCGTCTCGAGAGATATAAATCAGCTACAACAGATCGGGTTGTTCTTTTTATACTTAATGCTGCATCATGTTTGAACTATTAAGTCGTTCTTAGAGCTGCCAATGGTCTGTTCGGATAGATTTATATTGTTTAGAGACAGTGCCGGGGTTTCAGCCGGCCTTATCTGCCCTGATATGCTTCTTTTATTATACTCATTATTAGATTTGTATTAGGACCGCCTCTTATGTTAAGATCGCATTCCTGTCGGACGCTGCTAGCCGAAATCGGCCTATCATCGACAGCCGATGGCCGATTTTCAGGCTATGCATTTGATTCAGGAATGATATCTTTTTCCCCGTTAGCTTTCCAGTATCGGCTATGTTATCGATCCATATATTTATTATTCTTTACTGTATTTGGGTTAAGCGGCTGATGCTGTCTCGGCATAGCCCATCCATTCCAGTCACTTGGCTTAAATATAGTTTAGAATAGCATATATATGTTCATGGATTCCCTTAGCCGATCCAATGGGGATCTAACCTAACACTTAACGCATATTTTCTTGTTTTTCTTGTTGATTGACAGATCAAATCAACTAGCACGCCCGCACAAGACACCAAGAAGGACCCTGCACGGAGTCAAGCGATCTCCCAGCCAGCACGTGAGAGAGATTTCTCATCAACACTTAGGTCATCTTGTTCAAGGTTTTCCTACATGTTTAGTGTATGAGTTGCCATTTTATATTTTGCCAAATTGAAGTCATTTCTTGTTGGTTTTATAGAGACTTAGTTCACTCAAAAAGGATTAAAATTGGATTTTCTACAAATTTTCCAATTTGAAGGGTGCATTAGGTTGTTTATTTCTTAAATAAATATTTAAGAGATTTTACTATATAGAAAGCACATTTTTTTATATGTTGAAAACTCAGGTGTTGGTGATTCTACAGAACTTGAGTTTACTCAAAAAGGAGTTAAGATGAATTTTAAATAAATCTCTAAAGTCCAGCCTACCTAAATAACATCATTTTGATGTAAATAATTTTAAAGGTATTTGGTATAAGGTAACTATAGATTTTTATTTTTCCTAAATAGAGTGTGTAAATTGGGGAATATATAGGATTTGGGTTTGTCCAAGAATAAGTTAAATTGAATTTTCTAGGGATTTTATAAATTTGTATATAAGTGTTATGGGTGATTCTCCTTATTTGAATTTTTAGAGATAAAATTTTAACTGTAAGTCCCAAATTTTATAATTCTAAATCAAATTTCATCTTTTTATGAGTTCACAGAAATTTGTCCCACTCCAAAATGTATTGTAGTTTATTTTATATAGATTTTACAAGTTTAACAATTTTTCTGTTGAAGGAATAGTGTTGTGGTTGTTTTTCTTTTGAAATTTAAATCCAGAAAATCATTGGGTCCATAGGTCAGTGACCGGCCATTTTGCATTAAACCCCTCGAAGTTCTTGAATTAGAACCCGCGGTCCAAAACATGTTTAAAACTAAGTTTGTTGAGAGCCCCTGTACTTTGTTATAATTGCATATGAATCCAAGGGCCCACATGTCATTCAGGGATTATTTACAAGATAACCCTTACAAGATTCAAGTTCCTACTAAGTAAGGTCCTTGGTGCCTAATGACCATGGCCCACATGTTAGTGGCACGGCAAGGGGTAGAGCAGAGCTGCGGCGACCGATGAGGTTTGAGGAGGCGTTGGTGGCGAACGACGGCGAGCTTGTTGACATGGCCAACATGAAAAATGTGCACAAGGGTCTTGCGCACATGACGGTGGTGGTCTCACCGCCGGTGACGGCCGGAGTCAATGGTGGAGGTGGTGCAAGCAGCGGTGGCGCTCGGCATGCAAGTGCATATCAAGTTGCGACTGGGATTAGTGCGACCGAATGCATGTATGGGAGTGCTCGAGTATCCAGGAGACTCACCGAGTGGCTGGTGAAGTTTGGCGAAGCTAGGACATTGGTGGTGGCACGAAAGCTTTGGGTCGACGTCGCCAGCTCACTTCGGCCTTTAATCCGCCACGAGGAGATGAGGGACGGCTCAATGAAGCTTTAAGGATGCTGTAGGTGCGAGGAATCAGACTCTACCTCACCGGGTGCACAAGAAGCAACGATCGGCGGCGATGGCCGGAGTTGGAGAAGACAACGGTGATCTCGCTCCCCGGTGCACCATTTACCGAGGTTCTTGAGGGGAAACTACGAGAGGGTTGAGGTGAAGACGATGGCGTAGTGGCTTGGCCTGCCTTGGTCCACAACGGTCGAAACATCGTTGACGATGCAGCGGCAGCGCCCCAGTGCGTGCTCTAGAGTGTCATCGGTGAGGTCCGTGTTCCCACCGATTGGCTACACAAAATGTGGATGTGTCAAAAGAGAAAATGGTCGGCAATATGAGGAGAGTATGTTTTGGGAAAAAGATGGCGACGACGATGACCCGTTGGACGGCGGTGATGTTGTCTCCCCGGTGACTGGTGGAGCACAGAAGGCGAGTGGATGAGAACGAGCTCCCCTACTTTGGGCTCTGGGGCGGAGAGCGAGGCTGGGAGACATGGTTGAAGGGGTTAGAGGGTGAGAGATGCGGCCTAGGGTGTCGACATGTCAAAGACACATGTCGTCGGCGTCCGGAGTGTGCTCTCTCGCTCTCTCTTGTGTTCTCAGGCTCTCCTTGAGCGGTGGGGTTGCTTTGCACTTTGGTGGAGCTAGATTGGGAGGCAGACAGCTGGGTCCAGGTCGTGGTGTGCTAGGCAATAGAGAGTGGTATGAGTAGAAACACAAGTGGATTTGAATTTTACGCAAATTTCAGATTAATTTCTTCCTCCCTAGACTTTGGAGCTTAATAATTAATCCTGTGGGCATGGTAAATTAGTGAAATTTTTACTGGGTGTAGATGATCATCCCTAGGTTCCATTTTCTTTGGTTCCATTCAAAAATAATTTGTGGTTTGTTCTCAGGAATTAATTTAAAATAGGGTATTTTGGGAAATGTTTGAATTTTTAGAGGACCCAAACAGTAATAAAAATTCTAGAAAAATTATATTTATTCATGGTATGTAACCTAGTATTTGAATAAAATATATCATATATATACTTATGTGTACTTTAATGATCTTTTGGGTAAGTTGTCATTTTAGCCGATTAGGATACTAATTATCCCTTTTATTTGACCTGTTTTGTCTATTTTGTTTGGGCATAAAATTTAGTTATTAAATTTCACCAAAATTATGTTGGGTTGGATTGAATGTTTTATACTTTCATGAATTTTCTGATGATTTTACCCAATATGGAACATTCTACATAATTTGGATAATCTCCCTAGGTTTAGGTGTCTATTCTATGTCATGCACCCATTAAAATCTTTGGGTTCATATTAAATTTCCTCTTGGGCTGAGGAAGTGAACCTTGAGTTAGATTTTTATGTTCACAGGCTAGCACCCAAAACTAGCTGTGGTTTTGTTTAGCAAATTTCTAAGCTTGCTGGCCTATGCTTATGAGCCCTATTTTGAAATGCAAATCAAAAATCCAAACACACATCGATGACTCAGGTCAAAATTTATTATAGTATGCATGCTTTCACATGGGTTTGCATTTTTGTCCTAGGTTATAAATGAAAAAAAGTTTTAATTTGTTCTAAAATTCTAATCATGCAAATGGATTGAAGTTCTTTGACCTAAGTTAGAAAAAGCAAATTTTTGGTTCACAAAATTGAGCAGCCTTACTTTTATTTTATTTGGACAAAAAATTTGTTAACCCTAGAATTTGGGTATGTGACAACATGGCTAGCAAAGGTCTGAGGCTAGTCAAAATACAGAATATTTTTTTTTTGGAAAAACTCATCGGTGACGGGCTTTACCTTAAGCCCGATGGAGATGTAAGTCATCGGGTGACGGGCTTAAGTTAAAGCCCGATTGAGATATTAGTCATCCGTGATGGGCATTAATTAGGGTCTATTTGAGATTGTTTCATCGGTGATGGGCCCTTGTTTGACTGGGTTTCTGGGTCAAAACTATCTGTGGCGGGCTGTAGTTTAGGCCTGACAAAGATAAATGCATCGGTGACGGGCGTTTGCCCGATAGAGATGACTTGTCGCATCAGTGACCTTTGCGTCGTGACAGGCACCATACCCGACACAGATGAGGGTTGCCACCCGATTGAGATGAGGATGACCGTTGTAGTGCTACCAAGAGTACACACCAACAACTTTCTAAAACCGACCATCAACTAGCCTAGCAATCTAAGATAAATACTCCTCTTATCCGGAAAGAAAGTCTGTCTATACTCTAGATTGTTTAGTAAAGATTAAGCTTTAAGAGTAAAAAAATAGTCATCCTTATTATATGATGTGTGGTTAGGAGTGGAAGGGTGGTTGAAAGTAGGATGAAGAGAAATTTGAGTCAGAGGAGATTGATGCGATAAGTAATAATCTAGAGCGGCAATCTATATGACAAAATTTTAAATCCTATAGTGTCATTTTTGTTTTTAGTTGAGGGAGTAGATAAAAGCCCTTTGTTCTCCCTCCATCTGCTGGCCTTCATTAAGTCTGTCCACTCTCAAACCTCTGTTCTCTCACTACTTCAAAAATAGTTTTTCATGATATCATCATTTTATTTTTTACTAGCGGATTAAAAAATACACTCTTGCAAAAATGTATTGGAGATATTCTCATCACAGGCCGTCAGCGAGAATCTATTTTCGTTGGCGGTTACTTAAGAGGCTCGCCTACAAAAATAACCCTAATTTTTCAGGTGGACCTCTTAAGCAACTACTAGCGAAAAATCTATTTTCACTGGTGGTAGCTAAAGAGCACCAAAATATTAAAAAACATCAAGCCAACCTCACCCCATCGATCTATACTCCCCCTCCCCCTCCACTCCCTCACGTCTCACTCCCTCCTCCCTCTGGTCATCTAACCATCACCGCCGAGGCGTGCTGCCACTGAATTATGCCATCATCGTCATCTCTCCTAATGAGGAAGACGTTGTCACCAAGGACTGCCATCGCATCCAACAAGGAGGCCAGAGCCATCGGATCTTGCGAGCTCGTCCTCCCCGCTGGTGGATCCGGCTAGCCGAAGCGAACGACTTGATGATGAGGACGAGCAAGAATATGGCTGGCGGCAGGACTCAAGACTATCAAATCTAGCAGCGCGGTGCTTGGGATTTGCAGATCTAGCGGCGGTGGCAGTCCTATGTGATGGCGGCCATCGATGGTGATGGCTCGAGGATGAGGAGGAGCAAGAAGAGGGCTAACGGTGGTACTCAAGACTGCCAAATCTGGCGATAGCGGTAGTCCTCGTGATGGCGGCCGTCAATGGCGACGACTTTATGCGCAGGCTTGGTGACGACCCAATCTACAAGGTAGGCAACGCCGGCCCTTGGTGGCAACAGTGGCAACAACAACCGTGGCTTGGTGACAGCAGTGACGACCTCGGCCGCGAGAGGACGTCCACATCCAGCGGCAGCAAGCAAGGGGACGACAGATCCGTTGGTGGACGTAGGGGTGGAGCGGGCCGACCTACTGCTCCAGATCTGGGGGTGGACGGCTTAGGGCCAATGGGGGATGCCGATGATTGGATTTTTTGTGATTTTCATTTTTTTTATTTTTTGCCCCAAGAAGGCTTTCATCGACAGGTCTCCTAGGGTAACAAGTAAGAAAAATGAATATCATTGGTCCTCCTAAGGCATCTCTTGTGAAAACCGATTTTCGTTGGCGGGAGAGAAACCGCCAACTAAGGATGGGCGTGGTTCGGGCGAACCTACTGGACTCGTTGTTCCATCCCATAAACATGGCTCCAATGGACCAGTGGGCTGGTTCCAAAGCAAAAAGGGCCGCTCCAGTGGGTAAGAATCCAACCCACGGGGTCAGTCTTCACTATCTCATCGATCGATCCACATCGCAATGAAAGTGTCGCCATCCACTCGCTAGGCTGGTTTTCTCCCTTCTCCCATCCATCATGCGCATGACGGTGATGCTTACTTCCTTCTCCCGTCCTCCGCTTCTTTGTCAGTGGCACGCACAGTCCTCGCTTCCTGCAAAGCTCGTCCAGGCCCCTGCCTAGACTTGTGGTCACTGGTGACTGGTGCCTGCTCCTTGTTGTTGCCCTTCTCAAAGCAGTGGCGATGCCCGGGTTCTGAAAAAATGGTGTTCACTTGTTTTCAGGATTTTGGGATGACTCTTTGATTCGTCTAGATAGTTTTGGTTGATGTTGATTGATTGATCGGTTCTAAGAAGATGGTGTTCAGTTGTGTTGAGGAACTAGGGATAGAGATTGGGTACTTTTTTCAATTCGTCTAATTTTGGTTGCTATTGATACTTGAGATATCGATGAAAGTGTTTCTTCTATCTGTTGAAGAAGATGATAAACTCATAAGCAGATTGTGAATCAATCCGATGAAGTGGGAAAAAATATGTTTTCTCGTATTCACTCCAACTGAATTCATTTTTTAATGGGTCAACCCATGATACCCAATGAGACGTGGGTCGACTCGTTGACATTGTTGTTACCTATGTGGGTCTCATGGAACCAGTCTAGGTCGCACTACTGGAGAAACGGTTTTTCCATGCGGGCCGAAAGGCATCTTCCCGTGCGGAAGGCTTGCCCGCATGCGTGAAATGGTCTGGGAAAAGATCATTTTCGCGTGCGGGCGGCCCAACCGCACGGGAAGATCGACTATACCGTGCGGTCGGCTTAATCGGCCTGCACGGAAAGATCGATTATCCCGTGCGGTCGGCTTAAGCGGCCCGCACGGGATAATAGAATATTCCGTGCGGGCCGCTTAGCCGACCGCACGGAAGATGGTCGTGCCCATTATTTTATGTATATGTTCTGTTAGCCCCTATTGTCCCTCTCTCTCTTCTCTCCTCTCCTCTCTCTCTCTTCTCTCCTCTCCTCACTGTCCTCTCCCTCTCCTCTCCTCTCTCAGTAATGTTAAATGGGTCAATATATATTTTTGCGAACGAGAAAAAAAGACATTTAATATTATTTCATCATAAAAGATATATATATATATATAACACAGATCGATCATGCGTAATGTTTATATACATATCAAGCTAGTTTCGTCTCACAAATTAACATAAGTCTAGCTATAGCAAAAAATTTACAAATTATTTAATGGCGATGCTCTTTTTCCCACTCCCTAAGTCGTTTGAATTTATCGTCCGTTGCCAGCTCGCTCTCCGGATCGTAGAAATCACCCAAATGGTTGCAGACATCACGACGGATGAAGCGGCAAAGATATGCAACCAAGTTAAGCATGGTTCTATCGTCAAACCGGTTCGCTACAACTGAAACTTTCGTGATCTATTTAAGAAAAAATAGTACACATATACATACGATTAGGAAGATTATACAAGATCGGTAACATGTAGAGATATATTTCTCTGATGAACTTACTTCTTCGAACTTAGTAGTGTATCTCCCGTAGATTCTGAGCATCTCAGACACGTAGTAGCCGCAAAGGTTAGTGCCTGGTGGTTGCTTATAACACTGTGTTGAATAAAATTTATTATGTGCATGCGTCAGTAATTTGAAGTTAAACACAGTATAAAATGTCGGCATATATCGAGCATATAATTATCGGCCAATTTGTATTCACAAGAAGCTTCCTCTTTTGTGGATCCTTGACCGGTCCACCTTGCCTTACATAATTATGGTGTGCTCTGTAGACAAAATAATTGCATGTTTCACTGATTAATTGTTTAATTATTCGATAGCAAAAACAAACAAAACTTATTAAATGGTGCATGATAGTACTTACAAATTTAAAATGACGAGGAACTCTTTAAATTTTTCCTGGCTGTAGTGTGTCGGATCAAGCACTACGGTCAAGTGTTCCTGTGGATATACTAGAAATAGTATGTAGTGATCGCTGTGAAAGATCGAAGAGATATGTTAATTGTAGGGGATATTAGTAAAATATCGGTTTTACGGATGAATATTACTTACTGCAACGCATAAGGGACCATTAGGACATCTTTGTCTCTGTGCTCGAACATAGCATGGCCCAAGTAGAAGGCTACCACGATCATCTTGTCCCTGTGCAATTGTTTGATGATCGCGTCCTTTTGTTTCTTCGTTTTGCCTTTGAACTCAGCGGAGTCTTCACGAATATGTAACTCGTGTTCCGTCCAACATATCCTTGTTGGGTTAACGAACGCAGCTAGATAGTTGGTCTTTTTCGCGTCTGCGTATTGCATCCTAAGTAATGCAGCGAGTAATTAACTATTCACAAGTTAGTTTGTAAATCAATTCATTAATGACATTAAGTTAGGCTGATACTTACAGGCAAAACGTTGCAACGAGATTTGTATCCATTTTTTTCATCCTGAATAATGCGTGAAGGTCGTTGAAATCGATGACTAGCATCCCATTTGGGACACTGGTGAACGTATCATCCGGGACCTTCATGGTAAGCATGTTGAGCCCCAATTTGGATGCCTTTAGGTACCAGTCGTACATTAGCCTGATTTCCCAGGGCATGTCTTCCATGACGTGCCACGGCAAGAACGGCTCGTCGTACTCGTACTTTGTTGGCACTTCGTCCGAAGTCCAATTTTGCAGGTCCTCCGCTTTGTTCTTCACTGATTGTTGTGAGTCCGACAACTTGGTCGGTCGAACCTGCGGCTTGTTAGTCGACCCCCTCCCCCTAAAAGCAAAGAACCCTAAGTCTCTCTCGTCTTTGGCCATTAATTCCTTGTCATAGCTTGATCGAATCATCTTTGGGATAATCTGATGAGAGAGCTTGCTCGGACTTGGAAGGCTTGTTGTTTGTAGAAGGGGCCTTTGGGGTACCGCCAATGCCGACTGCGGTGTCGGAGGAGATTGGTGAATATGTTGTGCAATGACTTCAGGGGCTGACGGCATTGGCGAATTAGGACCTTTATCCTTAGGAGGGGAGCGAGGTGGGGAAGCAGGCCGAGGTGGGGAGCGAGGTGGGGAAGAAGGCCCTGGTGGAGAAGGCGATGCAGGCGCAGCAGCAATCTGAGGAACCGACTGTACTGGAGATGCTGATGATGTACCAACTAGTAAGATATCTCGTCGATGCCATAGAATGAATTGATTCACCGCATCCCCAAGCAATTCTATCCCTTTAGGTGCTGGAATATCTAGCTCTAAGCTTTTATGCTCTGCATGCACCTTGGCCACCTGCATCCTTGCATATTCCTTAGGGATTGGAGTGATGTGAAATTGTCGCCCTGGTTTAGCAAGTCCTGTACCCACCTCCTTTCTCTTCCCGGCCCTTCCTATCGGCACGAGGAGGCTGCACGGATAGGGTGCGGTGTCAACTGACCCGACGCTACTGGGCATGTGTACTATGGGTTCTTCGGATTGCTGAAAAAAGTTAGGGAAGACTTGGCGATTCTGTGCAACAAGAGAGTAGAAATGTTCTTCAACTTGTTTTGCTATCTTTTCTTCAAGTTTATGTTTGTACCTGTCCCTTTTCTTATAACTTGCAGCTTCCCCAGGAAACCCTTCTTTCCAACTTGTCTTTGACGATACACCCCTTACTCGTCCAGAATGTTCGGGGTTGTCCAATGCAATCAACGATCGTGTTCCCTTTTAGCAATAAATTCCCAGTCTTCTCCTTTTTGGCTATGTCTTTTAGACTTGTGGTCACACGCTCTATATCGATCCTCGAACAGGATCTCTCCCTCGTCGGTGACCTGTCCCGTACTGCGTGTCCACACCCAGTTTTTCTTCTTTTTTAGTGCATCCACAAGCAGGGGCTTTCCTTGGGCGGCAAACTGTTCTTCGGTTGCTTGACACTTCTCTACGTGGCCATCGTAGCCGCTAGAGCCCAACCGGTGCGGGTACTTGTTCCTTTTCACGAGGTCGGACATCTTCTTCTTCTGTGCTAAGGCTTCAGGGCTTGTCATCTTCGCCACTAACCTATCCCATTCGACGGGCGTAATCCCGCCGTAGTCTTCAAATGGGGACTTGTTCTTTTTCACGTAGTTAGTGTTCAAGTCCGATTTTCACTGCCTCCACCTCCCCCCAATCGTTTTTAATGAAAACTCTTTTCCCAGAGCCTCTGAACCAGGCGGATATACAAGCCACTTCTACAGCTCGTTCCATATGAAGTTCTTCAAGTTGTCATCCACCTGCTCCCAAGAATCTACATTTAAAGGGCCGTGGGTTCTGGCCAATACCCCGCAAGCGTTGCTGAACTTTGTCATTGCTACCTTGGGCTCTAATGGCTTCACATCATGGTTCAGAGAGGTGATATAATATGTCTCCTTGGGGGGTTGATTCTTACTTCTCTCACCACGTCTTCTTTTTGACGTCCTCCGCGCTCGCAGACGTGTCGGTTTCTACCGGACCGAACGTTGCTGTGTCCGTCTTGACTTCAGCAGACCGGACGACAGTGCTTGGCGGCCTTTCTTTTTGAGCGGCGCCTTGCTTTCATCTGTACGTACAACAGATAACGTTAAACGAGATCCTACGATAGGGATCATAACAATATGGCTGGACTTACTGCTTGCTCGATAGGGATCTAATCGGGGTCTTCTTCAACTGGTGGTGTTGGTGCTTGCATAACTTCGATGAACGGATCGCTTGGTTCATGCCATGTGCCTTCGCTCGAAGACTTCTCCATTGATTTGACATTGCGTGCCTCGGAGGGAGTTTTCTCGCTCGACATTTGATCTACGGTTGTTCATAACGCACAACTTGTGAAATTTGTGAATGCACAACTTGTAATATTATCTAATATTAAGGACATGCATAAAAAATATAGAGACAAAACCTAAAGAGAAGAAGAATGAAAAAATATATTTATTTCCTTCTTCTTCTCTTTATTAGAGATGAGAGATGAAAATATATATGTTTGCCTATTTTGTCCGTGAGAAGAGGTGAGATTGGGGGAGGGAAAGAGATGAGAGATGAGAGACCGAGGAGAGGAAGAGGAGAGAGGGAGATTAGAATATACCGAGAAGACGGTGGGTATATGTGTTTGAAAATTTAAAATCTGACCTAAAATCTAAAATTCATCCTAAAACAAACGACCGAATGACCGAACGAACGAACGAACGACCGACCGACCGAACGAACGGACGCACGAATCGTTCGTTTGTTCGGTCGTTTGTTCGTTCGGTCGTTCGGTCGTTCGTCCGGTCATTAGTTCGGTCATTCGTTCGGCCGTTCGTTCATTAGTCCGTCCGTTCGTTCACGTCTGTTCGTCTGTTCGTCCACGAACGAACACTCGCTCGTCCGTGCGTCCGTTCGTTCACATCAACTAATTCATATAAAAATTTCACAACAACTATTTCACATTTCCATCAAAAAATTGAAGTCCTACACATCATTTCACACAAAAAATTCATCGACAAATCCATCAAAAAATAAATAGTCCATTTTACATTTCCATCAATATTAACTAGAGTTCCATCAAATAAATAAAAGTTCATTTTACAGTAATATCAAAAACTCATCAAAAAATTATCTAACATTCATCCAAAATTTATCTAAAATTCATACATAATCCATTCATCCACATTCATTTTCTATAAATCCATTCATCAACACATCATATTTTTCTATACTCTACAACTATCCCAAAAACATCCATCACAGTACAATCACATCCATAATCCATTCATCCACATCCATATAATGAACTTAGCATAATCATCTTCTCGCAAGAACCTAGCAAACATCCACATTCCCGGGGTGGAGTACTAACCGGTGGCCAGCGGAGGTCGCGTGGGTATGGACAGGCGGCGGTCTTGAAGGCGGCGCGACGGTGAGCCGGTGAAAGGTGAAGATCTTGAGGGCGGCGGTGAAGAGGCGCCGGTTGAGGCGGTGGTGGGGCGGGCGGGAGGCGGTGGAGTGGTGGAGGCGGCGGTCTCGGTGAAGGTGGCCGTGCGGGCGGGCGGTGGTGGTTGCGGTCTTGAGGCCGACGACGGCAACGGAGAGAGAGAGGGCGACGGTGAAGGGGCGGACGATGGCCGGTGAGGTCGGTGAAGGGGCATGGACGGCGCGCGGCGATCTTGTTGTCGGGCGATGGAGAGAGAGAGGATGGGGCGGTGAGGCGAGGGTTAGGGTTGAGCGGCGGCGGCGACGAGGGTTAGGGATGAGCGGCGGCGGCGGCGCTAGATCTGGCGGCGCAGGATGGCGAACAGGGCGGGGATCCGGCGGTGGCGCTAGATTTTGGCACCCTGACGGCATGGTGATTGTTTGGATTTTCGCCTGGGGATTTAGAAAAATTTGGGAGCCCGCGCGCGAGTATATATAGACCACCATCTTTCCGTGCGGGCAGCTTAATAGCCCGCACGCGAAAACGATCTTCGCATGCAGGCAGTTTAAGCGGCCCACATGAAAAAACGATCTTCCCGTGCGGGCGGTTTAAGAGGTCCGCATGGAAAAACGATCTTCCCATGCGGGCAGTTTAAGCGACCCGCACGGGAAGATATTTTCCCGTGCGGGCGGTTTAAGCGGCCCGCACGCGATAATCGACCCCCTCTCTCTTTTTTTCATCAAATTGGACATTAATGACAAAATTATCAAACTGATTCAAAAAATTACCAAATTTTTCCATACATCAATATATGCTAATTATTGCCTATGGAAAAATTTTTGAAATCAAAAGACAATTCAGCCATCACTTTCTCTCCAAATCTAACCAATCCTTCTCAACACTTCTAATCTTCTCTCGAGAATCTTCGGTTTTGTGAGCGTCGTATGTGATAAAATAGTCAAAACCTTCTCAATTTTTTACCACAGCCTCTACGTATAATATCATGACATCCAGATAATTTTCATGATTTTCCGACTTCGTTTGCTATTTATACAATTTTAAAATTATTTGGTCAATAGGTTCCTAATCTTGTTTCATGAAGAAAAATTTAAAATTTATTCTCATTTACAGGATAATGACTCAAGCATGTCTAAACAACATGAATATAATTTTTCTACTAATTTTATTCTATTTTTTAATCACTTGTAGTTCAAATGTGAGACTTAGCAAAAAAATTCATGAAAATAAAAATAAATCAAAGAAATATACCAAAACCAATCAAAAAATTACCAAATTTTATAATTAGGAGTTAAATGTTGTATTTACATAGTAGAGAAAGTTTGGAGGGTGGAGAAGAATTTTTTTCAAAATTTTGCCGAGTGCGAGGGCCCTTAAGCCGACCGTATGCGATAACGTATCTAATAAAATATTCGAAACCCTCTCAATTTTTACCACAGCCTCTACAAATAATATCATGACATCCAGATAATTTTCATGATTTTTCGACTTCGTTTACTATTTATACAATTTTAAAATCATTTGGTCAATAGGTTCCTAATCATGTTTCATGAAGAAAATTTAAAATTTATTCTCATTTACAAGATAATGACTCAAGCATGTCTAAACAACATGAATATAATTTTTCCACTAATTTTATTCTATTGTTTTAATCACTTATAGTTCAAATGTGAGACTTGTCAAAAAATTCATGAAAATAAAATAAATCAAAGAAATATATCAACAGTTGGCATCATCGCATACGGTCCACTTAAAGGCCGCACGGGAAAATGCATTATCCCGTGCGGGTCCTAGGACCGCACGGGATATGCGCTATTATCCCGTGCGGTTGGTAAAGTGGGCCGCACGGGATAATCGCATTATCTCACGCGGTCTCTTAAGCGACCGCACGGATAATATCTCGTGCGGTCGCTAAGTGGATCGCACGGGATAATGCGATTATCCCGTGCGAGCCAATAGCCGCCCGCGACCGGTTTTGCGCTACTCTCTTATGGTCCGTTGGAACCTATTTAGTCCAGAAAAATCGTTTTTCCAATAGCGTCGAACTGCCGCGGACCACACCTGCCGCTACCGCCAACGATGATCGACGAAATTCGCTTACCCATGGTAGCTGACGGTAGGTTTATCTGCGTGGAAAAACTGATTTTGAGTGATTTCCCTTTTTTAAGTAGTGTCTGATTCACAGTCTGAAACCACTGTGTGTACTGTACTTACTGAACTATAGTCCGTAACGGCAGCATGCCCCCCATGCGTTTACACACATGAGCTTATCGTATATTCTCTCCTGGTGACAACACTGTCGCGCCTCTTGACTCCGTCTCTCGGTTCCGTTCATTAATTAATTTGAAGTGGTCTCGATTCCGTTGGCGGACGCTCATGAAACGCGGTAGTATTGACAGCCATGTCGTCAAAAGAAACGTGTAGTTTTGGCACTTGGCAGATGACGCATTCAAATTCATCTCAGCTAGCCGCTGGCTCACTCGCACACAAGTTGACAACTCAGCCAACTCCGTTCTATGGCTATATAAGGCTGGCTTGACGCACCAGAGGACCACCCACACCTGAGCTTACAACAAATAAAGGAAGAATTATAATTACAGGGAAGAAATAAGCAGGAGTTGATCAGTGTTCAGAGCTCGATCAGATCATGGGGAGCAAGCAGGCGAAGGCGGCGTTGGTTCTCCTCTGTGCAGCAGTCGCGCTTCTCGCCGTGGCGGCGGCGGCGACGGCGACGAACCAGACGTCGTGGCAGCGTGTGGAGGACATGGCGGCGGAATGGGAGCTCCCGGTGGACACAGCCGCCGGTGAGCTTCTTTACGCTAATGCCATTGGACCGGGAGCTCTGAGGCCGGACCGGCAGTCCTGCAGCGGCAGCGGATGCGCGGCGAACGGCGGCGGCGGTGGGTACCCTGGCAGGGGATGCAACAAGCGATTTGGCTGCCAGGGTTGAGTGAGGCTAATTAAACACGGTTGCTAACTGTTTATATTTTAAGTTAAGGTATTCATGAGTACTTAGCAACGTAGTATAAGATTCGACACGATATAGTATTATAAATTTAATATTAATATGATAATATATTACTATATTTTAGGACGATACTAACTAGTTCAGCAGAACAAAAGTAGTACTATTTTGAGGGGAACTCCTCATCATCTAATTGTAGAAAAGAATTTATTAGAATGAAAATTTCAGATGCGTGTACTGCTTGTATGGATATGGACTTTCTTCTCTTAGAGGAGTATGGAGTACTTTCTGACGTGTTGTGTACTGAGTTGGCGTGTTGAACAGAAATTGAGCTAGAGATTCCTCAGTCCATGTTAAGAGAGCCGAAAGAAGGCGTGTTCGGCCGATTTACGCAGCCGCCGATACGGACCGTACAAATTGAGTTGCAGCCGTAAAAATTGGGCCGATACGCATGAACCGGCTACAATTAGCCCGCGGAACACAGATTCCCCGGTCCATGGGTCGGAACGGTACAGACCAAACATGAGTCAGTAGGAGGACGTAAAGTGTCGGACGCGCGCCAACCAGTTGGACTTTGGGCCGTGCGCTGTCTGGACCTGGACCTGGACCTTGGCTTTGTTTGTTTGCTGGTGGAATAAGTTCATCTAAGGTCCCTTAACTTTACACCGAATCCGATATTCGTTCTTGCGCTCCAAAACCAGATACAACGGGTTCTCAAACTGTCAAAACCGATGCAACATTGGTCTCTTGACGGTTTGGAATGCGGTTTTGGCTGACGTGGCTGCTTTGACTCGGTCTTCATATGACGTGGCAGTGACCGTGGCGCTTACATGGCAATTTGATTTTGGAAATTAATAATTTTTGTGGGCCACATGTCAGTTATACATAAAAATTAATAAAAAACAATAGGGCCCACATGTCATTCTCACCCTCCTCTTCTTCCTCCTTTCTCCCTAACTCCCCTTCTTCATCTCTCTCCCTCTCCTCTCTCCAAGCATGAGTGAGGAGGGCGATGCTGGCGGTCGGCGGGGCTAGTAAGGAGGGTGGCGCGTGGCGGCCGGCGGGGCCGCTCTGGCCACCCTTCCCCGAACTAGTCTGTCGACCTGAAGTCCCCGAGCTTGAGCACGCCACTGCCATCGAACAGGAGGTTGTCCGGCTTCACGTCGCAGCACCACCCGCGGCGGTGGCAAGAGGCAAGCGCGGAGGCCAGCTGCGCCATGAGGTCCGCCGCCTCGTGCTCCGAGAGGCGGCCGCGGGCGGAGACGAGGGAGAGGAGGTCCCAGCCCGTGCAAAGGTCAACCATGAGGTGCCCGGGCGCCGACGCCACGGGGTGGACCTTGGGCTCCTGCTCCGTGCAGCCACATGGCCGAGCGTGTCTGCTGCCTCCACCTCCCGGAGTGACGCCTTGGGCGTGGACTTCACCCCGAACGCCTCACCCGTGGCGACGGCGTAGCAACGGCGGATGGTGCGGGCGGCCGTGCCGATCTCGTCGACCGGGTTCGGCCACGCGCCCCCACCGGCCGCCACGCGCCGCCCTCCTCACTAGCCCCTGCCGGCCGCCAAGCGTCGCCCTCCTCACTCATGCTTGGAGAGAGGAGACGAGAGAGAGGGATGAAGAAGGGGGAGTTGGGGAGAGACGAGGAAGAAGAGGAGGGTGAGAATGACATGTGGGCCCCATTGTTTTTTATTAATTTTTATGTATAACTGACATGTGGCCCACAAAATTTATTAATTTTCAAAATCAAATTGCCATGTAAGCGCAACGTCATATGAAGACCAAGTTAAAGCAGCCACGTCAGCCAAAATCGCCTTTCAAACCGCCAAGGGATCTACGTTGCACCGGTTTTGACAGTTTGAGGACTCATTGTGTCTGATTTTGGAGCGAAAGGACAAAAATGGGATTTGGTGTAAAGTTAAGGGATCTTAGATGAACTTATTCCTTGTTTGTTATGAGTAAATGATGTGCTCGGCATCCATGCATTGTAGTTTGTACTGACTGATGACGTGACAGCCGTGAAGTGACTTGGAGTGCGCGCCTCTTGCCGTCGTCGAAAGAGAGACATTTGAGAAATACTTTGTTTGTAGCTTTTTTTTAGAGATCGTCCCTGATCATACAATAAGTCTTTGCCTAACATGAGAATTTCTCTACGGCTGTGTCGTCTTTCGGCAATACGTCTAATGTGAGAAATTCGATGAGCGGGGTACGCCAGTCTTGGATCATCTCGATGTCCGCACGATGTTGTCGACTATATCTATAGCCCCCGAGCCAACATCGGTGGTGCTATCGGCGTAGTCGTTGGGCGAACTCATGACGGAAGGAGTTGTCAGCACCTCCAGGAGCATACCGGACTCAACCGGTTCTCGTCTAGAGGCCTGTCGAGCAAGGTCGTCGACGTCGGCGTTGTCCTTGCAGTAAACTTGGCGTACTTCGAAATTGTCGAACCGTCGCTCCCATTTCCTGACTTCTGAAAGGTACTTGGATAACTCTGGGTTGGAACACTTGTAATCCTTGTGCACTTGGTTAGCGACTAATTCTGAGTAGGGGTGAAAACGGCTCGGATATTATCCCGTTTCTGTTTGGAAATTTGGATTCGGAATGTGTTGGTCGAATAATTTTCAGATAATGTCGGATACGGAATCGGAAGCAGATAATTATTTTTGGTAACAGAAATGAATACGGTAGAGGAATTATCCGACGGATTTCTGAGTCGGTCAGAAAATATCCGCAAAAATTACCGGATATCCGGCGGGCCAAGGCCCAGTAGTAGCACATAATCACAAGGCCATGAGTTGATACTGAGAATGACCTAACCCTAAAAACCGCATCCCATCATAATCAGTCCGACTCCCTGGTCCCTCCTCCCATCATGCAGCCACCAGCGGCGTCCCAGCCAGCCAGCCGTCATCCGTCCCGTTCCCGTGTCACAATCACTGTCGGTTGCGTCGCCTCCCACCCCTGCTGTCGTCCCGTCGGTTTCGTCGTCCCATCTGCAACCAAGCTCGGGCCTGCATCGCCCTCCTGCTTGGCACCTTCCTCCACCGTGATGTCTGCAACGTACTTGGGCTATTCTACGATAATCAGAATGAACTTGCACTCGAAGACAAATTCTAGCCCTTAAGAAAGTGGGAGAAAGAACATGTGCAGTGAAAATATAGTTTTTTATCTGTGATGAAACTATTGTTTATTTATAATATATGTATAGACATATACAAGAAAGTGGGAGAAAGAACATGTGCAGTGAAAATATAGTTTTTTATCCGTGATGAAACTATTGCTTATTTGTAATATATGTATAGACATATACATAAATGTTTTTTGTGTTATGTATTCAAAGACTATTACTTGTCAATGCAAGCTTATAGTAACTATGTGCTAAGAACGACAACTCGGTTAGCTCCTGTGTACCATTACAAATTTTGATGATAAATAGCGAAAAATATTATATTACATAGAAGAAGCAATCTTCCCAAACGGTCAGTAAAGGAATAGATGCATGTGAATAACTATGAATAACTATTATCGCATGCGGGTCAATTAACTCAGCCGCATGCGATAGTCGATCTTTGCATGGGGTCACTTAAGAGGGCGGCCCACATGCGAAAATGATGATTTTTGCAGATCTCTTTTTACAGGCAGGCCACCCAATCACATGCGAATATCGCTTTTGGCCGCATGAAAAACATTTTTTGTAGTAGCTATTTTTTATAAGAAGGAAAAAATAATAGTGTAGGGCTAAAGTGGACAACAATTAAAATATGATAATGACAGGTTAATAATATTTTTTAATTAATTAAAATTTCGTTGTAACCTATGAATAATATGTTAGGACGAATGAGATACGATGAAGTCGTGTTAAACGGGGAGAGTACTAGGTCGTACACGATATCCTTTTGGATCACGTATGTACGACAACGTCTCCAAAAACTAGAATGCAATGCACGTTACGCTACGCTTACGCACGCGCGCACACAACAACATATATATATGTGCATACGTACACGACGCTAGCTGCATGCATGTGTGCCACAACGGATAGATCGTCCTATCGAGAATGTGTGGCTAGTAACCAATGCGTGCGACACGTCGTCACAGAAAGTGTGCATGGAATTGAAGTACGGCTCTCGATATTGCTTCGCAGGATTTCTTTGCGAATTGTAACAGACAGACCGAGACCAAACCTACACTACTGGGAGAAAGTCACAATTGTCCTGGTTCATAACCCTCAGTAGTCTCGGTTATCAAATCGAGACTACGAATCCGGACTAGAGATGGACAATCTCTAGTCCCGGTTAAATAACCGAGACTACAAATGCATCTTTAGCCGGTTGAAGCCACCAACCGGACTAAAGATGGCGAGCCACGTGGCCGGCTCCGTCATCTTTAGTCCCGGTTGGGCTTCAACCGGACTAAAGATTTTTTAAAATTCTTTTAAATTTGCCCTTTCTCCAGTCCACTGCCCTCGATTCTTTTGTTTTTTTCTTGTCAAAATCCTAAAATCATCACATATATTGAAATCAAATATCACAGATTCACAAATAGCAATGAACAATACATATCCCAAATGTTTTTTCATTTTTCTCCACACATCAAATACATCTTCAAAATCAAAAAAATCACGATCAAATACTATCACAAATTTGTTCACACATATATACAACAAAATCCACTATATACAATAAAATACAACAACATTAATTTTTCGCTCGACTCGTGCTCCCCGCTCGCCGCAGTCGTCCGACTCCCGCCGCGCGGCTCCGCTCCGCTCGCCGCCGGCTCCCGCTCGCCTGGTGAGAATATGACACCTCTCTGCTGCCACCTCCTCCCCCCGCCACCATTTCCTCCCCTCCCTTGCTTGCCGGGGGAGAGGAGAAGAAGAAGCTAGAGAGAGGGAAAGAGATCGAAAATGTGCTAAGTGTTGAATCTGTGAAGAAGACGATGCGAGCGGGGATATATAGCCAATTCATCTTTAGTCCCGGTTGGTGGCACCAACCGGACTAAAGATAATTTCCGCTATTTACAATTCATCTTTAGTCTCGGTTGGTGGCATCAACCGGACGAAAGATAATTTCCCGTTATTTTCAATTCATCTTTAGTCCGGTTGGTGTCACCAACCGGACTAAAGATAATTTTCCGCTATTTCTAATTCACCTTTAGTCCTTGGTGCCACCAACCACAAAAGATAATTTTCCGCTATTTTTTAATTTATTTGGTCCCTAGGGTTAACAATTAAATAATTCATTAAATAAGGTCAAATTAAATTCATTAAATATAGGTTTAAAATAATAATATTAAAATTTAATCAAACATAGATAATCCTAGACATTAATGTGCTCCTCTAGATATTGTTCCTCTTTTGTCCTCGATTTTTTTCATTTTTATCTCCCGTTGAGCAAGAGAGAAAAAATTTGACTTTTTATTTTATTATTTTATATTTTTTTATGGACTTAGGAGCACACGAGAGGTAACCACGTAAAATTTGAGCATAAACAAGCAAAAGACGTGGCCCGTGGAAAATTCGGAAGACACGCTCAAAATCGGAAAAAAGTTTCCGGGCTCGAAAAGGCAATCTTCTGAGGCTTTTTTGGGGAAAATAAAATCGCCGAATGCGGCAAAGCGCGAACGAACGCATCCGAAATTTTTTCTGATCGATTTTCATATATGAAACGTCTCGATCGGAGTCCGTATGCGAAAGTTATGGCCGTTTTAAAAACCGACTCCGAGTTAGAGAGCGAAACGGGAACAATGCGCGTAAAACTTGTTAAACACGCATAAAATAGACGTGACGGCCAGGGTTTAAATATTCTTATCAATATTGTACATCCCTCCGATTCGTATATTATCACCAAAATAATTTTACAAAAGATTTTGTATATTGAGAATCATTAGTTAATAACAGTATGATGATATGTAATAACAAAATTAAAGCTTCCTTCTATCTTTAATCACCCACCTCCACACAACACCATACTCTTTGAAATTATAGATACTCTTAAATTAAATTTTTGGCCATTTGAATCATGTAGCAAAAAATTTATATATTGGCCTCACAAAATTTATATATTTTTATTAGGTTCGGTTAAAAATAAGCATATTCACTTTTGTCCGGTTGGTAACACCAACCGGACAAAAATAGCATCTCTAGTCCGGTTGGTGTTACCAACCGGACTAAAGATGGTGTCGAGGTTGTCGAACCTATCGAGTACCGGACATCTTTAGTCCCGGTTTGTAGCACCAACCGGACTAAAGATAGCATCTCTAGTCCGGTTGGTGTTACCAACGGGACTAAAGGTGTTCCGCGCTCGACAGCTCGACAACATTTGAACCGGGACTAGAGGTGATCTTTACTCCCGGTTCATGACACGAACCGGGACTAATGTTCCTAGAAATCCGTAAACTTTTTAAACCGGGACTAGAGATCATCTTTAGTCTCGGGTGCAACTCAAACCGGGACTACTGTGGTTTTTGCCACTTCAACCAATGATGGTTTCTCCAGTAGTGCTAGTATACGTAGGTGTACGTAATACGTACAGTACTTGGTAGTATCGGCTAGTGCCTCGGCGAAGGGCTCGGCAAATAATAATTTTTGCCGAGTACATTGAGGAGACACTCAGAAAAGATTATCTTTTGTCAAGTGTCTTCTCGTGATATTCGGTAAAATTGAAGTTTTGACGAGGATTGTGGTAGGACACTCGGCAAAGGTGAAGGTTTGCCGAGTGTCTCTCTTTGCCGACAGCAATACTCGGTAAACAAGGATGTTTGTCGAGTGTTCGGTTTTGCCGAGAGACACTTGACACACATTTTATTTTTATCGAGTGTCTGAGATTATACACTCGGTAAATTTTGGACGTCAGGCAAATGTCGGGATTTTGGTAGTGTAGTATTGCATCAGGCAAAATTCAGAAGGGAACAGCACAAGCGGATCTAGCGGCCGCCGACCGAGGTCGTTGTTCCACACTTCCTTCCTTTCCCTTTTGTTTCTTGAGATGGGAGCAAATCGTAAATATATATATATATATATATACTAGCAAAATACCCGTGCGTTGCAACGGAACGACGACGCGGAGGGAAGCGGCGAGGGCGAAGGTCCGGGTGATGGCGTGGGAGCTCCGGCGACGACAAGGGGAGGGCGCGGCGCGGTGTGGATGGGGACGAAGAGAGGGATGTAGGATGTCTTTGTTTCATCCAAGTCATCCCTTCACATTGGGATTGCGGGTTAATTTTATAAACACTTAAGGGGTTTTCTACAAAATAACCGAGAGACGGACGAAAATTTTGGATAGAAACACTACTTGCTTTATAGATATTTATATATATAGATATATATAACTTTGAAAGCAATGGTATCTTCAACTTTACGTACCACTGGACCTTGATTAAAAAATAGTATCAGATAGACATTTAGTGTAAATTAATTTAATTTCACCAAATTAAGTCAAAAAATATAAAGAAAATAGATATTGACTTACTGATACTTTAAACTAATTAGAAATTTGGTAAAAGTTTAAAATATTTATGACTCAGATATTATTAGTTAGAAAAGTTTATTGATGAATAGAAAACGTTGCATGTATATCGACGGCGGTGCGCTAGCTCACGCGTGCAGCGTGTGTTTGGACGCCGCTCAGGGCAATGCACGGCGACACAAGAGGCGCGTAAGTCGGGCTCGCCTGCTGAAGGTGAAGAAAGTGAGGCAACAATGAAGCGAGAGGTTATACGGATAGAAAATTTTATAGATTTGGACAAAAAATGATTTGATGATCGAAAAGTTATATATTTTTTAGGTAGTTAAGATAAGCTCTATCATATGTATAATTGGGTTTTTTTTAAATAGTCAAGTGGATTGCGGGTTAATTTTGAAAAAACTCAAGGGGTTTTTTGCAAAATAGCCAGGCAAAATAAAATTTGGGTGAAAACAAAATTTAGTGTTTATACAATTAACCCGTAGTCCCAATGCTGAAAATAAAGGGATGGCTTGGATGAAAAAGAAAGACCTCATGTGTCCCTCTTTTCCGTCCCCATCTGCGCCGCGCCCCGTGCCGCGCCTGCGTCCCTCCCTCTCGTCGCCGCTCGGAGCTCTATATATATATATATGTATATATAGTTATAGTTAGCTCTTGTGTGGCATGTCGCACGACCCTATTCCATGTGGCATGGCCGAATCTCTCATTTGAAAACTCAAATTGAAAATCTAAACCGTTCAAATTGTTTTACATATTAATATCTCCTTGTGGACTAAATTTTATATTTTTAAATTATTACTATCGATAGTTCAAAGATACAATAAAATAGATACTTCAGAAATCGTTGGATTAATGTATTTTTGTCCTATCCGATAAAATAGTAAAAAATTTTAAAAATATAAAATTTGGTCTACAAGGTGATATTAACATGTAGAACAATTTGAACGTTTGGATTTTCAATTTGAGTTTTCAAATTAGAGATTCGGCCATGCCACACGAGATAGGGCTGCGCCTCACACAATACTCCAACTATATATATATATATATATATATATATATATATATATATACTAGCAATTGTGCCCGTGCGTTGCAACGGGTAAAGTCGAGGCGCGACACGGATGGGGACGACACGAGTGGCGCGGGAGCTCCGAGCGCGATGGGAGGGAGGAGCGCATCGCGATCTTTGGGCGCGGCGCGGATGGGGACGAGAGGGAGGGCGCAGGAGGAAAGAGCGAAGGGGTCTTTTTTTTTCATCCAAGCCCTCCTTTTCTTTTCACCATTGGGATTGCGGGTAGGGCTGACGAAATACTCGTGGCTCGCTAGCTCGTTCGGCTCGTGGATGGCTCGGCTCGGCTCGTTGAGAAATGCTAATGAGCTGCGCCAAGGGTTTAGCTCGTTAGCTATAATGAGCCAGCTCGAGTCAGCTCACAAGCTGCTCGTGAGCTCAACGAGCCAGATGCAATGTACAAAGTAGGGTCTAATGTTTTGCTTGTTTTGCTATTCTTTTGCTTGTTTTGTTGTTGATGTGACAATAAATCAATAATTTTTATAATTTTATGATGGTCAATATGGATCTAATGCATTATAATAGTAATAATATCTAATCTAGTTGCATCATTACATTTACATGGATAATTGTCGATGGACAAGTGTTATTACGTTAATTATGAACTTAATGTATCACTTTTTTTAATTGTATATTTGCATGTTTAATAAACTAAAAAAATAAAATGTAATTTGTACATAAATTGCACTTGTATTAAAGTGGCTCGCGAGCTAAACGAGCCGGCTCACGAGCCGAGCCAAGCCGAGCCTCCCGGCTCGGCTCTCTACCAAGCGCCAACAGAGCCAAGTCGAGCCGAGCCTCTGGCTCGGCTCTCTACCGAGCCGAGCCGGTATCCACCCCTAACTACAGGTTAATTTTGGAAAAAATCAAGGGGTTTTTGCAAAATAGCTAGGCAGAATAAAATTTTTGGATAGAAACACTACTTGCTTTATAGATAGCTAGCAAAATGTCCGTGCGTTGCAACGGGACGATGATGCAGGGAGGAAAGCAGGCGGAGGACGAAGGTCCAGGCGGCGGTACGGGAGCTCTGAGCGGCGACGGGAGGGAGGGGCGCAAGCGCAGCACGGATGGGAGCAGAAGAGAGGGACGTAGGAGGTCTTTTTTCATCCAAGCCCTCTCTTTCTTTTTAACATTGGAACTGCACGTTAATTTTATAAACAATCAAGGGGTTTTCTGTAAAATAACATTTTTTTCTTCTTTAATTGGGTTTTTAAAAAATAGCCAGACGGACTGCGGATTAATTTTGAAAAAACTCAAGGGATTTTCTGCAAAATAGCCAGGCAAAACAAAATTCGGGTGAAAACACTATTTGCTTTATATATAGGTATAGATATGTATATATATATACACATACACAAGCAAAATGCCTGTGCGTTGCAACGAGACGACGATGCACGAAGGGAAGCAGATGGAGGGTGAAGGTACAGGCGACGACGCGGGAGCTCGGCGGCGACGGGAGGAGGGACGCGAGCACGGCGCGGGCGCGCGCGGATGGGGACGAAAAAGAGGGACGCATGAGGTCTTTCTTTTTCATCCAAGCCATCCCTTTATTTTCGATTGGGACTAGGGTTAATTTTATAAACACTAAAGGGGTTTTCGTAAAATAACCTCTTTTTCTTTTTTAACTGGTTTTTTAAATAATTAGGTGCATTGCGGATTAATTTCGGAAAAACCATGAGATTTTCGTAAAATAGTTTAGATAAAACACTACTTGTTAATTATATATATATATATATATATATATATATATATATATATATATATATATATATATATATATATATATATATATATATATGTGTGTGTGAGTGTGCGCGTGCGCGCAGCCTACCTGTTAGAGTAGTAAGAAACAATGTTTGATTGAGATACTCAACTTGTCCAAAATTTTTGTTAGTATGTTTTTTTGGCGAAGTTGCCGTAGTTTTCTTCATCAAAATTCCGGTTCGCAAATTCAATGCCACTCATTAATTAGCATGAGACAACATCAGCATGTTTTTTTACTACCTCTGTTGTAAAAAATAAAAAAAGTTTAATTTACTCTCTCGAACGGGATCACTTAGCCCTCTAACCTATTTAATTTTTAAATTTTAGCTCATCTTAACCATTTAAAATATTGATAATAGATTAAATATTTACTGGTCATTTATATTTATTTGATATTAGTCGTGTTTTAAGTTTATATTTTGTAAAGTCATAGATGACATTACTATCAAAGTTCTAAAATGTTTCAAAATGTTTTATTACTACTTGCTTGAAATTTAAAACTTTTTGTTTAAATTAGTCTAAATGCTTTCAACCTATGTAAACAATGATTAAATTTTTTTCAAAAATGTTGAGAGATAAATTATAATGTATATAACAATCCAACCAAATTTTATTGTAAAATATGACCAATATAAAGAGAAAAAAATAATAATATAAGGTGAAGCATTTTCAATAGTTCGAGAAAATAAAATGAGTCAAAAAAATTTTTAAGGAGTCCAGTGCTTCGAAAAAATTAAGGGAGTAAAATGAATTTTTATAAAAAAATATAATAATTTTTAATTATATATGGATATTTTTGAAATGGAGATAGTAATAATTAATATATTGGGCTAGATGGTAATGAAGCAGTCTTGCCATAAATGTAGTGACTAACTTGGTCAAATATGTATTAACTTTAGTTGTGACACTGTAACTCTCTGAGGCAACTTGTAGTTGTAGCCAAAAGCCAAATGAACCCTTAACTTTATTTCTCTGGTTCATCTATTATTTATTAAAAATTCATTAAACCTTTTATAAACGTTTCTATTAAAAATTTATTAATTTTTTTATAAACGCTTCTAAGTCACCATGTTAGGTTTCTACAAACGCTTCTAGCCCGTCAGTGGCATTCTATAATCTCATAACTGATTTTAATTAAAATTGATGCAGTCATTATTTTTTACCATTAGATTACATCTATTTAAAAGGTTTCTACTTTCGCTTAATATCACGTGCATATGAGTGAAATCTTTATGGTCATTTGAAAAAAAAGGAAACATATATACTTATGTACTAAAAACTATAGAAAAATATTTACATACTGTTCACTTGAAAAAAATATATACCACGATAATAAAACTATAAAACCCTAAAAACATATGTAATTTGGTAGAACAAAAAATAAATAATCTTTTTAAAATAGGATTTTCTATACTTTAAAAATAAAATTTATTAAGGGTGCCACGTGGTACTCTATAATTTTCACAGTTGATTTTCATTTCAATTGAAGTACCCATTATTTTAGATTAGTTCACTTCCTCTTAATCTCTTATTTATATGAAAATAACTGTTTACTGGATGTTCGATTGGAAAAAAACAACAAAACATACATATATGCTAAAATAATATAATTAAATATCTTTTTTCTCGTGCGAAAATATATATATACATGCATCTTATCGATCGACCCACTCATTTAATATTAATAAGAGAGAGAGGACAATAGCTAATGTACATAAAATAATGGGTGGACGGGACACCATCTTCCCGTGCGGTCGACTTAAAGGACCGCACGGGAAGATCCATTGTCACATCCTGGGTTTTTCCCTAATTCATTTAAAATAATTTACCCGGAAATAATCGGAATTTCTGAAATTAACCTGGAGTCAACCTATAATTTTAAAATGCAATTAATAAATCGAAATAACATGATAGGATTTTTCTTGAATTCTTCATGTCAAAATACGCTAATAGGATTTTCTTGGAATTTTTAGAGCACTCTAAGTATTTTTAATCAATTAAATAAGGAAACGAAATTTAATTAAGTCCCTTTTCTCTTTTTCTTTTTCTTTTTCTTTTTTTTTCCTTTTTCCGTACGCCCGTACGGTTCCTTTCCCGCCCGTCGCCGCGGCGCCGTCGGCCCAATCCGCGCGCGCGCTCCTCCTCGGTCGTGGGCCGAAGCCCACGGTCCGCCGCGCCGCGCAAGTCCTGCGCGCGCCTCCCTTGCACGCGGCCACCGACATGGGCCCACTGTCGAGCCGCCTCCCGCGCCCGGCCGCCACCGCCGCCGCCGCCATAGCCGCGGCCGCCTCTTTCTCGGGCGTTTCGCGCGCCTCGCGCGCGTGGGCCCCACGCCGGCTCCGCCCGCGCCGCACTCCGTGCCCGCACTTCCCGCGCGCCGCAACAGCCGCCGCCCCAAACGGTCGCCGTATATCTCTCTCTCTCTCCGAGTCCGAGAACGCCGACGACCTTATCCCCGCCGTTTCCGTGCCCGTTTCGGTCTCCTCTCCCCTTTAAAACCCCCTCGAGCTCCGCCTCGTTTCTCCCTTTGTTCGCCGTTGATTCTAGCCCGTGTCGCCGCCGTTTTCCGTCGTTCATCCGCCGGTGAGCTCGCCGCCCCGGGTTTCTTTTGTTTTCGGTTGCTTCATTTTCCTTTCGCGCGCGTCGCCGCTCGTCGGGTCGTCGCCGCCGGTCCGCCGCCGCTCGTCGGGTCGCCGCCGCCGTCCCCGCCGCTCGTCGGTCGTCGCCGCCGTCCCGCCGCCGCCGCCGCCACCCGTGGAACCCTAACCCTAACCCTAGCGCCGCCCTCCCCGTGCCGTCCGATCTTGCGGATCGGACGGATCTCGCGCCGTCCGATCGCGACGCATCCGCGCGTCCGATCGCCGCCGTCCGGCCGCCGAATCGCGCCACGTCGCTGCAATCCGGCCGCTCGGATTGCGCCACGTGGCGGCAATCCGCCGCCGCGCCCGTCTCCCGCGCTCCTCGTGCGTCGCCGACGTCGCCCTAGGGCGACGCCGCCGCCGACGTCATGCGCGTCGGCCCCGAGGCGCGCGTGGATGACATCATCGGGGACTTAATTGCGCAATAAATAATTTAATCTTTTCTGTTTAGTTTAAAAATCGCAATTAAACTTCTAAAATTCATATCTTTTGAATCCGAGCTCCGTTTTAGTCCATTCAAATTTCATTAAATCCAGAAAAATGTCAAGAATCCATTAAAAATACTTTTCAATGCTGTTTCAGTGGACTTTTTAGGTGTTTGTTGAGTGCTTTGTTTGTCGTGTAGATCCCGAGTTTTCCGGCGAGCCCGTTCTCTTGAAGTAGTCGCCGAGGTTCCTCGTCTCCGAGGAAGGCAAGTCATACCTTACATTGACCATATTGTACCTATTTTATGTAAATACCTCTATTTCATTCAAATACGCATATGTTTTAGAATGTCATTTCATGGGATGTTTATACCTATTGTACTCAACCATAGGATTGTTTACCTTATACCATTGATAACCGGGATCCAATGTGACTAGACGATAGTTTAAGGTTGCTTAGTTATGCTTAGCGCAACTAGCTCACTTAAGGGAATCACACTAAGTTTAATGCTAAAGTTGACCTCCGGTGATATTAAGATATGATCTTGTTCTTAATAATATTGACTTATAAGAAAGGTGGGTCGTGAGCACATGGTTGGTCTTTGGTTAGCGTGCTCATGACGATTAAGGACCGGTTCTCGGGAAACCCTGGAAGAAATGCCGTGCATACCACAAGCCGATGGGTAATGGTGGGCCCGTAGCACACTGTCTCTAGTTAACGTATCCCGAGAGGGTGAGCGTGATGGAGTTGGGTCGGCCCGGTTTTAAGGGTTGATCGGCTTCCGGATTCACCGCGGCACTAGAGGGCTGCCCATTGCCCGATGGGAATGGGGGCGAAACCTTGGTGTGGTACGATTGATTAGAGGGGTTGTGTGAAGGGTCTTGTCACAATTCCTTTCCGGGGCACCGTGGTGGTGTACCGGCGCACGGTAATGTGTTGTGGGATTGTGTCTTATGGGTACAGTTGTACACCTCGATCGAGTAAAAACTATTCGAATAGCCGTGCCCACGGTTACGGGCGATCGACCGATTCACCTTGATTAGTCTCATTTACTTTATTCGAAAGAAATGTTGGAATATGACTAGTGCGGGTGGATGGATGGGCTGTTGCAACGTGGTTTGAGCGTTGGACGGTGTTTATTTAATACTTGCTTAAATGTTACTACTTGTTTCTTGTCTTCAAATATTATTATTGTATACGCAAATGCTGTTTATGCAAATTGAGCCTCTTGACCATTCCTTGTTATTTATCTCGCATCATGTACCCTTTTCGGTGTGACTTGTTGAGTACGGTGGTTGTACTCGTCTTGCTTCTTTTCCCCTTCGGTGCCGAGGTTGAGAGCGAGGTCTCAGAGGAGGTGTAGGCTTGTTCTCGTCAAGGTTTAGCCGTGGAGTTGGTGTTCCGCTTCGCTCGTGTCAAAGTTTAGCTTAAGTCGGTTTTATTTTCTTTTCCGCTGCATTTGTGTAACTCTTTTATATTGTTTCTAAGACGAGGATTACGTATTATCAATAACGTCGATTTGTGTACCTCGGTGATTCCGGACGAGGATGTAATGCACAAATTAGCTGCAAAATTCGGTGTGAATTTACGGACGTGACAAGTTGGTATCGAGCCTTCCTATGACGTAGGACAAGCCAACTGGAAACCTTAAGAGCCCTCTAATTCTTTTCATGTGCATATGTTTTGAAAAAAAAAGGGGTGTTTTGAAAAGTGGAGTCGATCTAGGGTTTAGGAATTGCGAAAATGGGATGTGGTCGTGGGTTTTGAGCATGTTTTGATTTTCCCACTCCTTTGTTTCTATAGATGGCGGGTTCCCAAGACGCCTTTGCGGAAAAGGGATGACAGTTTCGTGGCGGAGCGGCGCGTATGGCTCTTGCGGTTGGATATCCCGAAGCACCGGAGTATACAACGGTTGCGCCTCTCGGTGGTGAGTTGCCCTACCGTGTTCGGTTGGAGGTTCACGGGTTTGTGGGAACGTGTCTTCCCAACATGGAGGTCACGGCTTTCGGAGGCACGTCGATCACGCTTGTCAAGAAGCCGCCTACGATGTTGGCCGGGATGAGGGAGCTGCATGATGCGACCTTCGCACCTCCTCCTACCGCTACCATCCCCGTCGAGGTAGTTCCTCCGAGGTCGGTATATTCAAGTCTACGCAGAGGAGAATGACACTACCTTCGGTCACATGTGCACGTGCTCAAAGGACTGGATCGGATGCACTCGACCTACACAAGGCGACCAAGGAGCCGAACGACAAGAAGATGCCGAGGATCGCGCTGCGGGGGACGAAGTGGTTCGTCCGAAGAAGGAGGTAGCGAGTTGAAGGGACTCCCGCCACCGGTTGGGGTTAGACTCCGCACTACGCCTCGGAAGACCACCACCGCGCTGTCCGCATCCGGCTAGCACCTCGGATTCCACCGCCTTCTCCGGCTCCACCCGCTCCGGTTCCGGCGCCGGTTCTAGTTCCTCCTGCTGCGAGTCCCGCCCTCACCTTTGCTCCGGCTTCGGCGAATCAAGGCGGAGGTGGCGTGTGGTTGGATCTCCGTCTCCGGTGACTCAAGCTCGAGAATTCGGTGAAGACATGGACTCGAAGAGACTCGAGATTCCTCGGAGGGAAGAGGCGGGATCGGTTGGGCTACGGCAACCGATTCGAAGAGTCCAAGTCGAGGTGACGCCCGAGGACTCCGGAGCCGTTCGGAAGAATGGGGATCTTCGAAGGAAGCGGTTTCGACTCCTCGTCTCGTGGATCGTTCTAGTTGCCCTCTTTAGTTTTACCGTTTAAATTAGTTTGTCTTCTTGGTAGTTGCGTGTGTTAGGCTTGTGTGTGGGATAGCGGCGTCGATATCAAGTGTGATATGACCGACCAATTAAGGATGTTTGGTGCTTTTCCTTGTTTCTAGTCAAGATCATAACAATGCATTTGAATTCAAATAATAAAGATTAGTTCTAAGTCTGTCTGTTTTTCTTCTTTTCTCTCTCTTCGGTTGGTCGTCTCCTTCGGATGGTGAACACCAGGACCGGTGGGGCGAACAGAACAATGGGCGTCAGTGCCGACAACCATGAGGCTCACGACGCCAATGGCAATGCTCCTCCACCGCCACCCGAGAATCCCACCATTGCTCAAGTGCTCGCTTCACGACACGAGATGATGGCCGCAATGATGCGCAAATGCAACAACAACACCACCGGATGCAACGGCGATTCTTGCGCAAATGCAGCAACGCAGAGAATAATCGGTTTGCCGCCCACCACCCCAGTCCAAGCCGCGAGTTCCTTCGTGTCCAACCGCGACCTTCTCCAGCACCACTAATCCCATGGAGGCAAATGATTGGCTTCATGCCATAAAGAAAAAGTTGGATCCGCTGTGCACGGATCGGAGAAAGTCTCTTTTGCCACTCATCGATTCATGGGGTCCTGCTTGACTTGGTGGGACAACTATTTGGTTACTCGCCCAGCGGGCGTGGTTACGGGAAGAGTTTCGTCGCAGCTTCGGGACCGCACATATTCCTGCGGGAATAGTTGCAAAAAAAGCGTGAGTTCCGTTCTCTTGAGCGAGGGTAACGATCGATTCGAGTATCTCACGAGTTCAATCGTCTTGCCCGTTATGCCCCGAAGATGTGCGCACCGATGCGAAAAGGCGGGAAAAGTTTTTGGCGGTTTGGATGATGAACTCACGGACAAGCTCATCTCCGGAGAGTATGCTAACTTTGAGAAGGTCGGTCGACAAGGCCATTCGACAGAAGATCGGCACAACAAGATGATCAAGAAGAGAAAAGCATTTCGTCACGACCTCCTCAACGCGGGAAATCGCAGAGGCCGCGTTTCATGCCCGGAAGTCGAATGGACCTACCACCATGATTGTTCGTCGGCATCGACCTTATCACCCAGGGAATTTCCAACGCGGTAGTGGGGTGGTCGGCAACAACGTACTCCCCCCCCACGCCCTCCAACGGCGCCATCCCAAGAATAGATCCACGACCACCACCTCCAAGGAAGGACTCGGGAGGAAAGCCGAGTCTGTTTCAACCGTGGTGACCCGGGGCATTTTGCGGACAAGTGTCCGAACCAAGACGCGCTGGGCCAAGGTTCATCCAGGCTCGAGTCAATCATGCGTCCGCCGAGGAAGCACGACCGCTCCGAAGTTATACTGGGTATGTTTCCGTAAACTATACTCCCGCCACGTATTATTTGATTACGGCGCTACACATTCTTTTATCTCAAAGCAATTTGTTGGGGCACATGGGTTGTCGATAGTGGGACTTAAGATACCTATGCGGGTTCAAACCCCGAAAACCATTTGGAGACCACTCGATTGTCCCTCGGTGACCATAGAAATCCAAGGATCTATGTTTCTAGCCAACCTTATCCTCCTTTAGTCCAAAGGCATAGATGTCATTCTTGGGATGGATTGGTTGTCCAGGACATAAGGGAGTAATTGATGCGCTAGTCGCACCATTACTCTAATTAATACGAGAGGAGAAAGAGTTGTTTTTCGCTCTCCCATGCAAGTCAAGCCCGTAGCAAGTTTGAATCATGTTTCCACCGGGGAATCGTCCGAAATGGCGGCCAAGACCCCTGTGAAGTTAGAGGATATCCCCATCGTCAAAGAATACCCTGAAGTTTTCCCAGAATTTAACTCGGATGCCGCCAAAAAGGAAATCGAATTCGGATTGACCTAGTACACGGACCGCCCAATACATAAGAGGCCATATAGGATGGGAGCCAACGAGTTGGCCGAAGTAAAGAAGCAAGTGGATGAACAGTTGCAAAAAGGGTATATTCGCCCGAGCACATCGCCTTGGGGTGCTCCGGTGATTTTTGTGGAAAAGAAAGACAAGACCAAGAGAATGTGTGTGGATTATCGAGCCCTCAATGAGGTTACTACCAAGAACAAGTATCCCCTACCACGGATTGATGACTTATTCGATCAACTCAAAGGGGCCAAGGTATTTTCCAAGATAGATCTGCGATCGGACTATCATCGCTTGAGGATTCGGGAAGAGGACATTCCCAAGACCGCCTTCACCACTGTGTATGGACTATACGAGTGTACGGTCATGTCTTTTGGGTTAACCAATGCACGGCTTTCTTTATGAATCGATGAACAAGGTGTTTATGGAGTTCTTGGATAAATTTGTGGTGGTGTTCATTGACGACATTTTGGTCTACTCTAAGTCGGAGGAGGATCATGAGCAACACCTTCGGACAGTACTCGAGAAGTTGAGAGACCATCAACTCTACGCCAAGTTTAGCAAGTGTGCTTTACGGTTAAAGGAGGTACGGTTCCTCGGCCACATTGTGAATGCCCAAGGAGTAGCCGTGGATCCAGCAAATGTGGAATCGGTTACTAAGTGGACCCCGCCTAAAACGGTTACGCAGATCCGAAGTTTCCTTGGACTTGCGGGTTACTACCGCCGCTTCATCGAGAACTTCTCCAAAATCGCCAAGCCAATGACTCAACTTGAAGAAAGATGAGAAGTTTAAGTGGTCGCGAGAATGCAATAGGAGTTTTGAAGAGCTCAAGAGGAAGTTGGTGTACGCACCGGTGTTGACACTTGCCCGAGGCCCAACAAAGAACTTCCAAGTTTATTGTGATGCATCTCGCCAAGGGTTGGGATGTGTGTTGATGCAAGAAGGCAAAGTGGTCGCATATGCATCTCGTCAATTGCGCCCACATGAAAACAACTACCCCACTCATGATCGGAGTTATCCGCAGTGGTTCATGCATTGAAGATCCGGCGACACTACCTAATTGGTAATCGTTGTGAAGTGTATACGAGATCACAAAAGTCTTAAGTACATTTTCACCCAACCAGATTTAAACCTCCGACAGAGGAGATGGTTGGAACTGATCAAAGATTATGACTTAGGGATACATTACCATCCCGGCAAAGCTAACGTGGTTGCGGACGCACTAAGCCGAAAGAGTTCTTGCACCACCCTCGGTGTCGAAGGAATGTGTGACCGGTTGCGCGGGAATTCGAGAATCTAAATCTACGAGTGGTGGATTTTGGTTTTGTGGCTGCTCTGGAAGCCCAACCCACTCTCATTGATCAAATTCGGGCTGCTCAGGCGTCAGATCCCGAAATGGCCGAACTCAAGAAGAACATGAGAGTCGGAAAAGCTCGTGGTTTTACGGAAGACGAACATGGCACAATCTGGATGGGAAAGAGGTTGTGTGTGCCGGAAGACAAGGATTTGAAAAGGCGATCCTTACGGAAGTTCACCAAACTCAATACTCAATTCACCCGGCGTACAAAGATGTATCAAGACCTTAAAGAAAAGTTTTGGTGGGTCGGCATGAGGAGGGAGATAGCCGAGTTTGTTGCACTTTGTGATGTTTGTCGGCGAGTGAAGCGGAACATCAACGGCCCGCCGGGCTGTTGCAACCACTTGATTCAGTGGAAATGGGAAGAAATTGGAATGGATTTCATCACGGGTTTACCCCGCACAACGTCGGATATGACTCGATTTGGGTCGTGGTGGACCGACTCACCAAGGTGGCCCACTTCATACCGTACATACTACCTACGAGGGAAGAAGTTGGCGAGCCTTATCTCGCAAGGATCATGTGTTTGCATGGCGTGCCTAAGAAGATCGTGTCCGATAGGGAAGTCGGTTACTTCCAAATTCTAGAAGAAGTTGCAAGAAGAACTTGGTACCGTTTGAATTTCAGCACGGCCTATCATCCGCAAACAGACGGCCAAACCGAGAGAGTGAATCAGATTTTGGAAGATATGCTAAGAGCATGCGCGCTCGATTTTGGAAAAGCATGGGACAAAAGCTTGCCCTATGCGAAATTCTCTTACAACAACGGCTATCAGGCCAGCATTCAAATGGCACCGTATGAAGCACTGTATGGACGGAAATGCCGCACACCCCTGTTTTGGGACCAGACGGGTGAGCGCCAATTGTTTGGCACGGAAGTAATAAGCGAAGCGAGAGGAAAAGGTCCGAGTGATTCGGGAAAGGTTGAAGATTGCGCGATCCCGACGGAAGAGCTATGCCGATAATCGTCGAAGAGATCTCGCTTTTGAAGCGGGGATTTTGTGTATCTTCGCGTCACACCACTCCGGGAGTACGCCGTTTCCAAACCAAAGGTAAGTTGGCACCACGTTTCGTGGGACCATACAGGGATTCGGGAACGTCGAGGAGAAGTGGCCTATCACGGAGCTTCCTCCAACATGACCGGTATTCACGACGTGTTTCATGTGTCCCAGATTGAAGAAGTGTTTAAGGGTACCGAAGAACAGGCGAGTCCGGACCGGGTTGAAATCCCGAGAGGACTTAACCTACGTAGAGAGACCAGCACGTATTCTTGAGGTCGGTGAGAGAAGGACTCGGAACAAGGTTATCGGGTTTTGCAAAGTTCAATGGACTCATCACTCCAGGAAGAAGCTACTTGGGAACGAGAAGATGAGCTAAAGGTCGCGCACCCGCACCTCTTCGCACATCCGAATCTCGAGGTCGAGATTCCGTTTAAGGGGTAGGTTGTCACATCCTCGGGTTTTTCCCTAATTCATTTAAAATAATTTACCCGGAAATAATCGGAATTTCGAAATTAACACGAGTCAACCTATAATTTTAAAATGCAATTAATAAATGGAAATGACAT